>JANPWX010000455.1:172875-527507 GCA_024734555.1 Trochalopteron elliotii | reverse complement strand
CTCGCATAGTAAGTACCATCCCAGCGCTCTTCACAGGCACCGAGGCCTCGGGGCTACCGTGACTCCGAAAGCTTTTCCTTGGCGGCCCGTGGAGCGGCGGGAGGAGCTCGTTCAGCATGAAAACGGTACTTGGAGTTTCATTTTTTTCTGAATAAAAGCGCGGGCGGGGCGTCCCGAGCCTCTCACCGGAGAGTTCTAATTTGTTCCAACAGCTCTGTCCAGTTAAGTGACACCTGTGCCAAGAGGAGCTGTAAAAGCACAGATTTCTTGCTTGTTCACTAAAAATTATTATTTTTTTTCTTTTTTTTTTGCAAAACTGGACCCCGTAGTCAAGTCAGAATCGCCACTTCAGCAGCACGTGCTTTCTCTGTAATATTTAAAAGTTTTTTTCTTGTGGTGGTTCAACATTTTGCCAGGACTTTGTTGTTTGAGGTGGACACAGCACTGTGGTTTGGCAGTCCTGGTTGTGGAGCAGCTGTTTTTGTGAAAATGTGTGTCTGATTTTTTTTTTTACCATGTGTAAGAGGCAGGATATACTTAAATTCTGATATTATGAACGTTGTTTTGGATTAAAAATATCTTTGGGACATCCTTCCAGGTTTCTTGTGTGAGTCGCTTTTCCTCCTGGAGTTACCTTTGGGCTGGTTAATAATTTGTACCAGGCCTCAAATAATGCAAGAACTTGTACCTCAAACCTCATGTTTTGTTGTTTAAATGAGTTTTCTGGCCTAAGTAAACACAGCAACAAGCTTGTCCAATCTAATTTTCCCAGTTGTTCTGAATTCCTTTAGATTTTGTGTCTCTGGACCTGCATCTGAAACATCCTCAGCAGGTGCTGCTGAATTCTCATGTAACATTCCCATGGAAAGATGTGTGGCAAAACCTCAAGCCTCTCTTTTCCCAAGACTTCCCAAAGCAGGGCTAAAAAAGGGGCTCAGAAAGAAGCTTTTTTTGTTAAAAGGTTTTTTTTTCCCCATCACTTCATGTTCAAATAGCAGAAATAGCACTTTATGTTGACACAGTGGGTGTTTTTTGTGTTTTTTGAAGGATGTCTTAGAGAGCAAAGGAAATCTCAGGAAATCTCTCCAGTGCAGGAATGTTTGTTCCTCACTTTATTGCACAACTTGATGATTGTTCAATTTCTGACAAGCACTTAAGTGGAACCATTGTGCCCTAAATTTGCCCTTGGTTCATCATCTCCTGATTTATTCTCAGAGGTGGAGTCTTACCTTTGCAGTTGTACCTACAAATTCTGTCACAGTGCTCCAGAGAATCTGAGCTGATCCAGTGCTCTGCCCCTTTGGCAGAAGGTAAATGTGCTGTGAAGGCCTTGAAAAGCCTTGAAAAGAGGCAGTTTCTTCTTTTAGAGTGTAAGGTCCAAGCTGCTTTCCAGCTGAAATTTGCAGTTCAAAGCTTCTGCTGGCCTTGGAATTTTTCAACAAACTACTCCTGGAATGGGAGTGCTGCATTTGCCTTTGGTTGAATTGTTGGTATTTTTTCCTGGTCACATCCCAGGATAATTCCATGGTCACTCCACATTTCAGCACTTCACAAAACATAACTTTCCTTTCTTTACCTGCCCTTTGGGTTCTAAAAGAGAGGCAAGGAAACAGTCTTAAAGCTTTTTGTTGCACTTATTTCACAGCACTTCAGGAAGCCTAAAGGTCTGAAAGTTGCACAGTGCCCAAAACTTTATAAAAGAGGATCCAGTTGCAATTCTTGGAAATGTGTGACAGTCATACCAATCCAGGAGCAAATCAACACTTTCTGGAATTTTCAAATCCAATTCCTTTCTGCTATTATGTGTTTTTTAAAGTGACTTTTTGATGTTCACAATAACTTATAAATATTTTCTTCAAAAAACACAGCCACACAGTCAGCAGAGTGGGGGAAATACATTTGTGAGTAACAATATCTAAGCTTATAGATTGTAATAATGATCATAATATTTTTGTGTTGTTTATTCATGTTGGTATTTAAAAAGTCTCTGTAGAGAAAGGCATTTATTGAGGTTTTGGACAGGGATTGAATTTTAGAGTTTGTGAGAAATTTGGGTGTTCTGAACCTGTTCTGTGTAAAAGGCAGTGAAATATTCAAGTCTGCTTTTGCCTTTCAGAGGGCTCAGTCTTGTTAATTTTGCTGGGCCTGTTTTCTTGGGGTCATTAAAATTGCCTTTGTGCCTCATTGTCTGCAGATGACAGGATCAAACGAGTTCAAACTGAACCAGACTCCAGATGATGGGATTTCATCAGTGAAGTTCAGTCCAAACACATCTCAGTTCCTGCTGGTCTCGTCCTGGGACACAACTGTTCGCCTCTATGATGTTCCTGCCAACACCATGAGACTCAAATATCAGCATTCAGGAGCTGTCCTGGACTGTGCTTTTTATGTAAGTGTGGGAGGGGGGGTTTAATGATTATTTTACAGCTGTAGAGTGCCCAAAGTATGAGGAATTGTCAGTCCCTGAAATTAAAGAGGGAGGCCTGCCTGTGCTTTTTTTTCACTGAGTGTTTTGTCATGGGGTTGATGCTGTACTGTGGATCAACACTCAAATTCTCAAATGGTGTCTCCCTTCTAAATCAGTTTTAGGATTACACTGCACCTAGATGGGACTTAGGTTGTCAGCCCTTTAAAGTATGAAGAAATGGAAATTATTTGGTGTAGCCTCTCTCTGCCTTTTAAAAATTAATTTTAGTTTTACTTCTAAATTAAAGAAATTCATATTGCTCAAAGCACTTAAACCTTTTGTAAAGCTTCTGTCTGTTTAAATCTGGCTCAGACATTAACATCTGTGTCTTAATTCCTACCTTCCCAAAACTCTTGACAGCAAGTCCTTTGTTAGGAGTTTAGGATGCTGAATTCAGAGCAGCCATGGAAACTTAATAAGGTAAATTTTGTACTTCATAGGACCCTACCCATGCCTGGAGTGGGGGGCTGGATCAGCAACTGAAAATGCATGACTTAAACACAGACCAAGGTGAGCAGATTGAATTCTAAATGCTGTCAACTGTCCTGAGCTTCAGATTTATGTTCTTACATGCACAGAACGTTCTTCAGCTTCTTTAGATGGGGGATATTCAAGTATCTGGCAGAGTAATAAGTGACCCTAATAAGGACCACCTAAAAACCTGGAAGAATTTGGCATTGTCAGAAAGTTTGGTATCTGCTTGCAGGATGCCTTGAATTGGTTTTCTGATAATCCTGCTCTGCCATAGGCTGCAGTGGCTCAGTTAGGGGGAAGTAGGCAAGCTCAACTAAAACTGAGCATGTTGTTTTTCAGAGGTTTGTGGTTTGGATATATTTAGAATGATCTTTCATGGCAGAGATATATAAAGCTTTTGCTTTTGTCAAGCATGGCCTTGTAAGAAAGCCTTTCTAAGAAAACATTGCTTGAAAGTAACAGTTCCAGTGCCTCATTGGTGTAAAATATGGAACTGTTTTGTCTCACTTTTTGTGTTTTTAAAGTGTTAAAAGCAAATTTCAGCTGGTCACCAGCACCAGCCAGTAGCCAGGGCTTGACAAATGAGTGTGTGCAGTAATGGTGCCAAAAAGCTCAAATAATTCTGCCATAGCTGACTTCCTACAAATGTTTTAATATTTGTATTAAGATGTAATGCTAATTGCTTTCTCTTGTCATGTTATTGATATACACAAGCTTAAGTTGCTTTCTGTATTTGTTTTTGTCAATGTGATACCAGCTGATGCTTTATACCTGTAAAGATCTCTCAATGATTGCCTAAAATTCTTAAATCCTAAGCTCAAGAGACATAATTTAAAATGTAACAATCCTGATTTTTGCAAAAGTTATACTTCTGAAGGCTGAACTGTCCTTACTGAGACTTCTGGCACAGAAATGCACCTTTACAATGTCAGAAAATGCTTGTGCTGCAGTCATGTTCTTTTTTTATTTTTCATTTCCCACATTTTGACTGTTTGTAGGGCCAGTAAAGTTGCAGGATGTTGTATTTTCTTGCAGAAAACCTTGTTGGTGCCCACGATGCTCCCATCAGGTGTGTGGAGTATTGCCCAGAGGTGAATGTCATGGTGACTGGCAGCTGGGATCAAACAGTCAAACTCTGGGATCCCAGAACTCCCTGTAATGCAGGAACCTTCTCCCAGCCTGAAAAGGTATGTGCTGCATCCCAGGTGTTAAATAATAAATCCTGGGGCTGGAATATCACACAGGACACTGCCTTGGGCTGGATTTGTGAAGCTGTGAGCTGAATTTGTGAAGTTATATTTAATGTTTTTTAAACTGCCTGAAAGTGTAGCATTTTAAAAGATTGGTATTCAGAATGTGTTGCCATTTTTGGTGAGGGCTTTGAGCTTTTCTCAGTGTTCCTTAATTCTTGATGCTTGTGCTGGACCACATTCTTAAAATTTCAAATAAATTGGAAGGAAAATCAAGCATCTTGGCTTAATTGTAATATGCACAGCTGATTTCCTTAAATGTTAAGATTTTAGGTGTATCAGACTCTGGCAGTCCTAAGGTCTGATTGTTTTGGAATGTGCACAGAACAATATCTCTATAGGAGGCCATTTATGTTGCCTGAAACAATATTTTGGTTTTTTACTTGTGTTCAAAAAATTAAACAGAATTGCTTGTATTGTGATTTACCTGTTTTGTATTAATGCCTAGTAAATTTGGATATTCTCCTAAAGCTGAAATCCTCTGTGCTAATGGGAGCCTCAGAGAAATAAGATAAAATGGGATGATATCTTCAGCTTTTTCTAATGGCCATATGATGTGTTAACTTCTCATGCTGCTTACAGCAGTGTCACTGAAAAAATTAACAGGAATTCCTGTTTTTTTCCAGAGACTCCTAAACACAGGCTGGCTTGCTGGATAATTTTACATAGGAATATTTTTATTTTTTTGCCTGTACCTTTTAAAAATTTCATTTAGCACTGCGACATCCCATTGTCAAGTCCTAATTATGAGCCATCATTACCTTCCCTTTGCCCCTAAATAGCTCTTACTTTTGTTCCAGCAGAGCTGGATCTACTTCTGCCAAGACCTTTGTGCAGAATAAAGTAATTGCATTATTTCTAGTTTTGATTTATAGATGTATGTAGCATGTAAAGAACTGTGATAAATTGCTGACAGAATATCATATAATGGACAGCCACAGTGAATCAAGCTGCTTATTGGTTCAGCAAGGTTCATTATGTCATTTTTTTAATGCTGCCTTTGATGAATGTGTACACCTACTCCACTGCATGACAACGGTTTCATCTGATTTATGGCTGTGTGGTGGAGAAAGAACACTCACTGTACAGGTGTGACACCAGTTTGTGGAGAAGATTTAAGATATTTAATGTTCTTTATGCCTTTGTTTCCCTATATGTACACAAACACGTTTTAGATTGTGTTTAGGAATGTTTCTGGACCAATTTTTACATCGATAACAAAAAACTGTCTTGTTAAAAGGTGTGACTGCTATCAGCTCAAAGTTTTCTTACCCTTTCTAGCTATGATTGGGATCATCAGAAATCTTGGGCAACTCCTGTGTGAATATTTAAGACTTTTCCCATCTTAAAATCTCAGTCTTAAGAGTTCAATAATCACATTTTAGAGAAGAAAGCATGCTGGCTGGATGAGGATTGGTTAAAGGAAGCTTTTTTTATCTATATGTATACATACGCACCTGTCTGCTTAGTGTTTATTAGAAATTAACTTTTTAAAAATGTATTTGTAGCAAATGAAGAGGAAAGTTGTTGTGTCTGACATTTCAATGCAGTCTTACCAGAACCAAGCAGCTTTGTTGGGTTTCATCAGAGAACCAGAAAGTGAAACCAAATGAAATCATACAAGCATGTGCCAGAAGTGAACTGATTCCCTCTGGCAGGATACCAGATCTCTTACACTTCTAATTCCTGATCTGAGGAATACCCAGGATCTGTTTCCTGTGTGTTTGGCTGCATTTAATCACTGGAAAAAGCTCATTCTCTTTGTTTGCTCTTGTTGGCAGCTCAGTGGTAGCTGGATTCCATCTGCTTATGGATCAACAACTTGGAATTCATTCCATAGCACAGGTTTTTTTTAACTAAACCTCTTTCCTTCTTCTTGATTTTTTTTTAATGTATTACCAGATGAACTGCATCCCAAGCAATAGTTGGAAACAACAGTTCATGCACTAAATATTTTCACGTGAAATTTGATAAGCCAAAATTTCCCACTGAGCCAAGTTTTGGGGTAGAGTTAAAATTCCAAGCCATTATCTTTTTTTTTTTTTTTTTAATATGTCAAGCATATTGCTTTCTTCAAATTCACTTAGTTTTATTAAAGTTTACAAAGCAATGTGTTTTTTTTTAATGATCTCTTGGCAATTTGTTTTGTTTTATTAACATGAAGCTCAAGTCAAAATATTCAGTTTATAATGAAAAATACTTGGTTACCAGGTGGAGGAAAACAGAGAAGAAAATGTGTGATGTGGTTTTGTAGGACTAAACTGCAGGATCATGAACTGACAGTGGAAATGCAAAACCAAGCAGAGATTAATTCCAGCATCCATCACTCCCCCTCCTGTTCTTTTGCATGGGTTTTTCTTTTGCCATTAATTTTGGTAAAATTAATGCTTGGAATAGGTTTTGAGCTTTTGAATGCTACATCAGGGTGTTCTCACTAACCAGCTGCACATTCCTGCTGATTATCCCAAATTTGGGTTGTAAATTAAAGCTGAAGGGAATTCTGTTGCTGTGCATTCCGTGGGAGATGTCACCACTTGTGTTAGTGCTCATTGCTGACAGCTTATTCTGTACAAAGAGCAGGGGGGTTTTCAGGCTAATATGAATGTTAAATACTGTAAATATATATTTTTTGGAAGGTTTACACCCTGTCAGTGTCTGGGGACAGGCTGATTGTGGGGACAGCAGGTCGGAGGGTGCTGGTGTGGGATTTGAGGAACATGGGATACGTTCAGCAGCGAAGGGAATCCAGCCTGAAGTACCAGACCCGCTGCATCAGAGCATTCCCCAACAAACAGGTATGGCAGCAATTCCTGCTGAAGGTTCTGCAGGAAAATGGGGGGTTATTTGCAAGTTTAGTTTAGTGTGAGTGTGTTTCATAATCAGACTTTGGGAGGGGGAAGGCTTCCTGTGGTACCTTAATTCTTTTTAGTGCAGCTTAGCAATGTTTGCCACTGACTTACCAGCGTGTTATGTTGTTGTTTTGTTTCTCAGGATTTGTCTCCTTTTTAGAAATAACCTATTTAATGAATCACAATGCTGACATGTAATTAAAAACCATCCTTCCCCTCCCCAGTTGCAGTAGAAGAGAGAAGGCCAAAACTGGTGGTTCCTAAGCGGTTTTTATGCATTGTAACCCAGAGTTCTTGAACAGTCTGTGAACAGGGGCAGGATTAAAACTGCATGAATGTCGTTTATATATTTTTCCTTTTTTTTCCTCTCTGAGTCTGTGACATGCACTGCAGAACCCTGGATCCATTATCCAGGGGGAATTGTACAATTCAGGTGCTCCTACAGCTGTTCTGTGCGAGTTAACGTGCTGTGTCTGTGGTATTTCTTTTTCAAGGAAAGCAAGAAGATTGGCTTTCTCTGCCAAACTAATTTGTAAGGGAATTTTCTCCTGTACAGAGTGATAGTACAGGAATTGCAAGACCTAGTTACTTGTTCTTGAACTGGCATGAATGCTTTGTCCATTTTCAGTTCTAGTTATAGTAAAACAAGCTGATCTTCCAGATTGTATTGTAGGATGGATTTTAAAGAGCCTTGTTATAGCTAGATATCATTGCAATCCTATTTCTGAAAAGATCTATTATGGACTTAACTCAAAAGTGATAATAAAAGCATCTCAGGTTGCTCCAAGACAGGACTGTAATTAACTGGATAAGTGAACACAACTTGTAATCAAGTTTCACTGAAAATACTATTTCAGCTTGAGTGTTTAGTTGTTAGTATGAAGCTCTGAACCAATTTTAATGTAATATAATTCTGAAACTAAATAGTTCTGTATCTCTCATATTTCAGATATTTAGGCCTTGGGGGGTGGGTGAACAAGTGCAAGGGGTTATCTCTTGATTTTTTTTTTTTCCCCAAAAACAAGCTTGTGTTTGGACCTGCAGAAGTAATTACAAGTCTCACTGTCAGCTTAAAACTGTGATGCAATGAGAATCTCTCTTAGAAAGCTTTTTTCTACCTGACCACTTTCTTAGAATTTAGAAGGCTATGAAATAAAACTGAATTGCAGTCTTTTCTCCAGCTGTAAACTTCTAAAACATGTAGCTCCACTTTTTAAATTTTTTTTTCTTGTTAGGGTTATGTTTTAAGTTCTATTGAAGGTCGTGTAGCTGTGGAGTATTTGGATCCAAGCCCAGAAATCCAGAAGAAGAAATATGCATTCAAATGTCACCGTTTGAAGGAGAATAACATCGAGCAGATTTACCCAGTTAATGCCATTTCTTTCCACAATGTCCACAACACGTTTGCTACAGGTAAATACTCAATTCTTTGTAACACTTGCATCAGTTCTTTTAGTTTTGATGTAAACAGATCAGCCTTTACTTCATATACCCTGACTTTTTAAGCATTTAAGTTGTATTCATGCCATAAAGCAGGGTTTTAAAATTATTTGGTGTAGTGAGAGTTCTCAACTCTTACTGTTTTTTCCCCCAAAAACAAGCTTGTGTTTGGACCTGCAGATGTAATCACAGGTCTCACTGTCAGCTTAAAACTATGATGCAATGAGAATCCCAGTTAAAAAACTTAGAAAAGCTTTTTTCTGCCTTACTTTGTTATAGTTCAGAGGGCTATGGGATATAATTGTATTGCAGTGTTTTCTCCATATAACTGCTTTAACAGGGAGTTTGGGAAATGCTCACTGTGCTCTTTACTGAATGAATCAACCCAGCGTTTTTCCTGACAGAATAATTAGAGGTAGTTTCCTTTTTTTTCCTGTGTTGCATCCCTTCAGTTTTCTTTATTTCCCTCAATTACAAACAACACGTTTGCTACAGGTAAATACTCAATTCTTTGTAACACTTGCATCAGTTCCTTTAGATTTGATGTAAACAGATCAGCCTTTACTTCACATACCCTGACTTTTTAACCCTTCAAATTGTATTCATCCCATAAACAGGGTTTTAAAATTATTTGATGTAGTGAGAGTTCTTAACTCTTAATATTTTTTCCCCCCAAACACAAATTTGTGTTTGGACCTGCAGATGTAATCACAAGTTTCACTGCCAGCTTAAAGCTATGCCGCAATGAGAATCATAGTTAAAAAACTTAGAGAAGTTTTTTCCTGCCTTACTTTGTTACAATTTAGAGGGCTATGAGATCTAATTGTATTGCAGTGTTTTCTCCATATAACTGCTTTAACAGGGAGTTTGGGAAATGCTCACTGTGCTCTTTACTGAATGAATCAACCCAGTGTTTTTCCTGACAAAGTAATTATGAGCAGTTTTCCAATTTTTCCTGCGCCGCATCCCTTCGGTTTCCTTTTTTCCCCTCGATTACAACTTAAAACTTTGCCACCCCGGCTGGCAGGCGGCTCTGACGGCTTCGTGAACATCTGGGACCCTTTCAACAAGAAGAGGCTGTGCCAGTTCCACCGTTACCCCACCAGCATTGCCTCGCTGGCCTTCAGCAGCGACGGCACCACGCTGGCCATCGCCTCCTCCTACATGTACGAGATGGACGACATCGAGCACCCCGAGGACGGCATCTACATCCGCCAGGTCACCGACGCGGAGACAAAGCCCAAGTGAGTCCCTGCTCCACCTGCAGGCTCCCTGAGCCTCCACCCCGAGGTTTATTAATTCTCCTAAATTCATCAATAGCCTTGTTGATGGCAGGAGATAGAGCGCAGCTTGACAGTGAGGGGCTGGGTTTGATTGTTATCTCCTTGGCCCAAGCTTTCAATATCCGTAGGTTGATAGACGGCTGGTGGATAAAATTGTGCCTGGTTGTTCAGTGGGAGAAGGATGTCAAACTCTTATCCTCTTTCAATAGGTGCTATTATATGAAGCTGTAGAGTTATTGCAAGCTCGTTGCTTCAGGAATTGAGTGAAGGATTCAAGAATAATTTATTGGAGTAAATGTTGGCATGTTTGGATATTTAAAACTCGGGATGAATGCAATCTGTCACACTGAGTGTGCACCCAGCTGTCAGAGTGAGCAGTGAATTTAGATTCTGTTCTAGGAATGTTGTGTGAAATCAAGGAAAAGCTCTCTCAGTTCCTGAGAGAGTGTTGGAGGGTGTTGGAGTTTGCTGCAGCCCTTTGATAACACACTTTCCTGTCGTTGTTGCTGTCAAAATGAGGCAAACTGATTGATGGAGGTAAAAATTCCTGTTCAGCTCACTTGGGCATGAATGTTACATAGAAAAAAATTGCCATCCCAGTGCAGAGTTGTGCTGCCCTTAATAATGGAGGCACAGGAGCAGTTGGCTGCATTTTCAAATTCCTGTTCTTTATCACTGCTGGGTTTTTTCTCTTCTAGTACTCAATCTGTCTTACACCTTATCAGGTTGTCTCCATTATTAAAAGTGGCTGTGAAAACAGATACATAAATGATCAAATTTCTTGAGTTTAAAACCTCAAGACCTTTCCTTCCACTCCCTTAAGTGACTTGTCTGTTGCTTTGGAGCAGCTGTTTTATACCTATGAAGATGAGATATTTGTTGTTGTGTAACTTCCACATCTCTCACTTGGAGATATTTGTTTTAAAGTAATTTTGATACTCGTAGAAAAATAAAGCCAGAACTATTTTAGTATTTATTTCTGGGAGTTCCTCAAGTGGAAAAATCCAAATATGGTAATTAAATATTTTTTTAAAATGTTAAATACATTTTTGAATGTTTTGTTTTGTTGCATTTTTCAAAGTTTGATAAAAGAATACTTGGCTGCTGTTGGTTTTCTAATAGTAAGAGCTGCTTTCAGTTTCTTGGTTTTTATTCATTGCTAGTTAGAGTTGCTAATTCTGTAGATGCTTCATTCTGCTGTACAAGGAGGTTAATCTACAATTAAACAATATTTCCTCTTGGCCCTCCATTATTTTCTGAAACAGATGGTTCATCATTTCCTGGGCTGTTAAACACAGCAAGGTTAAGGTTAGACTCTTGGGAATCAGCTAGTTTGGAATCTTATTAGGCTGTAGAAGGAAAACTAATAAGAATACTCCTTAATATCATTTTGTGACTGTAAACAATTATTTATTAGCAAACAATTGATCCCAGAAGGGCAAATTGTTTGAGTCAGTAATGAGCTGAGAAAAGACAGAGCATATCTGTGTATTTGGAAAATAATTGTAACGTAATTGCAATGCATTTAGGCAGGCATCTTTTTGGACCTGTTTCTATCTTTAAATGAATTTCTGAAAACATTAATGAGGTTTACATGCTTTTCTGACATTTACAAGTTGCTTGTGCCAACCTTAGGGCACTAAGAATGATGGGTATATTTTAGTGGTTCAGTAGTGTGAGTCATCTCTGGTTTATTCTAAAAATAAGTCACTTAGGACAGAAGACTAATGGCAGTTTCATGGTGATCTTTTTTGCATGTTAATTTGAGTCACAGTGTTTCTGCACAATGCATTCTTAGTGCATCAAGATGGTGCCATATCACATAAAGATGATTTTTTTCATCATTAAACTCTTACATTCTGTGTTTTGGTACAAGTGAAAGCTGGCTTTCTGCTTTGCTGGGATATTGAATGTTCTACCTGCTGATGATTGCTCTAAATAATCTTTCTAAAATAGAGTTTATTTATTGCAGGTCTACTTAGACTGCTGGTGATACTCCTTCTCTACAAGAGATGCTCACCTGCTCCTAACAAGGCTCCACTAAAACAAACGAAGTGAGAAGAGCAATCTTTGTACTTCTGTTGTTTCTAATTAAGAAATGTTTGTTTGTTTATTGTAGTTTGTCTAAATCTGTCATTCCTTGCCTGCTTATAATGTTAGTGAAACTATTTTCTTTATCTGCTCTCTGGAGCTGAATTACTTCAATCCTGTAGATAACCTTTTAAAAATTCAGACATTTTGTAGTATCTGATTATGAAAATTTCCACTCCTTTCTTCTTTGTTCAATAAATATCTATAGATTTTTTAAAAACAAATACTTTGTGTAGCAGCCTTTACTGATTGTGAAACAAATGTTGAGACCAAACCCTTAAATTACAGGAGTTCTTGAGTTCTAGATCTTCCTGATGGGAAAATTTCTGAATCTTTAATCTTTTCCCAATGAGATGAACCAGGAAATAAAAAGAAATGTTTTCTGTTGAGTATTACCACTAAAAGCTGTCTCACTCAACTCTGCTTGCAGAGCAGACTCAGATTGCTCTCCTGGTCACTTGTGTCAGGTGTTACTATTTAAATATTCATTTTACAGTGATAATTACTAAGGAGGGACAGAAAAGCTGAGGCTTCAGGAAGGTGATTGGGGTGTTGGTGTTTTGGATTGGAGATTGGATTCATTCTTTGCTTCCAACTTCTTCTCTTCTATCAGTGCCTGTGTAGGCAGTGGGAGCACTTTATTACCTGCAGGAAAACAAACTTGCTGCCAACAGGAATGGTACCAGATCGTTGCAGAGAAGGTGGTGATGGAGAGCAAACAGCTCTGTGTGTGCAGAAATCTGACAAACTTGAGCTGTTACCAGGTCGACATGGTAAATGAGTTGTATCTGGAATATTTTGTAGTTTGTCATGAGCTAGATGTGGGCTTTTTTGGTAATAGAAGCTGGTTTTGATAGGCTTGGAAAAAAATGAAGATCTTCCTGAGTTAAATATGAATAATGCCCTCAGCACAGTGTCATCCATCCTCTGTTCTGGTAGCTGTGCACCACTCCTGTTCCTTGCAGTTTTAATTGGCTTTTTTACAGTGAGGGTTGTGAGGCTGATGTTGGGCAGAGGTTCAGTTTTTGATGTCAGCTTAGGAAGTTGAGGTGTTTTATTATTTTTAGAATTTGAACTCTGCTAAAGAGGGCCAATTGGAGGCCAGTCATGGGAGCTAAAAGGTTTCTGTCAGAGTGACTAGCACAGCAATAAGAAGCTTGTGGAAAAAAAAAGAAGTGAGGATGTGTCCAAATAAAAAAAACCAAAATGTGTGAAGGCAGAATTAGGCTGGGACTAAGGAAAAAGTGGTTTAGTGATGATGTGGAGTGAGGAATATGTGAAATGGAGAGAGGATAGAGTGGGGAGTACAGGTATAGAGCTGTGGGGAACAAAGTGAAATAAGAGCTAGAGAATTTAGGGCAAAACAAACAGAATTAGGGGAATTCCAAATACTTTGGTTGACAAAGGAAACTATAACATAACTAGGAAATGATGCCACTTGTGCAACTTTTCAGTGGTAAGTCTTGGGATGGAAAAACCTCTTATTGTGCTGAGAGCTGGATGTTCCAGTGGACAAAGTTAGCCCAGTATATGTATGAGGGAATGGATTTGACTTGCTGGTTCTCTTTTGACTTAAAACCCAGTGGAGAATTACTTGTGGTGAATTTTATATTTTATGAAACAAACAAAAATAGTGAGACAACCAGTGGGGAAGATGAATGTTGGTTGGTTGGTCAGGGCTACAGCTGTGTCCATGTGTTGGGTGGAAATATCACAATGTGCAGTTGAAATACAGATATTTCTTTTACAAGATTAATCTCCCTTTTATTAGCACTCTCCTAGAAATGCAGGTCATGGCAGAGGTTCATAAGCTGGAGGAATCACGAAACAAGCCTTTTCTGACTTCTGTAACAAGCAGCTGAACAAAGGATGTACTGACTCTTGATAGAGGAATTGAGAGCTAGAAAAGCTCCTTAAGTCCCTGCTTTTTGGCTGGTGTTGAGGGCCGTGGAGAAAACATGGAGCCACAGCCATCACTGTAATAGAGTCATCAATCACCACTGACTGCTGGCAGCCCTGAATATCCAGGCTTGTCTCTCACAAGAGCCTCATAACACTGTGGTATTAGAAGCCAAGTGGCATCTGTGCCCTGAATGTCACAAAAGCAAGGTGGTAAGTACTTCTTTCTGTTGGCCAGTCCTTCAGGATAATCAGTGTGTGCTCACTAGGGGCAGGGCTGGAGCTCTGCTGCATCTCAGGTGGGATGTTTAGTGCTGGTGCTGCTGCAATTATAATAAATACTAAAAAAAAGTCTTCCTCAGCTGGGTGTTTTCCCACGCAAAACCAGTCAAAGCTGACCTCTGAGCCCCCAACAAAGACTGAAGTGATGCTGTTGAGGGTGACTTTACAAAGCTGTGTAGGTATTTCCAGCTCCATCTTAATTGCCTCACACTTTTCTATGTGCCCAGTTGTTTTCAGTGCCCTGAGAATGACAGATTTTCTGTAGCTGGAGTCACTCAGTCTCCAAGTTCAGCAGTAATTCCATTGCTGCATCTGTTATGATGGCTCCCCAAAAGTTGGGTGTTTCTACTTCTGAGTTCTCTTGCAAATTTGGCCTAAATGACACATCCCCCTTCAGGGATTGGTGTCAGGGGTGTGGAGCAGAACCCATTTCTTTGGTCCAGCAGACATCTGCTCTGTGATTACACCATTAGCTGCTCTCATGTTGTTCAGGATAATCACAGCCACAAAGGCAGTGATTTTTTAGCCAATATGCAACTGATAGGACTTTGCTGGAGGAGCACATGTGACATTTGCTCCGAAAAGTGTCAGGATTCTTTGTTTCAAATGCTTTTAGATACCTAGAATTCAGAAATGAAGAGTCAAAGACAGGACTTGCCCAGATATTCTTAGAGCTGAAATGCTAAAGGCTCTCTCTGTGAAATACCTCTTTTTTTTTCCTCAGGCTGTATGTGCAGTTTTTCACTGTATCAGACATTTTCCTACAGCATGAAAAGCACAAATGCTAAAACGTGTGATAGCAACATGGGGGAGGTAATAGGTCTTCAGAGTCTCCCGTGATTACCTGCAAAGTGGAAGGGAATAAACTGTTCTCCATGTCCACTGGGACCAGGCATAATGAGCTTAAATTGCTGCAGAGATTAGTGTAGACATTAGGAAAAACTTTTCAAGTGCAAGGATGGTTAAGTCCAGGAATGAATGGCCTGGGGAAGCTGCAGTGTCTCCATCTGTGGAATTTCTCAAGCACAGGTTAGACCAGTGGCTGCCAGGAATGGTGGGGTTTTAACTGGTTTAACTGGTTCCATCTTTGGGCAGGGGAGATAAGGCAATACTGATTGTCCTGGTGGTGGTTCTGCTCCCCAGTTTCCCCTGGCAGTGGGATCTGATTTCCCAGAGCCAGGGGGACAGTGCCTGGGAAAAAGCTCTGCAGCCCTTATGGCACCTTCCAGTGCGTAAAGGGGACTGACAGGAAGGATGGAGAGGGACTTTGTCCTGTCACCCCATGGCATTGTCCAAGGGGAATGACTTTAAACTGGCAGAGGGCAGGGAGAGATGGGATTTTGGGAAGGAATTCTCTGTGAGGGTGGGCAGGCCCTGGCACAGGGTGCCCAGTGAGGCTGTGGCTGCCCCTGGATCCCAAGGCCAGGCTGGATGGGCCTTGGAGCAGCCTGGGACAGTGGAAGGTGTCCCTGCCCATGGCAGGAGGTGGGACTGGCTGACCTTTAATGTCCCTTTCAACCCAAACATTCTGTGATTCTCTGATGATACTTCTTAAAATCAATGAATGCATTCATTTTGTAAGCATTTCTCAACTTGGGTTAACTCTGAATTAGGGTTGATTTCTGAATGAAGGTTAATCAAGACTAGGTGCCTTTTCTTTGCTCTGTAAATACCTTGTTAACATCAGCTCTACCATAACTTTGAGCTTGCACCCAGCTCCACCATCAGCAGCACTGAAGAACTCAGCAGAGCAGCAGAGTTTTAATCTATTCCCCACTTGCAGAAGCCCACTGAATTCTCTTCTGGGAAAAACACAGCAAGGTAGCCTCAAATAGAAACAAAACTATAATTTATTCACTTAGGCCCAAAATTTCCTGATAATTAAACTGAGCAAGGGTTGCTTTTCCCTGCTTGTGTTTGCTGCAGGCCACCCCTGCTCTGCAGCCACAACAACACAACAAAGGCAGCGATTGCCTCATTCTCAGCTCGGCACGGGGGCATTGTCTGAGGTGATTCTGCCGGCAGAATTTGTTCCCTAAATAGATAAGGCAGACAAAGGTGGAGAGAGAAGAAATATTCTCATTCCACCGATGTCAACAAAGGCTCAGAATAAGGAAGTGAATTTCCTTGTCACAGAGCAAAGGCAGGACTTGAACAGATGTCTTGATTCCTAGTGCACGTAATTGGTTTAATTTTTTGCCTCTGCTGTAGCCTTACTGTGGGGAATTATTTCAGTTAATATTTTTTAGTCCTGTGATGTAATTTTTTGGTCAGTCGAATGGCCAGGGCTTCCATGTAAAGGTAAATGAGACCAAATTGTAAAAAAACATTTAAGTCTATCTTTTAAAATGCAATTTCTTCTCATGCAATGATCCAGTGTGTTGATATTTAGTAGTGCTACATGGCAAGAGAGATTCCAATAAAATGCCAAGATTGCCTTTCCTTCAGTGAGAGATGTGACAGGAAAAAAGTAGAAAATGCAAGCATTATGAGAGGTTGTACTTCTGAAAATAATAAAATCACCATTGTGCTTCTACATAGTATTAACTAGGCAGAAAAAAATTATAATTCAGGCTCTGCAAATCAAAGACTATCAAGAAGTATTAAGTAGAGAATTTATAACTTGTTTTGTAAAACTTAAAAAAAAAAATTGGCACGGCTGTGTAGCCTATGCAGCAGTCAAGAGAGTGGAGACATCAATTAAAAAATTTATATATATATATATATATATATATAAATGTTATTTACCATGTTGCATGCCCCTGGTTTTTGATGCCTCCTATTGATGAATCAGTTTTCTTGTCCCACAGAGGCATTTTGTGTTCTGGGGAGCTGCAGTGCTGCGTGTGCACATCTGGGGGTTGCAGGATGCTCAGAGCTTGCTGCAAGGCTGTGGAGAAGCTGCAGGTGTGTTTTCCCTGGAAGCAAATGTAGGTTATTTGTAAATGGGAATGGCTTCCCTGTTCCCAGTCCCAGTTTGCTTTAATATGTATATAATCCCTGGTTTTAATTTTTCACTTGCTGGTGATAGTCCCTACTCTCCTCTGCATCACTTAAAGATGTCAACTGGTGGCACAGACTGTAATAAATCAGCATAAATATCCTGAATTCTACAAATTGTTTTGAGAACATGATCTTGGCTGTTTCTCTTCCACCTGTATTTTTAGTGTTGAGATTGTTTGTTTTTTGTGTGAAGGCTTTGTGTAGTGGCCTGAGCCAGTGAGATGAGTGCCCTGTTTCCATCAGAGAATATTAATTTCTGCTAATGAAATTTTGGAAGGGAGCATTTTAAGAAATATTTGTAGATAAACTTTTCAAATGAAACATCTGTGCAGAACACTATACCATAGATTAAATTGCAGGAATATATCAGGGCTGACATATTTCTCTCTTTATTTGCTTTTAGGATTATAGGCCTTGGTGTGAAAAACAAAAAAAAAAAAAAGAAAAGAAAAAGGTGCTTAAATCCTTGATTTTTTTCCCTTGGTTATAATGGAGACACTGTTCTTTCCTTGTCATCTGTAATGCTCAGATGCTTTTAATAAAATTCTCAGGATTTAAATTATTAACCATCTTTTTGGGATTACATTTTTTATTCCTGATTATCTGCAAAAGATATATATCATGAAATATGCAGCGTGTAATTGTGATTGAAGCGTGCAGCCTCCTGAAAGATGGGCCTAACAGTTTGATACACCCCAAATTTAATGAGGCTGATAATGGGGTTAGAGGGGAGATTTGTAAGGATGGGGTGGGGATGGATGTATTTGGAGTGATACTCTTTTTTTTTTGTTTTTAAGGTGGTGGAAATGAGTATGGAAGCAAATACAAATAAAGCCATATTTCTGTCCTGATCTCCACTTGTGTTGTCTTTTTTGTCTTGGTCTTGAGATTATCTTGAATTTACCTACATGGGGAGCAAGTAATTCAACGAGTTGCAGAATTTTCTACATAGTTGGGTCTTTTGGTTGTTCTTTCTTGAGAAGTCAACTTTTGAGTGAAACCACAATAACTTTTCCCAGGTAGATTTCCTGGGCATGTTATTAAAGGCTGTCTCCTCTGCTTGGCTGCCTGCTTTCATGAGGGCTGCAGGAATTTGATAGCTCTGAGACCTCCTTCCTCTGTTGTAATTGGTCTCTCAGTTCCCAAGTTATTATGGGGATGAGAGGAGCAGGGGACAGGCAGACAGACACAGCCAATTTCACTGCACCAACCTCATTTCCGTAGGGAACTGGAATTAAAAAAAAAAATCAATTAAGGTTAAAGACCCTCCAGTCCCCTCCTTCAATTACTTGGGCAGAACAATCCTTTGGCTGAAGTATCCATGAGACACAATATCCTCCTCAGCCTTGTGCAGGATTAAACCTCTCGGGGCTGTTGTTTGGCGTGTCCAAGGACTGGATAAACCCCTGGATTTGCCATCAACATTAGCTGAGGTCCTGGAGCCTTCGGCAGCACCAGGATTCCCTGCTGCAGTTTGCAGGGATGCTGGTTCCTCTTCCAGCATCAGGAGTTTCCTGCAAGCTGCATTACCCCAAAGGAACATGGTCCCATCCTGCTTTTGTTTCAGCATCAAACGACCTTAGTGCTGCTCGTTAACCAGTTTCTCCTCTCCTCTTGTCAGGGGTTGTGTTATTTTTTTCCACATTCTGGAAATCTCACTGATCTCCACATAATTCTGTTTACTCTCCCCTCTCCGCCTCACTGGTAATTTGTGTTTAAATATTTAAGATTTCATCTTCTACAATCAGAAATAATTCAAGTATAACTTGTAAGTGGCACAGACACGAGAGGTTGAATGGAACCGTCACCCTTTTACAACCCGTTTTCTGGACTGTCTTCTAGTCTTCTAAATCACCATCAAAATCCCAAGCTAAAACAAAAAAACCCAAAAAAACACCAAAACAAAAAACGAAAAGCAAAAACCAACAACAACAAACTGGTTTTTATTTGCAGTTCTGACTGCAAACCAAGCCTATGTGAACAGTCTGAGTTTATGATCTCAAAAGGAGCAAAAATCACCAATTTTCTGTGATCCTGCTTTACCCAGTGGAGATGTCCAGATTCAACTCTTTGGGGCTCTAGTGCCCTTTTCTTCCTCTTATTTCAGCTTATTTCAGCATTTGTTTTGCTAACAGCTTGCTCTGCTGTGGAATTGGTTGCTGTAAAGAAAAAATCCCCTTGTTTGCCTAGAATCTCTATAGTGAGGGATTTTGTTTGTGTGGAGAGAAGGAAATGAAGGATGGAAATGTTAATAGAGGAAGCACACATGTTTCAGATGATGTATTATATGTATCCCCTTGTTTCTTGTTTGACTTCTCTGCGTTTTTCATTTCTCCAAGGATGTTTTATTAAAAAAAACAAAACAAACCAACACCAAAAAAAGAAGTGATGCTTTTCCTGTGCATCAACTTGAAGACATTTTGGTGGGATTTGTTGTAGCATCACTTCAGTTTTTTAGTTGTTCATGGAGAGGTGTGGAACCAGGATTCCAAACCTGACCAAAGCCTTTTCAACTCGAGGGAGTTGAATTTAATTTCAATTTACTGCCTTGCTGTAAGGCTGAGAGACAATTCCTCTGGCCAAACTCAGTGAGGAAAACCTTGTTTCTCCTGGCACAGCATCAACCTCTGCATCAAAATGATGGTAAATAAGGTTTTCCAGATTTTATTTGTAACTACAGGATCAGAATCACCTTTACAGGCAGAGAAATATTTATTTAAGATTTTAAACTCCTAAAACAGAGGCTGTGGTTTATATCATTTGCATGTAATGATCATGGCCATTATTAATTGCCGCAGTAACTCTTTACTATTAGAAAAAAAATTGCATTGCAGGACAGCAAGCATCTACCAGCAGGTATGGTTATTTATTTCTCTTTTTTTTAGCTTCTAATGCAGCAGCCTCTCTGTTAGATTTACCTTTAACCTAAAATCTTTCACCCGTTATCTATAATGCATAATTATAAATACATTGTAGTCTAGAGTAAGTACAATTAAAAAGGGTAATTAGTTTCCCTCCCTCTCTCCCATCCTCCCACCCAAGTCCTTAGGTTTAATTTTCATGATTATGTTAGATTATGAGTCATTTTAAATCATGGTATCCAGTAGAGACTACTCCTACTCTGCAGCTCTTTTCAACAGTTGTTTATGGTAGTTTCAGCCTCTTTCTGCCTCTCTGAGGCTCTTTATTTTTAAAGCAAGGCAGACAAGGCCTAAAATTATTCCATTAAAGAGGTGCAATTTTTGTAATGGGACTTAGAGTGCTCTGCAGAAGTGCAGGCAAGTTTCTTCAATATCCTGAGCATTATTCGCTCATTTAGTTAAATGATGTTTCTAATTCCCTGGTAATTACATGTAATGAGGCACTCTTTCTCTTCTTGATGAGACTTTAGCTTAATATGAGATGTCGTATTTTTTCTTCTTTTTTTTTTTTTTTTTTTTTTTTTAGGGATAATTACCCTTCCCAGGAAAAGCAGGGGGTTTGTTGTGCAGAATATATAGCAAATTATTTTATTTCCTGCCATCTTGACTGCCAGTAAATTATAAAATTAAGTTTCAGTGGAGCATTAGCACCATTTTGGAAAGGCTTGAGATTTTTTTTTTTTCCCTTATTCATGTATTGATGTCCTTTGGGACTGTTGAGCTATTATTCATAGAATGGATGTTTTTCTGCCAATTCCTAGTATTAGATGGTATTGAAACAGCAACATAGGTTTAATTTTTTTGCCTGGATAATATCCAGTACAGAATGGTCTTGTTAGGTGTTTTTTCTATCAGGTAATTATCTTTATAAAGTTTTACTAACAGTCCCCCCCTTCCTTGGTGACTAATTAAATTTATTTTTATGCATGTTGTAATATTAAATGCTGGGGGACTTTTTGTTTTCAATTCTAGATGAATGTTCATAGATTTCCTGCACAGTACAACATTTAGGTCATTGGAATGAATGAAAAGCTGCAGGATACATAAAGTTAACAATAATGCAGCATTTAACTCCACTAAACATGAAATCAACGGTGATTTTAATTACTCTTAGTTCCCTACATTTTGTCAGTGTTGTTTCCTTCCTGTAATTCTGATGAGGTGATTTTCGTCTGGGTTTTTTTGTTTGGGTTTTGTGTGTTTGTTTCTTTTTTTTTCTGGGGGGGGGGGTGTGGTTGGGTTTTGTTGTTGTTTTTTTGGGGGGTGGTTTGTTTTGTTTTAAAATTCAGAATACTGTAAAAATTATGAATAGAATACCATTTAGGAGTCAAATTGTATAAGGATGATCTCTGCATTGGGAGCTGAATTGCCATTTTTAAAGCCATTTAAATGTCTAATTCTTACAGGAAATTCAGGGGCAGATTTCTCCCCCCTACCTTCAGCTCTCTAAAAGGTTTTTGGTCGAAATGAGGAAGGCACCACGCTCCCCTATTTCCAGTGTTTGAAATATTGTTAAATAACAGCTGCTTGTGCAGACACGTCTGTTCTGTGCCCTCACCTTGCAGGAGGAAAGAAACTAAAATCAAACTCCCTTGGTGGGGGGGGAAAGCCTCATTGTCCAGCAGGGGTGGCTGGAGAGGGAATGGGAGCAAAGAAGGTGATGTTTGCTATCAAAGTCTTGTGTGGCTTCATTTCCTCTCTTTGGAAGAGACATTTTTGCAGCCAGCTGGGAAAATTTACCCTGTTCATCTTGGCAATGGCACATTTGGAAAAGAAGGCCATGGAAGAAGCTTTAATAATATGAAGGTGTATATTCCTATGTGAATATATTGCATTTACACCCTTTGAAGTTGATCACGCTATTTACATGCTTTAAAATATGTTAATTTAAGGGTTTGGTGGGGTCAGCATCTGAATCTGTAGTGATCAAAGGATTAAGTCTTGAAACTGGTGGGCTCTTTTATCAGCACTGCACTTTTCCTGTCTAAGAACCACAGTGCTGCAAAGTTCTAAATATAAAGGCACATCTTCATGATAAAGCCAAGATTTTGAGAGGCTAAAGTGCAATCAGCAGTAGAAAATAAATGTCATAAATAACTTTTTGATCCCAAATACTGTGACCCCAATTCTATAGAAAGAAGCTGGAAAAATATGACTGCATCTCACTCTTTATTTCATCTTAAGCAATTTGACATCAATCAAATGACTATAGAGGCAAAGGCATGAACGTTTATTTCCCAGCCCACAGGATTGCTGTCAAATTGCAATTTTCAAAATTGAAAGAGTTGTTAAGCTAGATTTTCTCCATTTTCTTCCTAGTTCTTTCCCTCAAACTTTCAGAAATGTGCCTCTCAATTTTGCAGTGTACTATCCTACAATGTGTGAGGAAATTAAAGGAGCTCCTGAAAAAATTCCTCACCGTGCCATGGTAAAATCTCATTTTCCTGTCTGCAACTCAGTGTATAAATCTGGAGGAAGACTACATCAAAGAACAGGGAATGAATGAAATTTGAGCATTAAGATAATGCCCTGGTGAGGCTGGCAGCTAAAAGGAACAAGTTTGGTGCCTTCGTGTTACGTGATTTAAAACTCTCTGGCCAGGACTGGTTACCTCCAGCCTTGCTGCAACTCAAAGTTTATCAAATACTGCTGAGGAGGGGAACCTGCTGCTTTAAGGGTTGTCACCTTGGGGCAAAATCTTCTCAATATTAGAGAGAGGCAGGACATTAAAAGCTTTTGTGACAACAAAAGTTGGAAGTTGGTTGAGATCTGTGGTGCCATTATCAGGAAAGCTACAGAAACCCTCTCTCATTAAGTTTCTCTGAGTTTCTGAAAGCCAAAGCTCCTGGATAGCCCTGAGCAGGTCAACACGTCCCTCATCTTTAAAATCAACAATAATGTTCTGCTCATGTCTTCCAGCTGCCTCAGTCTGGTAGGAACTTCAAAGCCTGCCTAATATATGCAATTTTCTCTTAAAACAAGGACAACAAAAAGCTTCTAGTGGAGAGAGTGCCTGTCTCAGCTGTGCTGATCCACATTCAGCCCTGAACTCTGCCAAAGGAATTCCAGCTTCTTTCTAAGATGCTGCCACAACTGTTGGGGTGCAGGGTTGTTCTGGGGTATCAGGTGTGATGCAGGAGATAACAATCAGCTCCACAACTGCTTCAGTTCCATGTTTAAATAAGGAAAAATTAATAGGCTTGTATTATTAGGCCCTAAGATGCACCTGGTGAGCAGGAGAGGAGTGAAGGTAGGTTAGGCTGATGCAGGAGTCTGAGATTAACAGCACCTGATTTGCTATTTTTCTAATACTATTCTTCCCCAGTGTTTGGATTTTCCACTTCCATCTCTTAGTCTTCCTATTATTTAGCTGTAGGAATTTATTTGATGAAGGAAAAAAGTAAAAGTGGGTGGGAAGGGAGAATAGGAAACCCAGTCTATTCCCATGGCTCAGATTGTACATTTTATACCATAATGAGATAATACCATGTTGTGAAGCTTCAGTATAAAACCCTGCAGAACCATGTCAGTTTGGGGTTTATTCCAGGACTTAAAGATTGGCAGGCGCCACCACGTTGAGCTGGTCTTGCTTGTGAATACACAGGCATTCAGATATGTACACTAGGCAGTTTTGGACAGACAGTGCTGGAGAATTATTCCCTGTTTTTGAGTGGAAAGAGGCTCCAATTCCCAGCTGGTGCTGTGTGGGGTGGAGCTGAGCAGACCAGGGTGGCTGCTCTTTGGGCCTTCCAGATGTGAGCCAGGGAGCAGCTGTTTGGAGAAAGGTCCATCGTCCAGGAGAAGGGACCACCCTCCAGGAGAAGGATTGATTCCCCAGGAGAAGGGTCCATGCCCCAGGAGAAGGGTCCATGCCCCAGGGGAAGGGTCCGTGCCCCAGGGGAAGGATCCATGCCCCCGGGGAAGGATCCATGCCCCAGGAGAAGGGTCCGTGCCCCCGGGGAAGGATCCATGCCCCAGGAGAAGGGTCCGTGCCCCCGGGGAAGGATCCATGCCCCCGGGGAAGGATCCATGCCCCAGGAGAAGGATCCATGCCCCAGGAGAAGGATCCATGCCCCAGGAGAAGGGTCCATGCCCCAGGAGAAGGGTCCGTGCCCTCCATGAGAGCAAGGGGAAGCTCAGCCCTGCTCCAGGTGAGCCTTTCAGCCTGGGCTGGGCTGTGTGTGAGGAGGAGGGAGATGAATTTTTCCAGGATTTTGCTCTGCTGCAGGACGTGTCCAACAGCCTTGGATGCTGCCGGTCAGTGCATGGAGACCTCTGTGCCAGCACTGGCCTGAGTCCAACACTCCTTTCACAGGGGCTAATTAGGAGCCATCAGATTAAATTTCCTGTGACTTCATTAGTATCTCTAAGCCAATGGCCTGCAGGCAAAGCCCCTGTGAGTAAATCAGAGGAGTAACCATTTGTTGACGTTTCTGTCTGTCAGCCCCAGACGTGGGCCCATGTCCTGCTGGTAATGTGGCTCTGTCACATGCACTTGCACCACTGCACAGAGTTCAGATTGTTACAAATGCCTTTATCCATTCCCATTGACATTTTAAACAAACGGTGATATATTTAGTACAATAATTACAGTTATTTGATTACCTTTCTTTTAGCCTGAAGTAGAAGGCAACTGACAGATGTGAATACCTTTGAGACCAATACTCTGTAATAAACTAACATTATTTATTACAAGATGCATTTTATTAATAGGAATTGGCAGTAATTAATTCAGTAAAGTTGATGTTACTAATAATTACATGTAATTCATGAAATATTTATGAAAGAAAACTGTGTATAAAAATGACACAAAGGTCATTTAGCTAATTAGTTAATAAATGTCACCAACATTTCTAGTGAGTCTCTCCAATTCTGAACAGTTTCAGCTTTTTCTGAGGGAAATGCTTTTTGAAACATTTTGTTTTGGTGCGTGACATCCTGAGATGGAAGTCAACATTTCTGGTTATTATTTTGAGCCAATGCATGTACTGTTTCCTTTGCTAATCCACTTTGGCCTCTTTCCTTGTTCATAGTGAAAGATCCTAATTAGAGATAGCACGAGCTCAATCTAATTTAGGTTATCAGTGAGTTGCGGTGTCTCCCAGTTTAAGGAGATATGAATATATCTCTGTCTTTTTAACTTGATTCCACTGACTTTCCATGGAATCAAATAACCATCATCCAAATTAATAGCTGACATCTGAACTGGAAAAATCTTAATGTCATTTCTGCCCAGATTGAATTCAATGGCAAAAGAGCCCATTGACCTTGTGAGCTGCAGGATCAGATCCTGGGCTCCTCCATGGTCATGGATGGAACTGTGATTTTGCACATTTTTTTGGGAGCCTTTGCCGTGGGATGTGCCAATGTCATTTGCAGAGGAAGGTGCAGAATGAGGTTCTCCAGCTAAATAAGGTGTCCTGTGTAACACAGGCTGTTTGAGATTGTGTTTGGTCAGTGCCAGTTTTTCAGAGATGGTCTCTCAGTTTGAAGCCCTAAGAGTCAGAGAATCCACATCTTCTTGCCATCTTCAAACCTGGCTGGGATCTGGCTTCAGTTTCCTGCTGCAAGTCTTTGTCAAACACAAATAACTGGCCTCAAGGAAGAGTTTTGCCGTATGAAATTCCTTGTAGCCTTCTGAAGAAAGGCAGACTTGGTGATCTAATCATGTTCTTGTCCATGAGCCTGTGAGAGCCACCTTTGCACTTCCCTCATTCTGGCATTGCTCTCTGCTCAGTCATAAAACAACCTTCAGCACTCTGCCTTTTGGCACAGGAGGGAATTGCTCAAGGGCTTCAGGGAGGAGGGGGTGAAAAGAGCTGCCCTAAATCCAGGAGTGAGGAGTGGTGACCAAGGGCTGATGTCACTTCTACACTGCTCTGTGGGTGGGTTAAATGGCTCAGGGCAGGGAGATGGACACAGGGCTGCCCTAAATCAGGGAGGGGATGTCTTGGAGTTGAGTCTTCCTTGAAGAGCTGTTTCCTGTCTCAGTTATCATCTCATTATGGTTCCTTGCTGCACTGACAAGGGGCTCAGCCAACCATTGCCACGAGGTCCTCAAAAGCAAACCTGTGTGTGGAGCCAAAATTCCTCTTGTATTTGTGAATGGGAGACTGCTGATCACCGAGGAAACTTTGGTTCCCAGAACTCATTCCTCAAGTTGGCCATTCACAACAACAAAATATCCAAGGATCACCCCTGTATTAAGTGCCAGGCTCAGGCACTTCCAAATGCCATCACTTTGTACAGTAATATACCAGTATATAGAGAATTACACACTGATTATCTCAGGTCTGTTTCTTTACCATGAACAAGCAGGAATGTAAAAACACTATAAAAACTAAATGTATAAATAATAATCCAAACAATAACATGGCCACCCTAAGTTATGAATTGGAAAAGAATAATTGTGTTTAGCAATGAGAGAGGTGTTCTTAACACCCCTTAACACCCTTGTGGTCCCTACTGAGGTGGCCCTGTCCCTGGCTGATGGCATTCCCTATGGGAAACACATGCCTCTGTGGTGTTGAAGAGGATGAGCCAGAGCCATATCAATCTCTTGGTCCTCCCCTACTAAATCCATCTCAGCTCATTAGTAAATGACAAGGTTTGGCCTTGCAGTACTATATAGCCTAAGTGAATAGGGAAACAATTTTCTGAGATTATTTTAATTGCCTGCCTTGGAAAATAAAAATGAGAAAGCTCTTGTTATTTTCAATTAATAAACAGGCTCTCAGGAAGAAAGAGCTTCAGCAGCAAGCAGGAGGAGCTGCAAAACAAGGGAAGGGAAATATGCACAGGAGGGGCTGCTGTACAGGGTATGTACAAACCCACAGCACCTCTCCCTGCTCTGTGAACCATCTGAGCCTTTACTGCAGCTCCAAGCAGCCCTCCTGATGGGGAAACGCCCTGGGGAAAAACGGAGCAACCTCGAATTGCCTCAAATACACTCCCTAACCAGCAACTGGCCCTGATGGAACAATCTGAAACTCTCTGTCTCCTTATCTTCTGTCGACATCATTTTTCAGAAGGGGCAACAGGACCGAATTAAATCGTTGTGCTGCAGACAGTCTGTCTGATTGCCTTGTGGCTGTTGCCCATTCTGAAGATTTCCTCCAGCAGTTTAAAACTAAGTCAAGAGGAAAGTTCATGTGTGCTCGTGCACACAGATGCACACAACCCTGTGTGCCTCCCTTCTCTTACGCTTACTCAATTATGGGATACATTTACAGCTTAAGGAATTCAGAGTCCAGTTCTTCTATGCCACGGCCATGGTTGAAAATGTCAGGAATCCCTCTCTCCCCCATGTTTTTGGTTATTTTTTTTCTCAAATCCAGACTGGGAACTTGAAAGAAAGAAAATAATAAGATGGATATAAATTAGTTTAATCAAAATATTATTTGTGGAAAGAAGCATAGGGAAGTGTGACTGGCTGTGCTTGTATCTGATTTGTTGTGTTCACTTAAGGCAGGAGAAAAAGGCTTGGTTGTCTTTGTCTGTGGTGTTTTTTAGTCTTCTTCTCATGTATGAAGCCCAGCTCATCTGCAGAAGGTTTGATTTTGGACTGAGCTGCAGCAGCTGGGGCTGGACAGACACAGTGAGCACAGTGGAAGGGGGAGAGGCTGGGAAATGAGATGTGCTGCAAGCAGCAAATGGATTTTGAGACCTTGACTGCTGTATAACAAGAGAACCCTCTGGGATTTATTTTACTCACTGGTGGGCAGGAGAGAGTTGTGTTCTTGGGACATCTTTCTGAGGGCTGCAATGCACAGTCATCACCTTTGGATCGTGTCCAAGTGCTGCTCAGAATCCCAAAGGCTCCCGGCATTAAATCCAGGTGGATGTCACTTCACATCCCACTGTGGATGCACTTCCTGGAGCATGGGACTGAACAGAGCATTCCTGCTCCAGCAGAGACTTCTGCCTCAGGGAGGGGAGGTTTGATCCTTAGGAAGAAAGGGGGAGAACCTTCTCTCCTGCCCTAGTCTGTGGGTTTTGGGTGTATCACCAACTGATGCCCCCAGCTCTGTCCGTGTTGCCCTGGAGGGATCCAAGTCAGATCCCCTTGTGTGCCTCAGTACTGAGGACATGAACAGGGACAGGGACCAGCTGTGTCTTCAGGATGGAGCAATTCCCCATGGATGGAGCATTTCCAGTCAGCAATTAATGCTGTTGGGTCCTGCTTCAAATCCTGAGACCTTCTGTGATTGCCCCATCTCCACGGACTCCAGGACAAGTCTTGCTTCTTTGTTTCTTAATGCCTCAGAAAGTCACAAACCAGCAGGTGAAATCGTCCCAACTACCTCTATAGGGACAATATAAATACCTGGGAAAGGAATATTTCATCATTTCTGTGTTGGGAGCGAACTTGGTCCAGTATTTATTCTTGTATTAATATAAACCACAGCTGTTATCAGCAAAGAAGCAAACATGAAAGACTGGTAATTGTTTCTTCAGCAGCAAATTAATATATATAAAACGTGTCATTTGCATGTTATTAAATATGCAGATAATCGATATATATTAAGAAAAAAAAGAATTAACGGTTTGTAAGAGGAAAGGCAGCACACACAGGGCTCCTCACCATCCCACACACAATTTTGCTTTCCCTGAGGATCCAGTCCCTGTTTTTGTGTTGTTGTCTCATGCCTGCTCAGTCACAGTCCCAACACTCAGCATTCACAGGCAAAGAAGACATGGTGAAATTTAAAAAAGACTCAGCAAAGTCAAGAAAACAAAACCATGCTTTTTTCTAGGAAAGCTTGGTGGAAACCCTAGAAGCTGTTAAATTGATTTAATCCTTGTCGTGTTTTATTTGGCTGCTGTTGGTTTTGGCATAAGAAACGAGTTCTGCTATTTTAGCCAGCATTTCTGAATGTAGTCTTGAACAGGGGGGGGGTGATTTAGAGATGATTTTAGAAAAAGCTGCTTTAAAAAAACAAAAGCTCTCCCACACAGTAGAACAGAACATTTCTAAAGCCCTTTCCCCTCTCTTTCTCCTCGAAAACACATTTGTAACCATTAGTTGTGTGTCATGTTGCCTGATGGGGGTATTTTGTCCCTTTGCATCCCCTCCTAGGGGGGTCAGGGCTGCTGCCTCTCCAGCCCTGCTGCTCATGAATCATCTCAGGCCAGAGGCCTCCAGGATTTCCAACTCCCTTCCTGCTGCAAACTTTTGGGGAGGTTTCCAGTTCATGGAGGGAAAGGATCTGTTCATTGATGGGACCATTGCATTAGGAGCTAATTAGAAGTACTTAGAACCAGAGGTTCTCTGTTGTGTTTTACTCTAAAAGCAATTTATCTTGTCACTGTTCAAATGCCAGAATGT
Organism: Trochalopteron elliotii; assembly: GCA_024734555.1. Classification (NCBI taxonomy): domain Eukaryota; kingdom Metazoa; phylum Chordata; class Aves; order Passeriformes; family Leiothrichidae; genus Trochalopteron; species Trochalopteron elliotii. The sequence continues at coordinate 498,220 of JANPWX010000455.1, read as the reverse complement.
AATAAGGAATAGTCTAAAAACTTGCAGAAAAAGCACAAGCTCAAACAAGCCAAGAAGCTGTAGCAGAAGAGATCCTTTCTTTTAATATCTCTTGCTACTACAAGTTCAATAAAAATTATGAAACTGGAAACCTTATTCATTGTCTTTTAAACAGGTAAATTCTGTGTGTACTAAGCTTACCGTTTAAGGATGCTTAATAAAAACTGATTAAAATTTGAAATAAGCAACAATATTTCCCCCAGAGACCAATTTCCTGTTGGAATGGTCAACTTTGATCTTCCCTTGCCTTGCATTTGTCAATATTGGCTGCCACTGCTGTCGTGTAGTCAATTTGTCTCCTCAGTAGACTTCTCTGAGAATTCTCTGAACTTCATCAGTGCAAATTACTTTCTAAGCCATGACAATAATTTGCTCCTCACCTCCCACAGCCTCTTACAACAACCTCTTGGTGGTTTGGAGAAGAATTTGTCAAAAGCCATGAGCTGAGCTTCTGCATTGCTTCTTTCAAGCTGTTAATATTACATAGAAACAGCAGGCTCCGTAGAGGAAACTTCTGTGATTTTTTTATAATTCCTTTCGGATGTGAGAAGGTCTTACCCTGATGGTTTATCACTGCTGGACAGCTACAGAGTGCATGTTTGAGTGTTCACAGAATTCAGAATTGTTTAGGTTGGAAAGTCCCCTTGAGACCATTGAGTCCAACCATTTCCCAGTGCTGCAAAGGCCACCCCTGCCCCGTGTCCCCAAGTGCCACATCCACATCTTTATTCTACTCTTCCAAGGCTGGTGACTCCACCACTACCCTGGGCAGCCTGTTACAGTGCTTGACAACTGTTTCTGTGAAGAAATTTTCCTGAATATCCAATCTACAGCTCCCCCGTGCATCCATTCCCTCTCTCCTGTCCCTGTTCCCTGGGGGCAGAGCCCGACCCCCCTGGCTGTCCCCTCCTGGCAGGGACTTGTGCAGAGCCACAAGGTCCCCCCTGAACCTCCTTTTCTCCAGGCTCAGCCCCTTTCCCAGCTCCCTCAGCCCCTCCTGGGGCTCCAGACCCTTCCCCAGCTCCTTTGCTTTTTGCCTTTTTCTCTATTTGTGTCCCCAAAAAGAAGCCTTACCCTGTTATGATGTCACATTACACTCGGGAGGGTGGAAACTGGGGGAGAAGTGGGTATTTTAAGTAGTTTACTGAGCAATCCTACAAATCACCCCTCAGAATGGCAGGCATCTCTCCGAGGTGTTTTTGGTAGGTTACCACATCCAGCCGATTTCCTTTCAGATGCAAATCTGCTCGCTGGCCTAAAACTGCAAGGATTTACAAAGTTTTGTTTCTAAAGCAAAGAAAATGTTAGCAAACTCCCAAACAAAAATACCTTCTCTAAATCCAGATTAATCTGTTTTATTTACCACTATGAAGGAAGACTCAATAGGGCTGGTAATGAAACCAAACTTCATAATTCCATGTGGCACCCCCAAGCTAAAGATTTTTAGGTGAATTGCTGTGGCTTTTTGTACAGTATATGATTTCCATATTGTTTGACATGTTTTCACTTGACATCAGATTAGCCAACAGGTTAAATATTGTGGTTTCAAAGTGTTAATTTAGCACGCTTGCAAATTAGAATTTTAACATATTTGGAATTTTGATGAGACTAAAAGGCAAATTGTAATGTTCAAAGCAGCTGATTTTAGGTGCAGTTCAGCAATTAAGTTAATTTCGAGCTTTCTGATGCTGAGAAGGCCACTTAGGGCTGATAATAGCTTATTTTCTCAGATGGAGATTGAGGAGCTGACTACAAACTTCCAAACGAACACATGTGCTTGATTTGTCTATTTGTATTCAAGTTTACCTTTTCTGGTTGTCAGTAACACTACCCCACCTGCCCTATACAGCCTGTAGTGCTCAAACCTATTTGGAAAATCATGTGAATAGGGATTTGCATCATTACAATTTCCTTTCCATTTAGGAAGCATCTGCTATATCTTTAAAAGTAACAGGTTTGAAGAGGCCACAGGCTGTGAAACAGACTAAACCATTATTAAAATGAAACAAAAACTTAAAAAAAAAAAAAAAAGCTAGCTGGACCTAATTCAACAGCAGTTTCAACATCTTTTTATTTTTACTCTTTTTACCTTGAAAAGGTTAAAAGCATTTGGGTCCTTGTGGAAGATGTAATTGCATTTCAGCCTTGTTTATGTGTGAATCTAAAGAATACTGATAATCTGCCTCGTGAAAAAGTTCTGTTCTTCTGCTAACAGGCAATCCTTCTTGTTCCTAACAGGTCTTTCTATTAAGAAAACAGTTAAGGCCTAATTGGAACTTTTATCTGTGCCACGTCACACGAACTGATCAACCATTGCTAGCAGTCACATAAATGTTATTTTAAGCACCTCAATTGTACAGATCCAAGTGCTGCAAGGAAGGAGGGAAAACCTCAGCTGCAGTTTTTTTCTTAATAACAATTAAAAAGCAAAGTTCTGTGCAGATGTGCTCGAGCACATTAAGTTAACAGCATTATCTTGCTAACCTTCATGCCTGCCGTTTCCACAGGCAGCTGGAGGTTTTGTCAGGGGAATCGACTCATCCCAGGACATTTTTGTCTCTAATTAGGATTTCTGTTCTTGTGAAGGTGGACAGTGCCATCATGATGCTGCTTGTTTGGTATTTATCTGAAAGGAAAGCTCTAAACCAAAATATTTTAGCCAGACTTGGTCCTTTAATCTGCCCATATTATCACTGGAAGGCCTACACTCACACACACCCCCCCCCCCCCCCCACACACACCAAAACAAAACAAAACAAAACAAAACAAAACAAAACAAAAAACAAAACAAACCAAACAAACAAACAAACAAAAAATCCAAAAAATCCGGCTTCCCTGATTTTCCTGAAGTGGAGGACACAGCTTCCTCCCCAGCTTCTCTCTGTTTCTCTGCCCAAGCCCCAGCTTTGCAGGAAAACAAAAGAAAGCCCGTTTTAAGAATTGTTTTAGGTGCTTTGTTTATGTGTCTGTTTGTTCCACTTCGATTCAGTGCCTGGGAGTTTGACTTTGGCTTCTCCCGAGTCTCATTGCACACATCCCAAATGGAAAGAAAAAATACAACTGCTTTCCAAAACCATTCACTGTTGGGTTGTTCTTGCTTTCAGAGGGAGAAGGGTTTAGCCAGGGCAAAGGGAATCCCATCTCAATCTAATCCCTGTTAGGAAACAGGATCCAGAGAACAATTGTGCTGCTTTTGAAAAGTTACAGCCTGGATTTTCAGGCACAGTTCCTTTGATTGTTTTTATTTCTCTCTACACATCCCCTGATCCAAAATTAGAAACTTCTTTTTTTTTTTTTTCCTGGTAGTATTGCTGGTTTGTACTGGCTGGCAGGCACCACAGGGTTGCTATCAGTAGGGTTATTGTGATGCTCATTAGAAAATTTGGTTTCAAATGGGATTTTGGATCCTGAATGCTGGACTTGGGAGAAGAACCTGACTTTGAAACAGTGCTATCAACTCACTCCTTGAACATCAGGCCTTTTAAAATGAGGATTTCATTCCATCTGGCTCTGTCAAATTAATGGACCTCTAGAGAACAGGTCATTGAGCTCCTTCCTTGTCTCAAGGCAGAACTGGACATATCCCAGTCATTTGGAAAAAGGAAAGATGAATGCTGTCTTCCTGAAGTCCACCTCGCTGGAGCTGAGTATCCCAACCATCATCTCCTGGAGTGCAGGATGCACTGGGAGCAGGGACACAGCCCACTGTGGGCTGATGGAACATGGAGTGGTGGGGATGTGGCTTCAGTGGGGGTTTTTTGCCTGGTGATGGTGCTTCAGTCATGTTTTGTTGGCAGTGATGCCCTGACCTGTGACTCAGGTTCCTTCAGGAATGTTCAGAGGTTTGGACTCCGCTGCTGTGGCCAAAGCTCTGATCCCTGTGGAGGAGATTTGACCTTCCCAAGAAAGTGAGGTGAGACAGAGGGGCTGCTGAGCTCTTGCTGAACAGAGAGGAATGGCTGGAGTGGTTTGTTGACCCCATGTCTGGGTGTTTCCATTTTAGGAAAGGGGTTTGAGTTTCACTTCAGAACTTTTAAGGGAAAAGCACCAGAAACTTCTGTGTTTCTTTCACCATTATTGGTCCAGTGCCAGCACAGGGGCACTGGTTGGATCTTGAAAATGTTTCTCAAAACCTGTGGCTGTTTCTACTGGGCAGCAAGCCAAATAACTCTCCTAAAACATGAAGTACATAAAAAAGAGCACAGAGGTGCTTGGGGCTTTTTGGGGTGTCTTAGGCAGGTGTTAGGGGCTACTCCATACCTGTGCACAGCTTTTGTTTGGTATAGTTTTTTATTTTCTCTTTAATTAAAACCTTTTGCTTTTCAAAGCTCACCCGATCAGCCGCCTCACAATTATTTTAAAGCCAATTCTGGGAGGTTGCAGGTCAGCCCTCAGAGCTTGTTACACCTTCGTGGGGCTCAGAACACTCTGTCCACCACACAGCCTGTGTCTGTGGTTCATCATCCCTCACACCAGCAAAGGAACCAGGATGCTTCTCTGGGTTGGGGCTGCCTGTGTTTGTGCAGTCTGCAACATGGGAATGTCAAACTGCTCAGAAGGGTATCCACACACACACACACACACATACAGAGAAAATTCCTCTTTACTCATCCTTTCTTTTCCAAGGCAACTTTGATGAGGGGATTCCATTTGCTCCTCCAGACTTCTGCTGAGGCTCAGGAGGTATCCCGTTTCAGGGAGGCTGTCTGACACTCAGAGCATCACCCTGCCCCATTGTTTGCAGGAGCACGATGAAACTTTTGTGCCCTCGGTTGAGCTCCTGCCCCGAGGCCCTGCGCAGATCATTCTCCCTGCAATTAGTATTCATGGTTAGCTAAGCAGAACTCCTACAACACATCTGCCCTGCTTTGAAGGTTGAGTTACATGGTTTCAAAGTGGCCAGAGGAGAGGTTCCTATATGGAGAAGATATCTGGGAATATCCATTGTCTTTTTGTGTGTTTAATGCTTGCATTTCGGGTAGGATTTCCTTGCTATTAATTCAGTGCTTTCTAATTTAGCACACGATAAAATGGGACAGAGAGTAAGAATGCAGCGGTTTTAAAATATTCCATTGAATTTTGTTCTAGGTTTCCAATTGCTTTCTTGGATTTGGGAGAGGAGGTGATATTTTTACCTCTTCAGAAAATTCTCATGTGCTATTTTTAAAGGTTTTGCATTTTTGCAAATGTAGCAAACTTTTTTCCCCCAATATTCTATGTAGAGTGACCTCCACATATTTGATGTTCAGAGAAGCATCACAGAATCATAGAATGACTTGGGTTGGAAGGGATCTTAAAAAAAAAATATTCTGAATGTTGATGTGGCCAACGTGTTGCATAAATTCCTCCTTTGCTAAAAATATCTCCAGGTCGAAACTTCCTCCTTGTGTTTGATTTAATTATTGGTATATTTAATTTTGGCTAAGACATGTCCGTGTGTACATGGCCCTCAAAAGAAATTTGTCCCCTTAAGAGATAAACTTTTAAAAAAGGATTATTCTATTGGCCTGTGTGGTAAAAGGATAGTTTGCCTGGGTTTTGAATGGAGAGTTATGAGTTCACTGTGACTGAAATACCAGTGAAAGTGTATCACAGGTGATCACTTTTTCTAATGTAAATCATTTAACATTGGTAATTTTCCTCTGCTGCTAATGCCATTAGTTATTTTAGAGGTAAAAAATAAAAGGATGTTTTACCTACCTTCTTTTTTTAAATTTTGCTAGCTACCCATAGCTTAACTTAATGATTTGTATAAGTGATAGTAATTGCTGAAACTACAGTTGAGTATTATTAGCTATAAAATGAACATGGTTATATGTCCAACACAACTAGCAAGGAACAGAAATGCAGTTGTATCCAAGAGAAAATAATTACAGCAATAATCAGTGTAATTCATGATAATGGCTGAATTGAATTTCACACCATAGCTCCAAGCACTTACATTTAATGAATGTAGTTTGTGCTTGTTTACTAAAAAGGTTTTTAGCAGAAAATCGATAATGTAACTTCAGTGTTTCTAATTGCAAATGCAATTTTTTTAAAAAAGTAGTGGTTCAATAAGGATTTTGTAGGGAAAATTAAGGTATGTGAGTGCAGCAAATGCTGTTACTTTAATTAGGCTACCTGTACATTAGTGCTATAGTTCCTTAATATTTATTTATTACTCCATATTGATTAAAATTGGTTTGCATTCCATTTTTAAGACCAGTTAACGTAATGAACATTGAAACTTTTCAGCAGGCGATGGCTGTGACTAAGCAGATCATTTCTAATGGGACTGTCCTCACAAAGAGGTGTTTTTACCTTAAAAGCATTATCATGCCAGCAAGGAGGCACAGGCCTGTCTACAAAGGTGCTTTCTACGTGTTCAGTACAAAAGAGTTGCTCATCCTTCATGTGGAATGGCAGAATGGATAACGTGATTGACACTTGGTGGTATAATTATAATTGCTTAATTGGTCCAAGCGTGTTCTTGGCCTCATTTGTGGTGAGGGAAACTGCTGGGTTTGAAAATGGTGAGGAAGCTGAGGAATGCAGTGCCAGGGGAATTTTTCAGTTCCTTGGCCTCACAATCTGGACTGTGGCCTTCTAGAGCATGTTGGAGGGGGCACGTAGAGGTCATTGGGATATACAACTGATGCCTTAAGTTTTAGCTTTCATGTTTTTCAGATTCTGTGCTGCCCAGGAGTGCAGTTCTGGGCCTCACATTCAGTGTCACTCAGCTCTGCACAGAGCAGGCAGACAAAACAAATCCTTTTCCTGCTGCACACCAAGGACAACTTTCAGGCCCAAAAGCACAAACAAGGGTGGGCTGAAGGGAGGAACAAGAAGGATGGGACCTCACAACCTGGAGCTGTAATTGGACAATTAAACCCCAATATACAAATGGACCAAAACTTATAAAAGTATGAGACCTCTTGACTGGTCATCCATTTTGTGACCATTTTGGGTCCACCTTGGGTGTAGCTCTGGCCAGGCTCTGTCTTGCCCAAGGCGTGTCCTTAAAGGCCTTTTAATAAATATCTACTTTATTCTCTTAGCTCTGTCCAGTGTCTGTTCCAGGTCAGCCTTCCCAAGGCATCACAACTCTAGCAAGGATAACCACAAATAATCCCAGAGACAGATTTATGGGGTTAAACCCCAAAGTTCTGCTTTTACTGAAGTCAACAGCAAATCTCCCACTCTGTTATCTGGTGGATCACAGGGACTGGTGCACATTTGAGCCTGAGCAGTACAAGGGAGGTGGGAGTGAAGGCAGAGCATCCAGAAAACAGAAGAGAGAAGGAACAATCAGAGGTGGGGTTTCTGGAGCTCAGCTATCTGCAAACACAGGTTGCTGTCACCTTTAGGCTCTTGGAGACAAAGGCCCAAGTCCTACATTGATGGGGAAAGGAGGAAGAGCTGTGAGCCCCTGCTGAGCTTTCTCACACAAGTTACTGAGCCACCTTTACAGTCTGCAGGGAGGGTTTTGAATGGGTCAAAAATCATGGTTAGTGGAGATGTTCTGTCTTAAAATCATAGAACCAGAGAATGGTTTGGGGTGGAAGGGACCTCTAAAGCTCATCTGGTCCAACCTCCCTGCCAAAAGAAGGGGCATCTTCACATCGAGGAGAAGAAAGTCATTAAATCATGGACCTTCCAAATCCAAGGTGATCCCCCAGCTGGAGGGATGTCACCACCCAACCAACAGCAATAATGTTGTAACTGGACGTAAACTGTGGCAGCAAATTAAGTGCAATTCACCAGGAAAACATGAGGCGATCCATTGGGGTTTAAAAAAATAAACCCTGATCACTCAAGACTTGTGCTCTGATTATTTTCTGTGGCTGCCTGCCCTCAGTACTAGAACCAGCACTGCATTTTCTGCTGGGTTCAGTCAGGCATTTTACTCTACAAAAACAACTAGCTCCTTTCCAACCAAAGATTACTTGTAATTATGCTTTCCCCTGCCATTATTCTAATAGACTGTCATGCTGCACAGAGGAGGCGTTGGGAGGCTGCTTTTATGGATGGACTGTTGGAACACTTAATATAGCTCTATTTTTGAATTATCAGGTTCTATCCTTTTGAAGTCTGTGTTAGTGGAACTCCTATTTATGAAATGTGCTGTGCTTAAAGGTTTGCTATTGATGAAGAGGTCCAACAGAGGCCTTTATCGTAAGTACTGTAGCATTCTCCCCGAGAAATAAATAGCCTTGCTAAAAGGTATGTTGTGTACCAAGGTTGCAAATTATCAGCCAAGCACCTTATAACTGTATACTTCAAAAATACCTTTCTGCTTTCTGTTTGTTCTCCTCTTTTCCACAACTTGAGCAGTGTTTTTTTTAAAAAAACACATACGGAAAAAAAAAAAAATATCCCCCAGAACCCCAATCTGTTGGCTCTTTAATTGGACAGCATGTCCTTGTTGTAACTCTTTTATATACATATATACCTTGGCAGAAGGTGCTGTTTACAGGTGTGTCATTCTCTGAGTTTTGGGGGATTCCAACCACTGATTTATTGCAGGATTTCATCACCCTGGCAGCCCCACCAAAGCTGTGAGCTGAGCATTACTACCCAATTATCTAGGGCAGGGTAATGAGAACCACGCCATATGTACAGAGACAATGAAAAAAGGCAATCAGGTGTTTTTAGTCCCTAAATGTTTACAGTCAGAGTCTGGGTAGGATGGATCTTCGCATCTTTATTTTTGGGTTGGAATTACTGGGAGCTCAGTGATGCAAGGTACTGCCTGTTCTTCCTGTCTTTTGAAATCAGCTCCTAAACCCTCTCTTTAATTCTGCTACTGCTCCTTATCTTCAGATCTTTGGACCTGAAGACAAAGTGTGCTGATAATATGATATACATTGATTTCTCTATCTGCAGCTGAGCTGTACGCTGGTTTAAGACCAGAATGAACTTGATGTCAATAGAATTTATTTCAAAATTAAGAGGAAATAATAATTCTTTTCATTGTTTAGTTTTATATTATCACAACATGATGACTTTTCTGGGAGCTACTACATCCAAACATACCTTTCCTGTTCTTGTGAGCCCTTCTTAGGCTGTGTTTGCAGACCTGGAGTGTGCCAGGACTGGGGACCACAGCTCCTGGTGTTCTCCTGGATCTGGGGCTGGCAGGACACTGAGCACATTGGGATGTGTCCCAGAGTGGGGTGATCCTGACAGGGCACACTGTGGGCACAAGGCAAGAAGCTGGTGAAGGATCTGGAGCCCCAGGAGGAGCTGAATGAGCTGGGAAAGGGGCTGAGCCTGGAGAAAAGGAGGCTCAGGGGGGACCTTGTGGCTCTGCACAAATCCCTGACAGGAGGGGACAGCCGGGGGGGTCGGGCTCTGCTCCCAGGGAACAGGGACAGGAGGAGAGGGAATGGCCTCAAGATTAGCCAGAGAAGGTTTAGATTGGATTTAGGAAAAAATTCTTCACAGAAATGATGGTCAAGCACTGTAACAGGCTGCCCAGGGTAGTGGTGGAGTGCCCATCCCTGGAGAGATTTAAAAGCCCTGTGGATGTGGCACTTGGGGATGTGTGGCAGTGCTGGGGAATGGGTGGACTCGCTGACCTTGGGGGGCTTTTCCAACCTAAAGGATTCTGTAATTCTCTGATTTTATGACAAGAGCAACACTGAGGGAAGCAGTGGGTGCATGAAACGAGGAGGGTGCCTCGTGGAGGGGTTTCCATTTAACACAACAAATAAGGCGAGTCCTGCTCTAAAGTGTCTATCTGGAGTTTTTCCTTTGGAGCTGTAATGTATCAGAACCCTGACTTTGCACTCCCACATTCATCTCTGCTCATGTGTTTTGCCCTCACCAATGGCTTTCCCCTTAAGCCTGTCTATTTGCCTGTAGATTTGACAGATGACAGCTTCTCTTTGGGATGTTGGATGGCGTTTGTAGGGCTATGATGCCAGGAGCGTTCTGAGCGCTGGTGTTGCATATTTATTGATCTCCATATTCCCAATAATCTGATGCACGTCACATTTGACAACATTATGTGGAGAGGTCAGCTGTATGGGGCTAATGAAACTGTTTCAAAGATGGATGTTGTTTTCCACAACATTAACCTTGCAAATAGCTGTCACTAGTGCATTTCACTATGGGGCTCGGCGTTTGAGAACCTCCCTTTTTTTATTGTTGATGTTAACATTAAACAAAACCTGGAGCCATTAAATCTCAGTATTTATATACAACAGGAAACATGGACGACATGGCATCACTCCAAATGAAAATCTTATTAACAGCACACGGTGCTTGTGGCAAAGTCCTGAACAATCTGAAAATTGGTTTGGCTGTCTGAAATGTTTGACAGATTGGCTAAGGATGATGTAAAAGGACTGAACAGGGAACAGCTGAATTCTAAGGATTAAAGTGGCAAATAGAAAGCCCTGATGTAATCAAAAAGCACATTGCACTTTCATATTTTACTGCGATATTACTCTGCTCACCAGGAGCTTATTACATCCAGGGCAATATAAAATTTAGATTACCTTTTTATTTTAAAATTATTTCTCCAGCATGTGTGATGTGATGAGGAAGCACTCAGCTTTTAAAGAGGTCTCTTGAAGTTCTTTTTTCCTTAAAAAATACTTCTATGGTGATTTCAATATTTAATTGTAGGTTTTCTGCTGCCATGCTGAGGCACTTCAAAGCAGGAGTCCTAAGGGCGATAAAAATAATCCTTGGAGGCCCCTTTTCCACATTACAGTGGTTGAGAACAGTTGTAGTAACTCTTTCTCGATGTCACACTGCATCTTTTGTAATGTAAATTTTGCACATACTTACAAAGCACAATTCCAAATATGATTTTGATAGGCAAGCAGTTTAGAAAGGTTTGTGTTGGCCATCTGAGCTGTGAAGTACCACATCTATTTACAGTGTCTTCTGGGACCTCAGGGCGTTTTAAGTGAGAAGGAAAAAAAAAATCTCAACCTTTATCCGGCCCTGGAAGCTCACGATTGTGTTTTAATATTTTAAAGAGCACTTGGCAAATGCTAATAAAAAGCCCATTGACAAAGGGTGAAATTGTGACCCGTGCACAGAGTAAAGGTCAGATGATGGTGATAAGGGCAGCTGAATGTGCCTTCACAAGGTCGTTAAGGTGGCTTGGGCTGGAGCTGTTGCAGGGTCTCTGTGGAGCAATGGCTGCTGAGGCTGCTCTGCAGTTCTTGGGCAGCCCTCAAACACCAGGCAATAGTTTTGGTGTTAAAACTTACTTTAATAAAATCATGGATGCTCATGCAGGCTCTGCTTGGAGGTGACCTGAGAAAGGTGGTGGTGGTGGGTGTTCAAATCATCACCTGATAAAAGCATCTCCCAGTTGAGCTTCATCAGCTTCAGATCATGCCCCTAAATCATGAAATCATCACTGGTTTGGGTTGGAAGGAACCTTAAAGCCCATCCAGTGTCCCTCCTGCCATGGGCAGGGACACCTTCCACTGTCCCAGGTTGCTCCAAGCCCTGTCCAGCCTGGCCTTGGGCACTGCCAGGGATCCAGGGGCAGCCACAGCAAATCTGGGCACCCTGTGCCAGGGCCTGCCCACCCTCACAGAGAGGAATTTCTTCCCAATATCCCATCTTAATCTACCAACTTTCAGCTTAAAGCCAGTCCCCCTCCTCCTGTCTCTTCATGTTCTTGCAAAAAGTCCCTCTCCAGCTCTCTTGTATCCCCCTTTAGGTTCCAGAAGATGCTGCACTGTCTCAGAGGAACCCCTCCAAATGAAAGGGTAAAAAAAGTTTGACTGAAAAGGGGAAGAATTAAGGCAACTTTAAAAAATGCTGCCTAGTTTGAACCTATAATAGGTTGTGATTCATGGAGGTTATTGTAAATTTTTCCAAAGTTAAATGTTTTCTCTAACCTTGCACCTGGACTGTCTGAGCACTTGGAGTGGAGAGAAGAAGCTTTGGGGGACAGCACATGGGTTAAGATGGGAGCTCCTGCTGTCTGGAGGCATCTTGTGATGAAAAATCTAGAAAGGTTAAGGCAGATGCTTAATTTTTAAACCCAAAAGTCAATGAAGTGCAAATTACCCCAGTAAACTACTTTCTGTCTCTATAGAAACTTTCAGATAAAATGTTATTTGGGCTTCTTTTGAGAATTTTCTCAAGAAATGGTCAGAAAGGAAGAGGGATGGATTTTTTATTTCATATTTATTTTATAGCACATCTTCTAATACGCATTTTGCTTCTTAAAAATCTGTTAAGAATGCAAATATTCACAAGTCATAAAAAGAAGGTCTCTTCCCTCAGTTTCTGGAAGTTTCTTTCGTGTCTGCATTATTTGTTTAGTGACTTAGGATACAGTCATGGAGAGTTTCTCCAGAAGTAGAATCTAATGCCAAGTGAATGTTTTAGGGAGAGTTAAAACAGATGATTTATAACATCACTTAGTAATGCTTAACGTCGTTAATTGAAAAAACATTCTTCTGTAATAATTCTCAGGTTGTGCGGTATCATTATCACATGGAACTGTGCAAAAATGTAATAAGTACATTTCTATAACATGATTTCTGACATTGCTAAGCTCACATACTATAAAATATTAAGTGCTCACCAAAAATGAATCTATGGAAAAAAAACCCTTTTTACTCTAAAAACTAATGAGGTAGGATTTCTTTTTATTTGTCTTTTGGGTTTAAAGCCTCCAGATCTAATTTTCAAGCTATTTTCTGAATCCAGGAGAGTTAGTTTATTTCCTAAGGAACACAGGGAGAGGTCAGTACAGCCTCTCATAAAGGCTCCAGGAGCTCATACTTTAGGGTTTCAAGTGATTATGACACAAACAGCTTTAACTGTCAGAAATGCTTTGGAATTTTTAAAAAACCTAAAAATTGTTTTAAAGAGATTAACAGAGGCATCTCCTTGCTGTAAAAACATAAATTTTTGTACATGGAGGCAAGATTCTACCACAATGGTGAATCTGTCTAATGCTCCCAGTCCATCCTGAGATTTGGATCAAGGGCCACATTTTTTTGCTTGTCTTTACCATGACATGGGATATTTTTTTCCTCTTCTTATTTTCTGCAATGTACAAATGTTACAGCTCACAGCTGGAGCCTGGGTGTGCCCCTGCACATTTTGCCTGTGCTGGTAAAGCACAGAAAGGCAGGGCAAGGCCAGGATGGCTGCTCAGGTGTGAAGGATCAGGTCTCTGCTTTCAGAGGGGTCATTTAGCCTTGGCTGCCCCCTGAGCAGGGCTGGGGGTTGTATCTCTGTCTGCAATAAGGTGCTGTAATGCTCTGCCACTTCATCCTTCAAAACTGAGAAATACCTGCCCTTAGTATCACTAATGTCTCCAAAATAGTGTTTAGTTAGGGCTTTGGGGGTGGAATGACTCTAGTTCTAGGCCTCTGGACAGAGTCAAATTTATTCCTTAGGGAACCTCATCTTTGCCTCAGAACTGCAAAGTGCTGTGCACTCTACCTTGATTGTTCAGTAACTTGCAGAAATGAGCCCATATAAAGCATTAAAGAACTTTAGAGCCCTGTGTTTGATTGAGTGGTGTTAGAGAGAGAGGAAAGATGTGAAGAGCAGCCACAGGACCCAGGCCAGAGACCTGAATTAATGGGGAGCTCTAAGCAGAAGCTCCTACTTGCTGGGCAAAGTGCAAGTGCTGCTGGGGGGGAGGATTTCGGGGTTTGCATCTGAGTCCTCTTGAGACTTCTTAATAAATTAATTGTTTATAAAGTCAGGATTCATTAGTTGCTTGTCTAAAAAATTACGTGGGAACTTCTATTTATGCTGAAGTACAACCACATGAATCCTGCTGTCTGCAATTTCTGCTTGGCATCATCTCAAGGATGCCCATCTGATATCCACCCATGGATGTTCAGATCTGCTTTTCTCCTGGGCCCTGGCTCAAGGATCAGGTGAGAACCCGGTTCTGATGGACAGGATGTTCTTGCTCTATAGTGTGTCAGTGGATTGGATGTTATGGAACGTTTTTTTACTGAAAAGGTTGTTGAACAGTAGAACAAGCTCTCCAGTCAGATGTTAAGGCTGGGAATGAGGAAGGAGAAAAGAGGGAGACAGGAAACTGTGGGAGATACTTGCCCATGTCTCCTTTCCAAGGAGCTTGGTTTAGAAAACCAAAACCCTTACAACCTTTTGAGTTGTAAAAGGGCAATACAACTCCAAGAATTACAGCACTGCTTTTCTGGTGGTGCTTTCTTGCTCTGGTAGCACTGAGGTTGCATCTACACTTGCAGTGGGCGCTCCCAGGAGCACACCAGGGTACCACAAGAGATGTTGTCCCACCCAGGATGGGAGCTGGGGATGCAGAGCTGAGCAGGATGGATCCATGGCTGGGGATGGTTCCAGTGCCCCCAGAACGGGCTCACACTGAAACCCTTTGGAGGCAGATCAGGGCTCCCCACTGACCTGCCAAGGAAATGCAAAACATTTGCTGGGTTTGGTTTCGCAACACCTCAACCTGTTTAGAGTCAGCAAGTGCAGCCAACGGGCTCTTAAATGCAGGTTAAAGGCCTGGATGAAACACAGAACACCTCAAAAAGACAACCTAAATTTTTGCCACTTTAAACTTTGCATGGCTGGCGTGCTGGAGCAGCCCCCCAGGTTAATGAGCCGCGAGTTTAAACAGCAATTGGACAAGTCGGTTATAAATACAGAGCAGTTTGCTTTTTGCCTCCCTGTTGCTTTCCCGGCCTTCCAAAGGCCTTCCACTGATGGAGAGCTTTTAATTTCACATTTTGGCCCCCACCACAGGTGATAAACAAAGGTTTCCCATTGCTGTGACTCGGGTCAGTGCTGTAGCCTCAGCGTCAATCCCGCTGCCTGTAATTACACACAAAAGGTTACCGGGATCCACGGCTAATTTGCAGCCTCTGTTTAGCAGAATTTAATAGCAGGTATTACTGGTGCAGCAGTAATTAAGGACCTTTGTCAATAAGACGGAATAGATGGCCACACTTTGTTGTAATCATTGGACTTTTGAGAACCCAGAGGAGTGAAAAGCAGTGAGAGGAGCAATCCATTTCACGAATAACATGGCTGTCCTTTCACCCCCTCCCAACTCCCCCCCGCCTCCTGAAACCAGCAATGGAATAATAATTCCCCCAAGCAATGAAAGTACAGGAATAAAAGTACTTACCCTCCAGCCTGTGATTTTTTTTTTTTTTTTTAACTTTTTATTTACTCTACTGTGCTTTTTATTTGCTTCGGGCTGCATTTGATGAAGTATTGTTTAAACAGCGCCGAGCAAAATGGATATAGGGAGATGGAAAATAGAAAGAGGAGGAATTTTAACCAGGTGGATATATGCATTTGCCTTTAAGGTGGATGGCGTAGGGTTTATCAATTATTTCCTCTGGATTAAAAAAAAAAAAAAAAAAAAAAAGAGAGAGAAAGAAACGACAAAAACAAGTGGCTCGGTGAAGAGGTGCAGAGAGTCATTTAGAGCTGTCTCTGCACAGAGGGTTCAGCTGTAAATGGGTCGCAAACAACGAGCAGGGGAGTGAAGTTGGTGCAGCGTTGTGCCCCCCCCTGCAGCACTAATGTAGCCCTGAATGAGCTGGCACCGGTTGGAGAGCCCCAGCACAGACACACACACACACAGACAGAGCCTGGCCCAGGCTGGGGAGCTGCCAGCCCGGGAGGACACAATTCAGAGAGTGCTTTAAGGTGTACACTCCTCGCAGTAATTGGTGAAGAAGCTGCATTTCACTCCCTGCTTTTAATAGCGGTTTGAGTAGCGGCTCTTTATGAAGGCTCTCTTTTTTTTTTTTTAAAGCAGCTTTAACTATACCCTTTCTGTCAGTAATGCCTGAAAAACTTCTACCTTTAATCATTCCTGGATCAGGCAGCAAACAAGCAGCTCCTTTTCCTTTTTCAATTATGTGCTGGATATTCAGCACATATATAAAAAAAAGGGGGAAAAAAAAAAGAGGCATCTTGAGCCTATCATGTATTAAATGCAGCTCTTTGCTGCTGCATTAAAATAACACCAAGGATCTGGCTTCAGCCAACAAAAGGCAGAAATATAAAGTTAAAGCTGCAGTGCTCTTTTTTTATCTGCTCCATTGTGGGAAGGCATTGTAGCACTCTTAAAACAGAGGGACATTTTTCCATACCTATGGGCGATGATACTTAGCAAAGAGATCCTGGCCTTTGTGATTCGGAGACTCATGGCAAATTTTTTACAGCATCTTGTGGATGGATTCTGCTTGATGCTGTTCCTGTGAGGTATGGCTTATTTAATTTTTTTTTCTTTTCTTTTTGGCACTGCTCTTTCAAGGAGGGAGCCAGGAAATAGCAAACTGGTGCTTTGGCTGAGTTTGTTTTGAAGGTCCCCATCTTAATGAGTTCACTTATGTGAGATCAAAATGGTCTTTAGTGGACACCTGCCACAATAAAAATTAAAATAAAAATTTAAAAAAATAATAATAATTTTTTAAAAAAGGTCATACCATGGAAGATTTTTCAAATTTATGTCTCAATCTAAACTTAAAATATGAAGGAGATTGAAGGTCAGGGTTGGTATGAATCCGGAAAATTATGAGAGAAATACCAGGGCTAGGAATTATATTCAGTATTTTTGAGTCAGTAGCATTGTATCATAGCTCATATTTATTTTTTCTCCCAACAGAAGACCAACAAGTTGTAAAAAAACGCAGAGAAAGTTCTGGAATGTGTAGAGAGAAGGGAAAACTGATGGATACAGCCTTTTGGTGGGTGAAGTTTGCAGCAGTCTCTTTTGGAAAAGGTGACCTTCTTGATGGAATGAAAGTAGAAGAGAAATTCTTTGAAGGTGAAGAGTTCAGTAACAGCTCTGATGACACCAAGCTGGAAAATCATGTTTTCCTTCTGATCAATGCTGGTTTAGTCTGCAACAGATAAAAATGAAGAGATAATGTCAACAGACAAGAATATTGCTGCAGGACAATGGTGCCCTACTGCTACCCAAATGTCCAAGGCTAATCCAGGACATTTATTTTCCAAGCAGGAGCCATTGATCTGGAAAGATATTTGTCATTGCTTTGTAGGGCAACCCTGCACATAGGATAAACACAGACAGGAGATCTTGTGGGGGTGAGTTGCAGGAGATCAACTGGTTCCTGTTTTATGAGGATCCAAAGTAATCTGGATTGATGACTGTGAGAAGTCTGAAAAAACAGTGTCCATTTCTGACCTTGGGGAGTTGCCCCTTTGGAGCAAATGGAATCCTGGTGCAAAGGGCAGAGGAGGGCCAGATGCATCAGAAGAGTGGAGCAAACCTGATCTGTCCAGGATTGTTCTTCTGCAGCTTTTCCAGGAGCAGCCAGAAGGTTAGAAGTAAATGTGAAGGTCTGAGGTTCAAAGGTTAGTTCTGTTCCTTGAGAGAAAATGTATCTCCTGCAAGAACAGTTGAAGGTCACTGTTCAATAAGTCACACTCTTTAACCTTTCTTTTTTTGGTCATTTGATAGCCAAGCCTCTTCCCTATAAATGCAAAGCACATTACATAGAATTTCCATGGATTCAATCCTGTATGCCAGAGATGACAATGTGGATTTAATTAAAGGATCATTTCAAGGTAAATTGGTTTGTGGCCTGTGAACAAAGTCTGAAAGTCTGATCTCATTCCTCTTTTGCCTCACTGCTCTTCCCACCAGACTTGCCCCCAGAAATGGTTGATGTGAAAGGCAAAAGCCTGGAGCTGACCCTGTTGTTCCCCCAGGTGTGTTCCTGGTTCATCTCTAGCCTCAGTCACCACTGAAGTCCAGTGCAGCATCAGCTGGACCCATAAAACTCCCATTCCTGGGTCTTGTACCAACTTTCCCTTTCTTTGCATTTCAAGGCTTTGATGTGCCCCACCACCCTCACAGGGAAGGATTTTTTTCCCAGTATCCCATCCAGCCCTGCCCTCTGGCAGTGGGAAGCCATTCCCTGTGTCCTGTCCCTCCATTCCTTGCCCCCAGTCCCTCTCAGCTCTCCTGGAGCCCCTTTAGGCCCTGGAAGTGGCCCTGAGCTCTCCCTGGAGCCTTCTCCAGGCTCAACACCCCCAGCTCTCCCAGCTTGTCTTTATAGCAGAGATGCTCCAGCCCCCTGAGCATCTCTGTGGCCACCTCAGGACTTGCTCCAAGACGTCCATGTCCCCATTTTCCATTGAGAATTTCACAAGTGAATTTCACAAATTACATTTTTCCACAGTTTCTCAGAGAGTTTTGCCTGTGAGGGCTTGTGTTCATGCGTGGATTATTCATTCTGACTGCAATAGCTGCAAAACCTCAGAAAGAGCTGAGCATCTGTTTGAGGGGGAAAAACCTGTCTGGGACTATCTAATCTGAATGGCCTCAACTGCTCTTAATATAGGTGGGAATGAAAAATTAACTTTGTAGCCTTTGTCCTTAAAAATTTGTCAATAGGCTTGAGTTTAGAGAGGAATGTGTTCCCCCTGAGACATCTGAGACCTGTAAAACCCACAGGGCAAGCAGGGACTGAGCTGAGGGGCTCAGTCTCTAAGTGATTTTGGAGAGGGTTGAATTTTGTATGGCTCAGCTCTTTTAAATTTGCCAAAATTTACCAAAGGGAAAGGCAACCTTAATTTGGCCAATAATTCTGTACTAACACTATGCCCTAAATAGTTTCAGTTTTCAGAGTGTTTTGTTATTCTTCATCATGTTTCCCAGATGAAAAAGACACCCACCAGCTAATTTACCAGGGTGGTTTGTGTCTAACCATGGAGGGAGATTTCAGTTTTGCTCCTTTTTGTAACGTGCTGGGATCAGAGGCGAGGAGCTGAGATCAGATCTGCCCCTCAACCTGCTACTCTTGCCCATGCAAGGTTGTATGTTTGGGTTTGGTTGGGTTTTTTTTTCCCCCAAATCCTGCATTTTTAATATAAATAAAAAATTTGATCTCTGCCACTGGGAAACTGCATCCCATTTTTTTTCCTAACAGAAAAATGGGAATAGGTTTCCTTTAACTAGTGGAAGGGTCTAGACTCTAAAAAGGTTTTTATTATTGTATGCCCGGGGTCCTTAGTTTTAGACATTTATCTTGTGGCAAACCAGTAGGGAACTAGAAAGGCAGTATTTTGCAACTCCTAGACCCCCAGCTCTAAATAATGACTCCGAGCTGAAATTGAAG
The DNA here is from genome assembly GCA_024734555.1 of Trochalopteron elliotii. NCBI lineage: Eukaryota > Metazoa > Chordata > Aves > Passeriformes > Leiothrichidae > Trochalopteron > Trochalopteron elliotii. Next base: position 479,099 of record JANPWX010000455.1, on the reverse strand, counting down.
CAGGTGCATCATCTCCTTCATTGTGTCACTTTTAGCACAGACATTATACTTTATGGGCTTCCACTATCCAAATAGTTTGTGCAACGGACCCTAAAAGTGGTGATGCATCAATCAATCAGTGGGGCTTTATTGCTGCAACTTTCTTCTACAGGAGGCTCCTAAGCCATATTATAATGCTCCATGAGGAGCCCAGCAGAATACAAATGCCCTGGGATGCAGCCCCATTTCTGTGTGCTCCCTTCAAGGGCTGGAGCTGCACTCCCAGGAATATCCCAGGGCATCAGTCACAGCCAGCCAAATGCATCCCTGGTGGAACCTCACTGACTGTGCCCAAGGCCAGGCTGGCTCAGGGGGATGGATTCAGCTGGCCCTGGTGGCTTCCACAAGCTCCTGGGTGGGACAAGATGGTGAAGAGGATGGAAAACCATCACAGTGAACTGGCTGAACTGGTTTTTCTGTCTGTTCATGCCCGAGCAGAGGGGTCTTCACCCATCATCAGGAAGATTTATGTCCTAAATGTGGGATGGGTGATCTGCACCCACACAACCGAGTGGGTGTTTCCATTTTAGGAAAGGGGTTTCAGGTTTCACCCCTGACTTTTAAGGGAAAAGAACCAGAAACTTCTGTGTTCCCTTCACCATAATTGCCCCAGTGCCAGCACAGGGGCACCTGTTGGTCTCTGGAGCTGTTCTTCAGAAATGTAGCTAGTTTCCATTGGGCAGCCAGTCAAAAAGCCCTCCTAAAAGATTAAGTAGATAAGAAAGAGCACAGAGGTGCTCAGGGCTTTTTGGGGTGTCTTAGCCAAGTGTGAGGGGCTTCCCTGCATCTGTGCACGGCTTCTGCTTTTGTTTTGTATAGTTTGTTATTTTCTCTTTAATTAAAACCTTTTACTTTTCAAAACACACCCAATGAGCCATCTCACAAATTATTATGAAGCCATTTCTGAGAAGTTGCTGGTCAACTCTCAGAGCTTCATGAACCCTTTGTGGAGCTGATAACACACTGGCCCCACGCAGAATTTCATCACACCCTCTGCTCCTGACCCCTGGGGTTTTAGCCCACATCATGTACAGCAGTTCCTGCTGGGTTCATTTTGCTCTTTCCAGTTTTTTTGGCTGCTTTGGAGTGGGAATATCTCTCAGGCTTTCCATCAACATTGTGTGTGGGCATTTGTTTTGCCACCAGCAAGGACGGATACATCTACAGTGACACAGAAATAAATGCAGATATGGGCCCAGCCTGCTTTATGGAAACACTGCTGAAATCCAGGAATATTACACTGTTAGTGCAAGTGAACAAGTTATGGGTTATGACTTGGTTATTGCATGGAAACTTTGCAGTCCAGGCCCCAGGCTCTGATGTAAATGCCTTGGTTTGAGCTGGCAGTGGTTATGTGAGGTGATTGGATCCGTGTTAGTGCTTCCATCAGACACACAGACAAATAAATCTTACCTTGAAGCTGTGCGCTGACATCTGCATAACTTTCTTTTATCGCCCAGTTCCCATGCAGCTCCAAAGAGTAACTTAGGAAAGGAAATTTGAGGGAAAAAAAGATGATCATGTTGAGATAGAAAAAAAGAATTTGGCACTCAAGTCTAAAATTCTGTAGGTTACATTATATAGTATGTGCAATGCACAATTTGATATTTTAAAGAGGACCAACATTTGAGTAATGTTATAATAAAAGTTGTTGGTAAATATGCAACCACCATTTATTCTACAAAACAGAATATTTTGTAATACTTGTCCCTTCTCCAAACCCTCATGTTGCTTACATGAGCTCACGGAGTTTATTATAATATTTGTAGTAGAAATCTCTAATTTGATAATTCTCTAGTGAGTTTAATGAGCCAGAAAAGTGACATTTAGAGCTAGTTTTCTCTTTGTGCTTTGAAAAATGAAATACAAGTAGTTATCTGTTAAATGAGATAATTACAGCGCTACTTTGCTAAAGGCACATATTAGTGATTTTTAGCTTGTTTCGCTTAATTAGAGCTTTACAAAATGTGGAGTGCCAACCCGCTAACAGACCTGTTGGAACAGTTACTGAGACTGTGAAATAAAACCAGTTGTTCTAAACAAGTCACAAAAAGGAGATTGATGAAATGGCTGGCAGCACAGGCAGAAATTTAAGCCTTGGCTGCATTAGAGCGAATGTAATAATAGCAGCAAGTAACCCATATTTTTAATTTTCCTGATCTTTCTGCAATAATTATGAGGAACTTTTAATGTCTGTAATTAGAATGTTAAAGATAGGGTGACTTAGACCAGTGCTGCACTGTGAAAAATTGGATACTTACCATAATTGAAAATTAATCACTTTTCATTACCAGGAAGGGATGCAGTGATTACTTTGAATGGGCTGAGATGCATCATATGAATTATGGGCAAACAAATTCATGTGGTAGAAGTTGGTGAGTTTGAGGCCAGTCTGTGCCAGGAGCACCTCTGCTGATGTAATATGTTGGATAATGAAAATCGAGGTGTATTTGTTTGGCTGGTAATTGCAGCCCAGAGTTTTTTGCTTTGCTGGAAGCTCTGATGGAGAGGATCACTGAATTTTATCAGTCATCCTTCCAGCACTGTCGTTTTCAACTTTAGCTGGGCAGAGTCACCTGTAAAGCCAGATGTAATCCAACTAATTGATGCAGATCTGCCAGAAGCCTCTGAGTAGGTTTGAGCAGTGAGGGAGGGAATAACCTGTGGGGTTTGTTCTATGGGCAGGAATGAACTGTGGATCTTTACCTATTAGCTGACCCACACTGTGGTTGTGCAGAAAAGCTGCTTTTCCCTGCTCTTGTCATGGGAGCTCATGGAAAGGCAGCTCCTCATCCTGTGTAAACACCAAAATCTCTGGGGCTCAGGAGAGTTTGGGTTTTCTGGCAGATCCACTGTGGAGAAGGCATGTTATTTTTCTGTTTAGTTTAAAAAGAAACATTTATTTATTTATTTGTTTGTTTTTAACCAGCTCTGCTTTTGTGCTGTGTGTCTTGGCTGATTTATGGCTTCAACCACCATGTGAGGCCCCCTCAGCACCCCACGGTGCCTCTGCATTTAAAAGGTGGCATTTTATGCTCAAAAGGTGATGTGAAAATGTCACCATCTTGCTCCACAATTCTTCTCCTGGTGCACCTGTCACCGATTCCAGCTGCCAAATGCAAGGGCAGCAGGCAAAACAAAACCTGCTCCAGACATTATCTTATAAGTTGGAAATTGTCTTTTGCCCAGATAGGGATTTCTCAAATCCCACCTAATTTTAGGAGTGAGGAATGAGCATAACCATATGAGAGAGAGATTTTCCTTGTTCTTGGCTCTAATAGCTTTGTTCTGGCTGCAGCAGGAAAGGTGAAATAGAAGCTCTGGCTGTCCCTGAGTCTCCATGTGCACAGCTGCACTGTCCTGGCTCTGCACCTTCCTCTCCTGTCATTAGCCTGAGCAAGGATGTGGCTGCTCATGACTGGGTGATTGATGTCAAATGTAGCAGCAACATTAAATTTGTCTGAAATGGACAAAGAAAAGCATTATTCACTGTAAAAATCTTGTCTAAAGTTCCCATCTAGCCAGAGCTGCTCCTAAATTACATTTGTATGAATTTTAAAATGTTTTCTTGAATTTCTTGGCCCGTGATTGTTCCCAAGGTCACAAACTCAGAAAGCTGGGAACTGAGGCTTGCGGTGAAAAATGTGCCTGTAATATATCTTCATATTTGCAAATGTATTTTATTGCTGTCCATATCCTGTGAGAAAAATCCAATGTTCTTAAAAGACAAGCACTGCTTGTTATAGAGACACTTATTAATGTTTATTAGAAACTCATTTCACTAACATCCACGGCTTTATTGGAAGTTCCTTAAGTAGCAAATCCAATTTCCTTTCTTATGCTTGTGCTTACTTAATTAACATCAAAAATTGAATGAGGCAAAACAAAGTTTGATATTCATTTTAATAAGTTCTATAAAGTTAGCATAATCTCATTGAGGCCATTCTTCATCGCTCCCACTGCAGACACAAAGTGCCTTTGCAGCCGTGTGGGGTTTTACATCACTGAGGTTAGATAACCTAGCAACTAATGAGAGAGCCAGGAGAGAAAGGGATTAATTTTCAAATAAACCCTTTATGGGGAAGCAGGACGTTGTGTGTGCTGGGGATGCTTGGAGGTAGAAAAGGGCTGGGTTCTAATGCTGGGAGGGAGGTGTTTGGCAGCAAATCTTCAGAAAACCACGCAGGAACCACGTGTTAGGATGGCTGTAAGGACAGAAAATGGGTCATCCATCAGAAAAACATCCAGGACCCTCAGGTTATGGTGGCTATGAGGACAGAAAACAGGGATCTACTGGAATTTTGCAGTGACACCACCTTTTGTGTGTGCACCATCCCACCCTGTGGTGAGGTCAGCCCCACACGTGCACCAGCTTAAGGCAGCTGCTGCTGCACTCCTATAAAAACATCCCCCTGATCATGTGATGTCTGTTGACCTTAGAACAAGCGTTATCATATTGGAAAGTAATGATAAAAAAATCCCCTACTACAGTAAAGCTATTATAAGCTGGAGTGTTTGTGCCATTACTGGGGAATATGGTATTGATTTTTTAATAAATTATGCCATAACCTACATTTTTTGCCTTAGGTTAAAATTTAACACCAGAAGCAGAGGGGAAGGTGCAATGCACAGATATCAGAGCTAGTTTTACTCCACCCCAGACCTCAGCACTTGCTTGAAAATCAGGAGTGGTGGGGCTTTGGTCACCATCATTTGTGATGTCCCCTCTCCCCTGGTTCCTGGGCAGGACTGGGGACACACAGGAGCAGCTGTGTAACCTCAAATAGATTTGACTGCTCTGCTGCCCCATTTCTCCTCCAGACTGTGGAGGCTTCAAAAGGAAATTGTGATTGTTTCTTAGCTATAAAATAATCTTGCTCTAGCGGTGCTGAATGTCAACAAGAAAAGTCTGAGAAGTAATTTTATGGAAGTAAAAGAAAGGAAACCCAACCCTATAACCGTTGTGATATTTTGATATTTAAGTATTTTTGATATTTAAGTATTTAAGAAACATTTTTTTGTGTGAAAGTAGATGAAGGTTTTCTTCCTTGCATTTTTTTCAAATTTCTTCTTAATTTTGGAAGGAAAAATCAATGTCCTCAATGTTTTCACTCTATCTTTTTTTTCAAGGAAGGGGAGTAAAATATTTAAGGGAGAAAGGAAGTTCCATACTATTCTTTTAGTAGCTAAATATGAATATCCATGTAAATCTTGAGCTGTACCACGGGTAATTATGCAGGTAAATGGGGATGAAACCCAAGAGTGTTTGCTAGAAGGGTTTTCAGTGCAAACCAAAAGCAGCTCAGTGTGTATCAGCATTCAGCTCAGAGAGGGAAGGTGGGGAGAGACGGACATTCCTGCTTTGGATGGAGACCTGCTACTACTGTGTTGTCACCTTTCCTCCTGAGACAACTATTTCAAAAGCTATTTTTGCCTCCCATTTTCCACCCAGTTAGCATCAAACAGCTGCTCTTTTCCTCATCATTCACAGGAATGTTTTCTTGGAGATTTTGAGGATATCGCTCCTTTACACTGATGTGTCGTAAGTAGGTATGAAATTATTGCTTCAAAATGATGGAATAAATATTTCAATGCAGGCACTTGTGCTTATGCTTTCCCTTTTCATGTACCAGGGAAAATTCAGGTGTGCAAATACCATCACTGTGAATATTCTCATCTCTGGAGATGTCCTAATTTGCAGCAGAAAGTTCACGAATGTCTGCAATTCAGATCTCTGAACTCGGCCCCCACTGCCCAAGGAGAACAGGACACCTTGAAATGGAATTTAGTGAGGGATACAGCCAAATCTACCACAAGTCACCCACTTGATGGGAATGTGCAACAGGGAAAGCAGCTGAGCACAGAAGGGGAATGAGTGATCCAGGAGAAGGACACTTTGCCAGAAAAAGAAGAACTAATGGGTAGAACGGAGATGGACTTACAGCCCCACAGGTGAAAGCATATTTCCTGTGACACAGATATCTTATTAATGCTCTACTGACAAGGGGATTAACTCTTCAGGATAGCAGTTCCAGCAGTCTGCAATCACAAATGTGTTTGTCTCCCTAAAACTGGTGTTTGTGTATCATCTCTACACGGATGCTTGGAGACTGCCGTGGAAAATTTGGTCCCTCCATGCAGGAATAAACTCAGACAATTTTTAGATACTTACAAAAATATCCTCTAAGTAAAAAATTTAAAAGTCCCCATTAGTATTAAACATTTCCTTTTCATGCTGTCAGTGCTGCCACAGAAAGAGAAATGTACCTCAGCTTGGCTCGAGCTTAAATTCCCTCCCTTCTTGTACTCTTTAAATAGCAGATTGTCAGCTTAAGAGACTTGTTGCTGGTGATGACTGAGATTCATGATCCATCTAAAAGAGCTGGGAACTTCATGGCTGTTTTTCATGTCCTGATAACCACATTGTTTTGTGTTCATCCCAGTGCTAAACCTGCCTTTACTGGAGCTGAGCTTCCTACACTTGTGGAAGAGGGGATGGAGGGACTGTTGGTTTTAATGAAATCAAACTGCTGCAACCAAAGCCAGGATTTTTCTCTTTATGACACATGTGCACTTGTGGAGCTGGGCTACTTTGAAGCCTCTGGCTGGAATATCTGAGACATCACACTCCAAAATTAAAAATCATGTTTGAAAACTCATGCTGATTAAAAAGGGACATCTGAAGCCAAACAGAAAAATCAATGAACTTACTGGTCCTTCCTCAGTTAAGTAACATAATTTGTTCAATTTGTTTTATGTCTCTAAGTGAGGAACCTTTTGCTCACTTTGATTCATGGACAGAGGTTAGAAAATGGTACAGTGGAAAGGAAATTAACATTTAACCTGCCCGCCTGCATATCCCAGCTGATGTCTCAATGTGGTGCAGCTGTGAGTAAATTCTCCCAATAAACCAGACACGGTGTCTGTACTGTTCATACAGCTACTTGTGCCTTCAGGAAAGCTCAGACACTTTTCTGGCTATTAGAGACCAAATTAGGAAAAATAATCTGTGCAGGACGTGTTGCTACTTGACAAAAATCTCTATTTTTTAAGTTAAAATGTAAGGGGTTACATTGTTAGCCAACAAACATCACTGCAACTTCACAGACTTAAACCCTGACAGTGCCTGTGAAAATTGCTAATTTGCAGTCTGGAGACTAAAATCTGGGGTTTTTTTCCAGAATACAGTTATTCAAGAGGAGGCAATGATAGAGCAAAACTGGCATTATTCTATATGATTGTGCAAATTAAACTTGAACTCTCCTTATTAATTATTATCCACTCCAGGATTAGACCTGTGTATTAGCAGACTTGAGGTCTTCTACATGGTCTTCTATCCTCCCTAAAAGCACATTATAGCAGGATTGACTACAGCTCAGAGAGTCAAATAAAAAATATATTCAATATGATCACATAATATTTAGTTTATGTAATGGTTGAGGTTTTCCTTCAACAAATGCCACGTGGGAGACTTGGTATCAGAAAAAGAGCTGCATCAGTTGCTGAGAGAGTGGCTTAGAGTTTAAAATAAAAATGCAGAATACATTTTTGGTTTCATCAGGAAGGCTGAGGATCCTTCATGACGTCCCTCAACCTTGTTAGCACTTCTGTCAAATGTGTCTGCACTGCAGGTAAGGTAAGGTGAGCCCAAGGCACCTGAAGAACACCAGCCACTTTTCAATTTTTTTTATTTCTGTTGGTTTTTATTTTTATTTTNTTTTTATTTTTATTTTTATTTTTATTTTTATTTTTATTTTTATTTTTATTTTTATTTTTATTTTTATTTTTATTTTTATTTTTTATTTTTCAGAAGAACAAACAGGGATTGTGAGCCAAGCCTTTTGCAAAGCCAAAGTAGAAAATGCAATAAAAGTCATGAATCCAGCTTCTTTCCTTGCAAGCTGCAGCTTTCCATTCCCTCTACAGAAAGATGTGGCTTTGGATTTTTGAGTGTCATGCTGGAAATAAAACTATATTTATTTGTTTGTGGCCACTAATGCCATGGAAACAATTGCAATACCACATATCCTCGATTCTGGCATCTGAGAGACAATCAGACAAGAAAAGGAAGGAGATGAGCAGTTATAAAAGAAGAAAGCTGGTGTTTACACTCACTGATGTGAGTAATCAGCTGTGATGGGAAAAAAAGGCACAAAAGGCCTGTGACACTTTAATTGGTGCTTTGAGAAAATATTATGGGCTTTTTTTTCCGGAAGTTTGTCAAAGTGTAACTGTGTTTAATAAGTAGAATGTTTAGGGTCTTTTTATATTCATATTTTTGCTCCCTTCCTGGTAATAGCGGCCTGATCTCAGAGTAACAAAGACAGGTTCACAAGATCTTATTTCCTTGGAAATTTATTGGAAGTTGGGGAGGATAAAGGAGCCTATTGCTCCTGCAGAGACAGGTATCAGCCACAGCTGCAAGCAGAGATGCTGCCTATGGATTACAACCCACAGGAGCTTGAATTTACCCATATATCTGTCTAATTTTGTGGCCTTCGCCGTCCTCCTTGGCTGTGCTGCTGTGTTCTGTTCCACATTAACCACATCCTTTCAGAGATTAGGATCAAGAGCTTGGTCCCAGCCCCTGACAAAGCAGTTTTGTATTACCCCAACAGAATGTGACAGCCTTAAATTAGGACAACTGTCCCATTAAGGGACTCCCTGCATGTCTCTGGTGGAAAAAGTTGTGATCATCCCTCAGGCTGTTGTGTTTGGAGGCAGAGTTTTCCTCCAGGCTGGGCTCTTCAGGTGCTCAATTCCTCACCTGGTCAGGGTGAGCTGGAGCTGTTGGAGGAGCAGGTCTTTGCCAGCACGGTTCCAGGGGCAGAAATAAGTTCAGGGACAATCTCACCAGCAGGACCCCTTCACACCGGCAGGGTGGTGGCCGTGGCAAGCAGGGCCACAAGGCAGGGCTGGTTCTCCCTTGTCACCTTGAGTGAAGTGTGTGGGTCCCTTCCCATCATCGTGCTGAGTGGGGAGGAAAGATTTTTGTATCTCTTTGTTTGTTTTTAGGGTAGTGCTTGATATTCTGGGTGCAGACTCTTACTGGTATTTATGGACCCTACTCCTACAGAAATGCTTTGCGGATGTGGAATGTAGAAAACAACAAAAAAATAAGATAATGTTAAGATACAAGACAGTGGCAGCACCTTCTACTGTACAAACACATTTCTGTTTCAAATGGGTTTTTGGTTTTGTTCCTTTGTAACTATTATTAGAACTAATTTCAAGATTGTAGCTTCCAATGCCTTTTTCAGAGAGAGACGTGGAGTAAAGTACCTGTCTGTGGCAGAAAAGGAAAAAAAAAGAGAGCTGCAGAATGGAGAATAATGGTGTTTGAACCAAAAGGAATAACACAGTGTATGTGCCGTTAGATGCAGCTTTTTTGTTTGCACTTCATTTGATTATCAGTATTTTCAGCCATCTCAGGCATTAATACATCTCTGCAGGGAGGGGCAGGGTTCATAGCCTTTTCAAAGCAGCACTAATGAGTGCCTTTAACTTAATAAAATGATCATTTGCCAACTACTTACCATAATGTGAACTAGATGCTTTCAGTCCGGAGATTAAAAGGAGTTTTCTTTGCAAATGCACTGCATTTGCTGCTACTGCATAAGTCATATACAGATATATATGGATAGATGTATATATAATGTTCATTGGGCATTGTTTTTGAAATCTTGAGATCTCCTAAAATAGGTTGGAAGGAGTTGTTAGAGTCTATATTGTTTCAATAATATATGGATTATCACTCTCTAAATACGCAATGACATAAAAGGCAATAATGCCTTTTATGGATCCCATGTGGCCTATTACACTAATGATCCATGAATAATGGGGTCACGGGATGAGTTTTGAACAGTGCCTTTCTTTGTTGGTTGTTTTTCTCATTTATTTACGCTGGAAAATTCAGTTTTAAGTGTCTGCTTTTCAGCAAGGTCCTACCATTTACTGAGTTTTCATGTGAGTTAATGGATGCCAAAGAGGTCAAGTGACTTCCCAAAGGTTACACAATGAGTCACTGAATTTGTCTGGGGTAAAATACAAGAACCTCTGAGTTTTCTGTCTCTAGCTCTGACTGATGCTAAAGCAGAGAGATTTCAGATCAACCTGACCTCCAATAAATCTCTGCTCCTGCTTTGAGGAGCAATCACAGCTTGGTGCTCAGTGGAGAAATCTGAAGCTCCTGGAGCAACATTTCCCCTATTTCTTATGGAAACAAACAGAAGGAGCAGGAGTGATGCAAACGAGCTGCTTTGGTCTCTGTGACAGAGATTCTCTCTTAAATAAAACTAAACAATGTGGAGTTAAATAACACATGGAACCCCAAACCCACAGTTCACCCAAAGCTGATCCAGAACAAGAGAGTTTGTGTAGAACTGTTGATGTTTCCTACCTTCCTGCAGTGGTGTTCCTTTCACTCCACCTGGAAAACCTCCACATTGTTCCTCTTCATGAAGGAGCAGGAGTTACCTCCTCCCAAGGAGAGCCCTGGCACTGCTCCTCGAGGCCCTGTAGGGGTGAAGGTTCAGTTGCAGAGGGTGAGGTGTGTCCTGGAGAGCATCACCAGCTTGTTCTGGATGCACTGCTGGAGAGGACAAGCACAACTCACTGTTCAGGACTGCTCTGGCCTCCTGCTCTTGCTTTTATCTTCTTTTTGCCAGAGTTGGAATTAAATACTTGAGATGGTATTTTGTGTTTGGACTCAGATGTTTATTAATTCTTATCTATATTAAAGTCTCACAAACCATGAGTTCTACAGCACTTCAAGCTAACAAACTAAGAATGGAGCCCCATCTCTCTCCCTCTACAAGGCCTTTTAAGGATAAATTGTCCAATTAATAAATGACACCTAAATTATTTTTGCTTTTAACCCAATAACCAACCACCCGTGGCCCGCAATGCGGATTTTTCTACCCAATTACAAAATACCACCCAGACCATGAAGAAGAAGGGGAAAAAGGACTCAGCCTCCACCCTAAAACCTCTACCTTGCCTTATATATATATTACTATATTCTAAAACCTTAAACTCTAAATTTTCTACTCTGTGGTATTACACACTTCTATTCAAACTCCACACCCATAATCCCAGTTCTATCATTCAGTTTTGGAAGCCTCTTCCCAGGCCTCAGGTGAAATGCAGTGGTTGCTTGGGGGTCAGTGCCTGTCAGCACAGAAAGTCCAAAATTCTCAGTGCCCAGGGTTCCAACATCCTGCTTCCTTCTCCAGCCTCTGCCAGGAGGAGGAGGAGGGTTCCTGTGCTGGGATTGGGAACTGGAGACTTCCATGTCCTGGTCAGGTCTCTTACCTGGATATACCCATGTTTGCTGAGCTGCAAAAATAAGCCATGTTTTTGTGAGTTGTCTCTCCTGATTTTGTGTTCATACAGAGCTCTACAGCTCCAAAGGGTTTCCATTGTTATTGTTTTTATTATTACTAACTACAGAATATTATTTCATGCATTTAATAGAGTATAAAGCAATTACAGAATGTAAGGGACTGCGGAAATACAGAAAGATCTGCCTGGAATAGTAATTTGATTCTGAAACTTTGTTGCTTAAAAGACTTCAGGGTAAAATTGTAATACAACATATGAGCTTTTAATGAAATGACTCCCATTACTTCGAGTCTAAATGGACACAACCTACATAACACATGGAAAATTTTCATTTAATTAGCAAATATTTTGTATTAGGGTATAGCTGTCAAATTCTAATTTATCATGCAGCATTCAGCAATGAGCTGGAAGTGTTTCTAGCACCTGTGGTTCCATATTTACACATCTCTGAGCTGCAAATCCTATCAGTCGTTTATCTGAAAGCACATCAGGTGAACGCTGCTGCTCGTGGGTGTAGGAACATTGCAGAATATTCCTGAGGAATCAGACGAGGCATCTCTGATCCGGCTGCTTTTCAGTGTTGCTGACATCTGGTGCTGAATGGAGCACACCCAGGGAAAGGGGCTGAACCCACCGAGCCGTTCCCGCACGGAAGGAGGTCACGATTAATTAATTAATTAACGCCGCTTAAAATTCCTTAAGCTGCGCCTACGCTGTGTAAACACTCTGCTTTTTTTTTTTTTTTTTTTTTTTTTTTTTTTTTTTGCTTGTTTTGCCTGGGCTATGAGCGAGCCGAGGCTGCTGCTCCCCGTGAGAGCTCAGTGCCTGCAACCATCTCCCTTAAAAAATGGATTTTAGACCCGCAGTGCTGAGGAGAAGTCACACAAAGCCTCGCTGACAGCCCGTTGCACACGCTGAGCGGGGCACTGCCTTTAAACACAGTTTGGCTCATAATTATATCTTTACAGCTAACTGGGCTATCCAAATGATTTTCCCCTCTCCCCCTTCCCCAAGTCTGCTGACCTGTGGCTAATGAGATTTGTGTTTCGATTAGTTGTAGAACATAAATTAACTAATCAATGAGAATGGATTCACATCCTTTCTTGTAAAAGAGCTCTGCTGCAGTGATCTGTATTTAATATTCAAATCAATTTCAAATTCTCGGGATGATTCTGCTAATATGGCAGGCTGGGACTGGCAGCATCTGTATCCTTGCCACAACCTGTAAATGTGGGGATGTTTATGGAATTGCCCACTGACCTCCAAAGCCTTCTCTGGTCTCATTGATTTACTATTTCACTTAATAGTGATGATGAGAAGCTTAGGGGCTGCCAATGAAGCTGGGAAAGGCACGGGAGAGAACATTTTCCCTTCATTTACAAGGGTGTTAGGCAGAGGACGCAGGACTTTGAAAAATGCTGTTTGGGTTTGGTCTGAACATTTTGGCTCCATTTTGTTCCACCTCAAATTTCCCCTATTTTAGGGATGAGGGTGAAAAATGGTTATAACCAAACAGCAGTTTTCTAAGGATGGAGGTTCTTTAGTTTGCTTTCAAGGTAGAGAGAACTTTATCTTTTGCCTTGCTGTAGTTGTCTCATCTGTACAATTAACCAGCATCTTGGCATGAAATGTGAAAATTTGTACAGTCTTCAAAGCATCTGTGGCCTTTATGGTACAAGTTCTGTTGGTACTGAAGCCACAGAAAATTAAATGTTCCCCAAAGAACTTCCAGATGTGTTTTATTCTAATAGGGTCATTATACAGTAAATTAAAAAGCAGGGTAAATGGAACTGTAAAATTTAAATTAGTCTAAAACCACATCTCTTTGCTTTGAACATTCATTTGTGGGGTTGCATTTGCAATAAATGTGAATTAGGCAGCTGCAATAACTGTTAATCATATATTTATAAAATAGTAATGAGGAAATGAATAGCAGAGTAAGACAGCTGCACATTTCTCTAATAGTGTGTCAACTGTGAACATAATAAGATGTAGAAAATTGTTTGGTGTTATGCTGATAATGCAGCTGAATGTAAGAGATCACTTCAACCTCTTAACTTTACAGGAAATTATATATAAAATCCATAAAAAGCCATAATAATACATTAGGCCTCTGAATTGTAGTCAATGTTTTTCTTTGCTTTGATTTTTCTGAAATGGGCCATACTTTTCCCAAAGTAATCTGCCAAAGATCACTGAGGCTTTTGTTTCAGCCTGCACTTTATTCACCATCTTGCAGTTTCGTTTAAAAGATAGTGCTTCTGAAAGCCAAAAGTGATCTAACTTCCCTGCTCCAGGAGTACTCCCACATCCCTCTCCTTGAAGAGTTTTGCCAGGTCTTGAGCATCCCACCTCTGAGCCCTGCTGGGGTTATCACTGCTGAGAGCAGTGGTTCAGTTCAGAACCCCACACAAGGCAGAGCAAGATGGGAAATTTAAATTTGACATATATAAAAATGTATATATATAATTAATAGAATTTATGTTTTTTTGCATATTTTCATATTTACTTCTCAAATATATATTTATATAATATATAAATATAAAAGTATGTCTAAAGTATATAATACATTATATTATATTATATTAATAAGAATTTATAAATATTATATTTATAATTTTATACATTTTAAAATTTTTATAAAAATATAAATAGCATATATACTTACATTTTTATATATTTGAGATATATTTATATTATTTGAGATGTAAATAGATATATATATTTACATATATATATTTGAGAGTAGTAAGTGGTTGATAACACAGCCTGAGGGCATCTGTCTGTCTTTCCCAGATACGGTAAAATTATAAAGAGCTCAGGATAACTGCAAAAAACAAGTCAAACCCCCTAAACCCAAGGAAATAAATGGAAATCTTTGAGCAGCCCTTTAGCTCAGCTGCTTGTGCCAGCAGACCTGCCCTCGTACCAGGTGCTGCTCACTTGCACTCCCAGCTTTTAACCAGCCTTAATTGAATTTTGCAACAGGATTGGGGTGAAGAGGAGAATTACAAAGCTAACAGGAAAAAAATTAGGCAAGTGCTGGGCTGCAAACTGCCAGGCAGGGAGTAGGTGCTAAATGTGTAATGGGAAGGCTGCCATGGGAAATGTCACTTATCAAAGTGGCAGGACTTCACAGGGAAAAGAAAAAGAAAGAAATGAGGGACCCAGTCCCAGCACTGGCTGATGCTGCTGGGAATAGTTCCTGGGATTTAATGAGCTGTTCACTGGGATGTGGTTTTGGAAGTTGGGTTTCAACCCCTCAGTTTTAACCCACAGCTGCAGGTGCTGGGTAGAGCTTAGCAGGGAACATGGGGGTGCCTGATCCCCAAAGCAACACCCCTGGGTAGCAAATAAATCCATGTTTCATGGGAAAACCCCATGGATTACAAATCATATGTGATCTGATTGTAAATTTTGTGATTTTACTGTGAATAGGTTTGTCTGGTTTTACCACTAATGTTCCTTGCAGTACCACGTTGCGATGTATTTTTTATTTTTTAAATATGCTTACATTTTGAATGACACAACTAGCCCCCTCTAATTTTTTAAAATACAGAGAGAAAGGGAGACTGAAGCTCTTATAACCATCAGTTTCCCAGACTAAAAGCCTTTCAGAACACAGAACCTACAACAGACTTGAAAAGTCAGTCAGTGGAGGAGGAATGAACCCTCTATGGGCAGAAAAGACTTTTCAATTAGTCCTGTGAGTTTAAGGGTGAGGTGAGAGGCCACCAGAGGTCTGGGTGGCCTGGCCAAGGTCAGGAGCTCTGCTGTACCATCAGCTCTCTTGACCTTCTGGAAAACCTTTCTGGGCACTCACTGGACATAACCTTTAGCCTTCATCAAGCTGTTGCCTTTAATACACAAGAATTTTATTTTATTTTATTTTATTTTATTTTATTTTATTTTATTTTATTTTATTTTATTTTATTTTATTCTATTCCATTCTATTCCATTCTATTCCATTCTATTCCATTTTATTCCATTCTATTCTATTCTATTTTATTCCATTCTGTTTTATTCCATTTTATTTTATTCTATTTTTTTTTTATTTTCAGATGGGAGGTGACACAAATCTCCTTGGCCATCTTAAAAACTATAAAGCTATTGCACAGTGGCCAGATAGGAACAGAAAGTGTCCTTGGTGTAACCTTATCAAAGGAAATATTGTTCCTACAAGATCACCACATTATCCTGAGCTCTCACGAGAGGTAGAAAAAGGGACACAGGATGCAGGTGGAGACATAGATATAGAGATGCATTCAGGTCGAATTCATCCTATAAAATTTTGGCCTTTTACATGCCAAAACAAAGCAAAAAATTGTTCTTATTAAATATAAATTAAAGGGTAAGCAATGGAAAATGGGTTGTTTTCAAGTCTTCCCTTTTTTCTTCCTTCTTTGAAACAGACGGTTCAATTCTCCAGGAGAAGCAAAGTTCAAGCTCTCATTTCCCACTGTACATTTCTGTGTTAGTGCCTCACAAAATAGCAGTTCATTTCTGGAAATCCTATTACTGTCCACACTCAAGCAGCAACTTTAACAGATACATCTGTTACCTGGCAGCTTCTTCCTACACAACTCCCACCTCTGAGAGTTAAAGCTTATAGTTTTAAAAGGAAAATTGAAATAGGCCAATTTTGAACAATGCACATTTTGGGGACTGGGGGAGGAAAAGAGCACATGCCACTGTCAGCTACAAGAGCCTCATCTCGCCTTGATTTCGGGTCTGGGCAGACAGAGAAAACAGAGTGGTGCATTATCATTATCTCAGAGATGTTTATTTGGTGTGTGGACACTCAACCAAAGAACTAATGCAATCAGAAAGTTAAAATATATGGGCTGGAAATACAAATTCATTAGACGTACACAAAACGTATGCTGCAGCGGGTCTGTCCTTTAAATTAGATTTTGACAATTATATGGATGGTCTGGTTGAGATGATATACGGTTTGCTCACTTTATGCCATGATTTAATTATTGCAAAAGATGGGTGGAGGGAGGACCCTGTGGTTCTCTCATGGCCCTGAGCTGAAGTGGGGCTGCTCCATCTGTCATACTTGGTGTTTGGTGCCTGGAAGATTTTTGTGTGTTTACATACATATATATATATATATATTTATATACGTGAAATATATGTGCTTTTATTTTTTACCATGAAATTAGTATGTGCTTGCAGCCAGGGGAACTGATGCAGATCTTTCCACTGACCTCAGCAGGGCTGGGCCTCACTCCTTCCCTGAGCATCACCCTTGAGATGCTCCTCATGGAAACCATTTTTTTAAAATGGCAAAACACATATTTTGCCATTCAGCATCCAAAGCAGAGCCAGGAGCTCCCCATGCTGCTCCCATCCAAGTCCTGGTGCTTTTTTCCTGTTTTTACCAGGTGTTTTTAACCTGTGCATGAGCATAGCCATCCTTTTCCTTCCCATCCTGGTCCAGGAGAAGGACGTGCTGGGTCTCCATCCCCTCTCTCTTGGGATGCTGGGGTGGTGCTGAGTTCAGCTGGGCCATTCCAAATTTCCAGAAACATCTCCTTCCTCCCCTCCATCCTTCCCAGAGACATCACCAGTGACACCCAGCCAGGTACTGGTGTGTCACTCTGGAAGTTAGGCCAGATCCCCTGTGAGGATCTCCAGCTGTTCCTGTGGATCCTGGGTGGAATCATTGCTCTGCTGGAAAACTTGCTGTGATTGTTCTGGCTTCTTTTTCTGCCAGGGCTGGGATTCATAGACAGAGTTGTGGTTCATGTTTGGACTTGGTTGTTTATTTTTCTTATCCATTTACAGACTCATGAGCTGTGAGTTCTAACTAGCAAGTTAGAGAGTGCAGGTAAAATGGAGTCCTTCTAACTCTTTCCAAGGTTATTTAAGAGATAATCACCCAATAACAAGGTGACACCTATATTATTTTTATTTTTGACCCAATAATGACCACCCAAGTCCCTCAATGCAGACCTTTTTCACCCAGTTACAGAAAACCACCCAAACCCACGAAGAAAGAAAAAGAAGGTGAAGAAGAAGGACTTAGGCAACACCCCAAATCCTCCATCTTGAGATCACATAACACTATTCAAACTCCACACCTACAACCCCAGTGCCATCACTCAATTTTTGGAAGCCTGTTCCATGGCCTCAAGTCCAATGCAGTGCCTCCCTGAGGGTCAGTGCTCCTCAGCACAGAAAGTCTGAAATTTTCAGCCTCCAGGGTTCCAACATCACACCTTGTTGGGACCAAGAGGGTCTCAGCTGCTCCTCACACCATCCTTGCTCCTGCCTGCTGTTGATTAGTAGTATTTATTCATGTTTCAAACATGCATGTTTGAAACATAATGTTTCAAACATTATTCCTGTTTCAAACAATAAATGCAGCATCAGGCACGAGCATTTAGACAGACAAATGATGGTGACTTCTCTGTCTGGACGTTGAGCACATATTAAAATCCCCCAACTATTAAAATGGAAGCACGATTTGATAACTTCTTGCAAATGCAGTAAAAGCCACTTCTTACAAATGAACACTAGCAATCAATTTAATTTCTCAAATAAAATGATTAAATTGCCGTTATTGTGGAATCATTATTTTATTGCTAAAACCTTTTAAAATGTTAATTATTGTGCCCCTTCAAAAGCTTTCATCTTGTCTGACTTTGCTCTTATAGAAAAAAGTGTCTCCTGGTTGTGACTTGCAAATTGAATGAAAATTCGTGCTTTACCTTTCCTCTCTCTCTCTCTCTCTTTTTTTTTTAACACCTGCAACTGTTCTCCTTGGCTGTAATATTTATATGAATTTAACTTTAATTTTTCTCTGCTTTCATCTTCTGAATTAGTCAGTATAAAGCACGGATCACTCCTCTGCTGCTTTCCTGTTTATTTGCTTTAACAATAGATTCATTAACTAGATTTTGGTGCTCAAGCTATGCGGACACATCCATTTCAAAGGAGGCTTTAATGGCATTTCATATTTTTCTACATTAAGGAAGATTAAAGTATATTACAATACCCTTTACTGCTCTATTTTCTTCATTTTAGAAGTGGTCAGTTTTTAAATTTTTTTTCCCTCTTTCTTTCATCTGCAGTGTTCAATAAATTGTCCAGGCCTTTCAGATGATAGTTACAGCAAATTGAGTTCCATATTACAACTCTGAACCATTGTTTAGCCCATCATCAGTCAGATAAAGCTCTCCTATTCACACAGGACATCAAAAGAACAAATATATGTTCAAAGTGGCTAAAAAGATTACTGTGACTTGGATATATCATTTTGTTAATTGTTAGTGATTATTCTGCTGGTTTAGAGGTGGTGAATTTGCTGACTCTGAGCTCATGCTTGTGATGTAATCAGAGGGGAATATATAGATATTCACAGCTGGAAATTACACCATTCAAAAAGGGTCAGGTCTATCATCTTCTAATAGCTGGAGGTGGACTAATAGCAACATTTTAATAAGAAGAAAGATGCAGGGCTGATGTCTTCATTTCACACGTGTGGAGAGGCGTGAAGTGCTCCGGGGAATTTCAGTCACTGGTGCTCAGATCAGTCTGGGGGTGCTGGTGGGTGCTGAGCCAAAATCAGCCCTGGCTAGGTTGTGCCTGGACCTGTCCCAGTGAGAATTGGGGCTGTTCGCCAGGTGGGATTGGCTGAAGGTAATGCTTTTGGGTCCTGGTGCTGCAGAGAGTGTTTTGGCTTGTGTGTGTCTAATGTCACAGAATCACAGAATGTGTAGGTTGGAAGAGACCTTCAAGATCATTGAGTCCAACCCAGCCCTAACACCTCAACTAAACCATGGCACCAAGTGCCACATCCAGTCTTTTTATAACACATCCAGGGATGGTGACTCCACCACCTCCCCAGGCAGACTATTCCAGTATTTAATGTTTTCTACTCCGAGCAATGCCCTGGAATTGCTGGTGGGATTTTAGTGACTCCCAGCATTGACGGTACCACACTGACCTGATGTGTCTGTCGCCACAGCTCCAGGTGTGATGGGGAGGGGATTTCAGAGGTGGGAGACACAGATATAAAACCTGAAATCCTATAGGATGCTGACATTACTAACCCACAGGCTGGAGAGGAACACCCGAGCATCCCTCCCTGAGTTAAAGACCCAGAGAAGGCAGCAGAGAAGGAAAAAAAATAACCCCAGCTGAATTCCCAGCTCCTGGGCACTCATGTTTTCCTCTCCAACCACTGACACTTGAGTATCTCAATAAAAACATGCATATTTGCAGGATATAAAATGAACACTTTGCAGGTTTTCTGCTCTTCAAAGGTAATTTCGGGAATCTTGCAAATGTGAAAAGCTTAAGGATGAAATTTTGAACAGGTGCTGCCAGCAATTGCAGGCTGCATTTCTTTGCTCGTGTGTTTTACCCTGCACTGGGTAAAAAGGGAAAGGCAGCACTAAGAATGCCTGAGCATATGAGAGGCTGGAAGACAGATTTTCCAACAGAACAATTGCAGGGTGTAGGTTTTAGGCAATAAGCAGGTAGCCTCGTTCTCTCAAAAGAAGAAAGAAAATAATGGAAAACTGTAACATTCATTTGGAGGCCTCAAAGGCATAAAAAACCCAATTCCAACTGTTATAGGTCCCTGCAGGAGTCTACAAAGGAACTAAGCTTTTTAAGTAAGAAAACTAGATTTTGGCCCAGAGGGCCCTGTCATTGCTGCTTAATAGATGAAACTCTTTTGATACAAATATGCTGTTTACTTCTCAGCTTCAGCTTTCATAAAATATAACCTTTTTATGATTTATGACCCCTGAAAAAGTGCAGGATGGATTTTTAGCTCTGAATTGGTTGAATGTCAACAAGAAAAATATAGATAACATATAGAAATAGCAGGGTGTTAATGCCACACAAAATGATGAAATTATTTTTGTTTAGAAAAGTTAAGTTTGCTCTTAAAGTTCTTCCTCAGTGAAACTGAGGAAAGGGTTTGCTGGCAAAGCCACGGGAGGCTTTACATGGTGCAAAATGTTATGGAAGGTTTGGATGGGATTTTGGGGATTAATTGTTCCCTGGGACGGTGGGGAGGCTCTGGCACAGGGTGCCCAGAGAAGCTGTGGCTGCCCCTGGATCCCTGGAATGTCCAAGGCCAGGTTGAACACTGGGGCTTGGAGCACCCTGGGACAGTGGAAGGTGTCCCTGCCCATGGCTGGGGGTGGAATTGGATGATTTTTAAGGTCCCTTCCAGCCCAAACCATTCAGAGCTTCTCTGCTTCCTTTTTGCTTTAGGACAGCATTTGTTTGCCTGGAAATTGCAAAACCAATGACACAGAATTGAGATGTGGCTTCAGGGATGGATAAACTCTTCTTTGTGACTGGTGACACCTCAGGTATTGGCCCAAACGAAGTTTTACTCATGTGACCACTTCAGATTCATTATTTTAATGGGAAATTAAAGTTTAAAGACTTGTTCCAAAGCTAATTTTTTATAATGACTCTTATTTTTTGTAGTGATTATCAAAATAAAACTGAAATTATCAGAAGTGATGTCATCTCCCTTTTTTATTTGCCCAAGTTATTTTCTTTCCTCTTGATAACCATATTGATGCCTATGGACAAGTTGATGTCTATGGACATAGACATATTTTAATATATTGGCCAGTGATTACAAAAAAACACAAATAAAATGTTGGTGTTGTGAAATGAAAAAAGAAAGTACTGGAGCTGTGAAGACTGAGACACAACTATAAAGATGAGAGAATAACTGTTGCCAGGAGAATTGCACGTATGTGTTTTTCACTGTTTCCCTCTTTGTGTTATCTTTTTTACAGCTTCTTTGCTTGGCATTAACAATGTACTTGTTTTTCAGGTGGCTTTTCTCGTGTTGTTTGTGAACCTGCTGAACAACAACGCAAAAAAAAAAAAAAGTTGATTTTTCTGGATGCTTGGGGAAATAGCCTGATCCCAGACAAATTGCCCAGGAAGTCTCAGAAATGACTTAGCCTGCCACAGAGGCAAGGTTGTAAAAATTGAAAAGGTTTTCACTTTTGACTCTTCCAACAGTTGCAGAAAGAGACATTTGATGGTGTATGGTCTCAGAAAACTGTCACTGAGCAAATTAAAATAACAAAAATATCCATCTGTGAACCTTCACTCATCCAGCTTTCCTGCCTTGCTCTGTCACCGGGAATTAATCAGGCAGGGTGTGCTTGGTGTGCTCAACAATGGTGGCTGGTACCCAGCAGGGCTTTTACAGAAAATATTCCCAGGTATTGGTGCTGGAAAACACAATATTCCACTGCTCTGGGGGCTCCCTGCTCATGTATTACAGAGAGGAGGAAAGGAAATGAGATGGCTAGAAAGGCATGGGAGAAGCAGGGATGCTGGAGCACTGTCTGTCCTTTACAGTGCTTACACAGCCCTGGAGGATTTTCATGGGGTCTGAGGACAGGAAAACCATCTGGAGCTCTGATTCCCCAGTTATTTGTGCAGCCTGATGGACTGGAGGGTGTCTGCAATAGCCTGACCAAGGCTGCCCAGGACAAGATGTTCTGCCTGAGACTTGTAGGTGTCCATGGGACATCTGGGATCCTGAACCTCTCTTAGTTTTAACTCCAAAATATGAGGCTTGACTTTCCTAGGAGTGGTTGAAATAAGCAGGATGAACTGTCTCCTCTCCTTTACTGATTTCTGTAAAGCCTGGAAGGTTTTAAGCACGTGGTTGAAGTTTAGTTTGTGGTTTAAATGCTCACCTGGATGCCTCTGTTCATTTTCCCAGTCAGTATCTGCACAGAACTTGGACAATTCCATGGAGGAGGAGGAAGGAGGGAGGCAGATAAACTGGGCATCACCCAGGTCTTCAGAGCTGCTTGGGAACAGAGATAAGGCAGATATTTGCCTGAGGGGATCTCTGAAAGCACCAAACCAAAGAAATGCTGCATGTCTGTAGCTGGCTCTTGGACATGAGAAGTACAGAAAACTTCAGCTAAAACTGATTTAGAAACATTAATTTCCATTAAGAATACTTTTTGAACTTTCCACTGCAGCTGCTTCTCATGGATTGGTCTATTCCTTAAGTGTATATACTAATGAAAATAAGTAAGTTTATCCATTCTATTCTATTCTATTCTATTCTATTCTATTCTATTCTATTCTATTCTATTCTATTCTATTCTCTCTCACTGGAGAGGTGTTGGTGACATATTTTTAACTGCAGCAGTGCATCTGATCTGCCCCCATGCCCTTGTACATGGACAGACATATTCATGACACATTACAGTCAGCAGCAATATGTATGAGCTTGGGTTGCATGCAGCCTGGAAACGACCCTCACCATGAACTCTATCAGCAGTGTGTTTTCATACCTATCAGCTTTAGAGCTGTGAAAACAAGAAGGAATTCAGCAGCAGGGTGGTTTGTACCTGCATGGGTAAGAGAAGGATAGAAAATGTTACCTGTTCCTTTCAGGGTTATCCCTGTCCCTGCTCCCAGCCTTCCTTACCCACCTCCCTTCCATGTCTTCCTCTCACACTGATTGAGAATCTTTTTTGAGGTTGTTTGGGAACTATTTATGAGGAATGGGATTTTAGGAACATGCAGTTTTCTTGCAGTTACCCATGTGAAAGTGCAGAGTCTGGCCATTGCAAGACTTTTTCTGTGGATGTGCTGTAACCAGGATCACACCTTGCTCCCAGTACACCCTCAGCTCATCCACAGGCTGCTGGCAGAGAGCAGGATTTAACTGCTGTGCACAATCCCAAAGCCTGTAGGGGATCAGGCAGTGTTAGAGTGTTTCCCTTTGATGTCAGTTTCAGGTACAAATCATAATATTGGCAGGTGGAGCAAGCGACCCTCCCCTGGGTTTGCATGGAAGACTTGCAGGAAAATTTACTGAATCACAGAAGAGTTACCACCTTTCTTGTCATTAAGAACTCATCCACAGCCATTTCAACCTACCTTTCCCAAAGTGCTTTCCTGTCTCTTCAAATAACCAGCTGATTCTGATATTTACACCAAAAAGGTGTTTCACCTTTCCTTCAGTCCCTTATTTTTCCTTTTCTGGTGTACAGCAATTTTTACCAGGTTATTTCAAGGTTGCTTTCGATTGGGAAAAATCTCTGCTTAATATGGATTCAGCTAAAATCTCTAAAAGCTGAATGCCAAATGGCAAATCTGGTGCTGTGATTCATTGGTGCTGAGGGTGTTCATTTTTCTTGGGGAGCTCATTTAGCTGAAGGCACTGTGCTTATGTCCTGCTCAATGGCCTTTGGAGAAAGAGAATTTACTTTACTTGTCTACTTTGAGGATTTCTGCTAGAAATTTGGTAGTGTTTCATTTTCAGGTGGAAAAGCAAAGGACTATTCAGATATTCTCTTGAAGCTGTTCTGAAAACTGGCTCATAATGACAGAATCATAAAGGTCACACGCTATTTTCTTTCCATAAATCTGGCAGTGGAAATATTACAGGTTCTCCTGGTCTTTATCCTCTGTCTTGCTGCAGTGAGAGTGTCAGACTGGGTTTGGCTCCTGTGGAGTTCTAAAAGTTGGAAATAAAATGCAGAGGACAGAGTGCTGCTGCGCCTCCTTTTCATTAGAGACTGGGATTGGGAATAGCAACTGGTGGGAGAGAAGGTTCATTCCAACAGGGATGGGTGAGGAAGATTCTCATAATTCTTTGGAAAGAGTTCCTTAAACTTCAAAGAACATGAAGGATGACAAACTCTTTGCAACCAGGCAAAAATGCTGAAACCAAAATTTGGTCTTGAATTTTTGGTCCTGTATTTTTGGTCCTGAATTTTTGGTCCTGAATTTTTGGTGCTGAAAACTATTTTCTACTGAAATAATCTGGAAGCTGTAGGAGTATGTGGTCTGCTAAATCCCCATGACCTGGGAAGTTCTAGGCAGTACCAATGAAGGCACTAATAAAACCCCACAAAATTAGTTCCATAGAATTACTGAATGGTTTGGGTTTAAAGGGACATTAAATGTCACTAAATTCCCACCTCCCTGCCATGGTCAGGGACACATTCCACAATCCCAGGTTGCTCTAAGCTCTGTCCAGCCTGGCCTTGGACACTTCCAGGGATCCAGGGGCAGCCACAGCTTCTCTGGGCACCCTGTGCCAGGGTCTGCCCACCCTCACAGGGAACAATTCCTGCCCAAAATCCCATCTAACCCTGCCCTCTGGCAGTGGGAAGCCATTCCGTTGTCCCATCACTCCAGATCCTTGTCCAAAGTCCCTCTCCAGCTCTGTTGGAGCCCCTTTAGGTGCTGGAATGTGCTAAAAAGTCTCCCTGTATGTCCTCTGATCAGACTGTGGTAAGCAAGGACTCCATCTCTGCCTTTCCACAGACAATGTTTTTCCTTGAAAAAAATAAAGGAAAATAAACTAATGGCTTAGAAAATGCTGCTCCTGCCATCTGTCAGAAGTCCATATAAAATCACTCAGCCTCCTTGTTCTGAAAAAATGTCTGTTTTTCCCTGGCTTAGGGATGGTTTATTAATAAGAAGAGCTGCTGTTGACAAGGGAGTGAGCGTGGAACCAGGGTGGGGTTTAAATTTTGAGGATGATGATGACCCCTCAGCAGCTCCCAGCCTGGAGACCCAAACACAACACTCAGAGTGTCTCCTGCAGTCCAGGTTCATGCCCTGCCCAAAGCAGCTCAGAGGAGCCCTGGAGTGAGGGTGTCCATGGAGCCCTGGAGGACTGATTGCTCTGCAAGAGCTGGTTGGGATTATTTCTCCAGACAGACAACTTTTAAATCTGGTTTTTCCTGAGTGTTGAGGCTGCATTTGAGGCTGGTTGTGTTTACATGAGTGAGTGTGAGGGAATGGCTTTTGGCAGGAGGACAAGCCCCCTTTGTCCCAGACACAAACCTGGCCAGAACTTGGGGTTTTTTCACATGTAGTTCATAGCCAAGACTGTGAAATCTGACAGATTTATAAATTTACTGGTCAGAGATGGAACTGGGTCAGCATTTAATGAGAGTAACTGTGATTGATCCTATAAAGCACAGCATAGTTTGCATTTTTAGGACAATATCACCTTTCTTTAAGCTGTGGCCTTGGTACAAGTCAACTGAGCTCAGTGTCCAGTTTATTTAATTTCTTCTGTGATCTGAGTCAACATCCATGGTATTCATGTGGACCTGGACAGTGACAAAGAGCTGCATTAATCTGGAACCCTAACTGATATTTCTGGGTCTGTCGTATCTGATGTGACACATAAATAAGCGTGAATGGAGATCAACAGAGGAGTTGTCCTATTTTTGTCCATTGTTTTTGCTTTTTTCTGTATTTCTCAGGTTTAACTGTCAGGGCTTCATGGTTCTTATATGTTTAAATTATCTCATTTACTTTCATTTATGTTTCTCTATATATTTATTTTATATATATTTATTTGCTTATATTTATATTTATGCCCAAGAATGCATAGGTTTGTAAAAGATAAAGTTTTAGACCAGCAAAAGAGAATGTCTATAATTCACAGATCTCTCTGCAAAGAAGTATTTACTAATATAGGGCAGTACCTAAATACTTGGGAGAAAAAAAAATATGATGTGTTAGAGTCATCCCAAGGGAATCACACTTATTTAATACCAACAGTGAATTTGGTCAATTTTTTCATGTCTGTTTTTGAGCCAAAGCAAGCATCCCAAAATATTTGCTCATGGAAGAAGTCCAGGTGAGCTGTACAATCTTTCTGAAGGATTTGCTTGTTTTTGTTTTGTGTTGTTGGGGTTCAGTGACATCACCAGGTCACAGGATAGACTTCAGTGATGCTGTAGATCCTGTAAAACTCTGTTTAAATCAGTGTGAACTAACCATTTGCAACGCAGCCAAGGATGTGTCTGGTTATTATAATTTTTTTTTTCAAACATTCCCTCACCTTTGTGAAAATTAAACAATCCTTTAATATGAAATCACGGTTAAAACTTAATGAAATCGGTATGTATTACCCATGTTTCACCACAGCAAGTCCATTGCTGATAATGAACTAGTAGAAAGTGTGAGACTCTTCTGTTGATTGTTTCCTGGCCTGGGGAACACAAGCAAGGTCAGCCTTAGCTCAATCCCCTGCACAATTACCACGCCTGGTGTCACCAATTGGCATTTTAATGAAGAGATCATGGGTAGGTTTTAGTCCACTCCAAAGCTGGAAGCATCATTTCATCAGCAATGGTGCCACACTGGTGTCCTTCCACACAGCAGCATTTCCTGCTCACCAGGGCTAGCCATGGTAAAACCCAGTTTCTGCACAATTATAATTTTAACCCATCCAGGTTGTCTGTGGCTCTCTCTCTCACAGTGCAATGGGGCATTCATAAATGAGATTAAAGCACTCATTGGCTCACAGATCCCTCCCACTGCTTTGCACTGATATCCTGGAAATCTTAAATTTATTTCAGGCAATTTCAGGGCTCGCTTGTAGACTAGCTGGAAATGCTGCTGTGGCAAAATTGACAAATAACTTACCCTGAGAATTTCCAGTTCTCTTCTGCTGTTGTTATTTCCTGTTGGACTGAGACCTACAATCACTTGCACGTGTGAGTAACAAGCATCTTGCATCTATTTACTCTCTCTTGGAAGCATTTGCAGCTTGAGGTTTCTAGAGTAACTGCAGCTCAGGCAGGATTTTTGTTCTCTTTGCAGGGGAAGTGCTTAATTGTGGGCCTGAATCTGGGCCTTACAGAAGAAATAATATCTGTATAAAGGAAATGCTGAGATGAGTAATAAAGAGCAATCTTCCTGTGAGTAAATAAAAATTACAAAAGGAAACAATAATCAATACATTTTATAGTTCAAGAGTTCAGCACATGCTGTTTCAGTACAGTACAATGGATGGGCAGCCTCTGTGGATTATGAATTCCCACATTTATGTGGAAACAGAAGTAAATAACTGAAACAAGAGTCATGTTGCAAGAATGTAAAACCAAGCTGGACTTAATGGTGTGCTATATTTAAAAGAGTGATGTGATCCAAGGAGTATTCACTTTATCTTTCCTTTCAAGCTTGGCTGCCTGCAACCTGCCAGGCCCAGCTAATTCAAAAGAAAGCATTTTTCTCCATTCCAATAGCCAATAAAACACAATCCACACTCCACTTTGTCGCCCTGAGTGCCAGAGCCTGGTGTTACCCAGCATAAATGTGTTAATGATGTAAATAAACTGCTTTTCTCCTTTGAGCTGGAAGAACCATAGCCTGGATCAGGTAGAGAAGGAGGGCAGGGCAATGCAGTGATGCAAAAAACTCCTGAAATTCTTTTTTTTTTGGAGAGAACAGATGGTTGAAAGCTTCTTTGCCATCTTGTAAAACCTTTCCTCTTTATGACTCAGGTGGGGAAACACCATCAAAGCCTGCTCTTAGATCACCTATTCAAATCCAGATTTTGTGCATATTTCATCACCTCTCCTCCTTCCCTGCTTCTCCCTCTTCTCCTGCTGCTCAAGCTGCAACCAGGCACTGACCTCCAGCTTTGGTCCCTTCCACCTCTCCATCAGAGAAGTGATTTGATGAGGCCATCAGTGATTCCTTTCAGCAAGAAGGATGTTGCAGAGGGTTTGAAATGGTTAATTGGCTTCCAGCCTTGCTGCCATGAGATCTCTTGGGCAGGCAACAGGCAAAGGGTCTGTTCATCCCCAGGAGGAAAGCAGGGCTGGATGGGACCTCATGTCACCTGGAAAAGGAGGGATGCAGGTGCTGGTTTGCCCTGATGGGGAGCCAATGTCCAACAGCATTTTGGGGCTGGAAAGGCTGGGCAGCAAGCCTGGCTTTTGTATTAACTAAAAATCTGATTAGCACAGGGTTACAGGCACCTTGCAGGAGAAAAGGTGAAACCCTGGTTTGGCTAAAATGTTCCTGTTCCTGCTGGATGGATTAATTTTGCTCTGAGGGATGGTCTGGTTCCAAAGTGAGGAGGCTCATACATAATGTGGATTTTGATTTGATGAAACATGTCCCATTTTCCAGGTTAGCACTTGTTTTATCCAAGAAAGGCTGTATATCTCCTCATACATTAATGGTCTAGGCTTGTATGCTTGTGATAATGCAACCCAGGACATTATACATGAAAAAAGATTCTGACATAGATGTACTTTGTAAAACCTATATTAAAAAAGCTGTAATTTAGAAAAATGGTTCTTGCAGTGTCACGTTAAGAATGAACAATTTTGAATATAAAAAAAAAACACAAAAAAGGATAAATTTTGAGTGCTTAGCTTTGTCAGACAAATACTATCCTTGTAATCTTCATCAAAATCAATCTTATAGAGATAGTAACAGTTGTGCCCTTGTTCTAATATAGCAAAGCCATTTTGTTAATTCCCCTGTATTTTGTGAGGTGCATGGAAAATAAATTTTATGAGCAGGTGCTCGCTTACTTTATATGGGAAGTATTAAATTTGATACCACTTTCCTTTAATAAGCCCAGATAATGGCAGAAAATCTGAATCTATTATCACAAGGAAGAAAGTAACAAGGACAGAAAACGAAACAAATGTAATTTTTTCTTATTACGACGCTCTCATTTCAAACTTGTGGAGTGTCTGTGCTTTACTTTGTAATAACTACTGTGACTGCATAATACCAGGATAGATATTGTTTTAAAAAAAAGAAGAAATCACTGATAGCCCATTCAGGGCTGTGTCTTTGTGTTCTCATGGCAGCCCGTCTCTTTAAGTAGGTTGAGTTGAACAACTACCCAGCAGGTGAAAAAAACATTCTGCTACCAGCATATTGCAATCTTCCATTAAATGGTTACCAGATAACCCAGTGGAGTGGTGAGCCAGGAGTGTGTTCCTACCTGCTGGCAGGAATCTTTGCAAAGTGTGAGGCACTAGCCTGGTGTGGATACAGAATGATGCTTTGCAATAAAACCCTGTGC
Organism: Trochalopteron elliotii; assembly: GCA_024734555.1. Classification (NCBI taxonomy): domain Eukaryota; kingdom Metazoa; phylum Chordata; class Aves; order Passeriformes; family Leiothrichidae; genus Trochalopteron; species Trochalopteron elliotii. The sequence goes on along the minus strand of JANPWX010000455.1, from coordinate 449,884 downwards.
ATTTCCTCGGGTTCCCTTTCTCCCCCAGCAGCTGTAACGTGCCATGAAAATCAGCCAGCAGAACTAACACAAACGACATAGTAAATATGCAGGCAATGATTTTTTTTCTTTTTTTTTTTTTTTCCCAGTGCATACAGTGTTAGCCATTAGCCTGCAAGCAATGCTGTTGCATTTGTATTTAGGGTAATTTTCACACCAATATGGTAAATGCAAGCCAGATCTCTCTCACCAGGTGGTTTAATGGCTGAGTTCAGGCAAAGAAACAACTCTAAAATTCATCACCAGATTTTGCTGTCAGAATTGATATGAATTTGTGTCCTGTAATTTTTTTTTTTCATGGGAAATTAACACAGCTCCTTCATCTGGAGTGAGTGGAACTTATGTGAAATTAAAAATTAAATACATGTAGAAGATGTTTTGTGCATGAAATTTACTGACACATAGCAGCAGTTTCTTTTCCATAGTTCCAAGAGGTGCTGTTTGCTAAAGTCTTCCATTTTAATTTCCTGAGAAAAAAATCAATAAAAAATGTTAACTCAAGTGATAAAAGGTATAGTTTGCTTCTGAGATGCTTAAGATTTGTGCCAAAGAACCTACAGAGCACCCTATAAACTCCTTCTGTGCTATTACTTTACATCTTGATGGAGTGCAGTGCTTGACAAGGTTGCTTGAGGTGATTCCAAATTCTCTCTCCTGTACCCAGATAAACCCTCTGCAGGGACACATTCCTGATGGAAACTGGGGTCCAAGTTCTGCTGTTCTAATCCCACTTCTACTGCTCTGGTCCCAGTTTGGCTGTGGCAAAAATGTTCATCTTTCTTTCCTAAATTTCACATCCACGAAGCTTCCAGCACCCACTCTGCAGGACAGCTGGATGCCCTGAAATGATTTTAATGTTGATACATTCAGCCATCCATCCAAACCCTCAAACTCCAACTCTTTGCATGCCTAAAAAGAGCAAATCAAATAAGAAATATGGGCAACAGAGAAAACAAAAAAAAAAAAAAAAATGAATGCCTTTGCTGGGAACTTGAACATAAAGTTTTACCCATTAGGGGGTTTGGGCTGACTGAGCTATTACCTCTCAAAAAACCAGCATTCATAATGGAAATCCTGACAGAGCTATGTGAGTGGTTCAGCTATAATTAACTCTGCATTCAGAAGACTTTCATTAATATTTCAAGGATTTTTTAATTAAAACAATTGTATTAGTTTATGGAAAGTACTCTTTCCCTCAAGTTGGCTCATACAGAAAATACTCAGAATGCACTTCTCTTTTCCTTTTCCTCTTGCTTTCTAACTCCCATCTGCAGAGCAGCTCTCATCCTTCCCTTCATTTTCTTCTATTGCTCATAGATCCCCATAATTTTTTCCCCAGGCTCAAACATGAAGGTATTCCCTTTGGCTTTTGTGTCTTTTCAAATTTTGGAAGCTCTGTGGGGAAAACCCCATATTTCTGTTCTCTGAATTGTTTTGTCCCTGCTCAGAAGCTCAGCCTGGTTGTGCACAGCTGCCCTTCCATCCCTCCCTCCACCAACACATCAGCTCTGCCCTGGGGGATTTCTGGGTGAAGAACTTGGTTGGATTTGCTCACAATGCTTGGGAAACCTTTATCCATGACAACTCTTTCCTTCTCAGTTCACTTGGTGGAGCAGTCACAGGGTTTATGCGGTGTTGACAAGGTGGGATTGTCCAGGACGCTCTCAAACCACTGGAAAAAAACCCTCTCTCCTCTCCATCTCTCCTTGGCAAGGCCTAAAGCTCAAATGGCCTGTTAGAGAAATAGATCTACCAATGACAGTTGGCCCTGGCACAGAAAAATTGTGGCTGTCCCATCCCTGGAAGCATCCAAGGCCAGATTGGATGGGGCTTGGAGCAGCCTGGGATAGTGGAAGGTGCCCCTGCCCATGGCAAGGGTGGCACTGGATGGGATTTAAGGTCTGTTCCAACCCAAACCATTCCATGATTTTATGACCAGCAACCATGCCAAGATGTTGCCTGTATTTTAAATATTACTGGCTATTTCTTACCCACCAATGTATGAAAACCATTACTTTTAGCTTGAAATTTGCCGTTTTTACTAACTCAGATAAAACTAGAATTAAGAATATGCCCTTAATATTTCACTCATAAACAAGAGCATATTGATCATGCTTGGTGCAGATGAAACAAGGTTTTCTGTGAGAAATGATAATTTGTTTTGGAAGGAAAGGTTCATGCAGGCAGAGTCTTCAGCAAACTCTGCATTCGACTTTTCAGTATATCACTAAAATGGTGCTAAAACAACATCACTGCTGACATGTAGGTGGGCAGGTGAAATGGTCACAGGCACATAATAAATGGTGCCAGCATATAATAAACCTATTTCTCATGTACCTACAACCTGTATAACTTCCCATCCAGATAATGCTCCAGTGTATGATAATTTATTGAGAGACTACATTGCTTATACATAAAACGATTTGTACACAAGAAGAAGCCCAATGTGAATAATTTAACCAACCACTGCAAACTGATAGAAAGCAGAGTCTGCAAAACAAATGAGACCCCATACAGATGCTTCTATTGACTTATACTTGAATTCATTTCATCTTTATTTTATTTCAGCTCTACCTTAGGATTTTATTTTTTTTTCTGTAATCCTCTGTCCAGAATATGACACGGGTAACTTTTGAGCAGGCTCATCATTTGAATAATCAGCCATTTAGTGACATGTCTAGTTCTGTTTAATGACTGAATCTGTAAAAGTATGACCTCAAGCACTGGTTAACTTTAAAATAGCTGTGCCCACTGCATGACATAGCCAACAGGAAGCCATTAGAGCTCCAGCAATTACCATTTACATCCATCGACGAAGTCCCTATTTTATTTTAATCTGCTTAAGTACATTTTCTGCACGAGGTTAAAATATAAATCCCTTCTCCTGAACAAGACTGGTTTTCTGGCTGACTTGAGAGCACAATTTACAACTGATTTAATTTGTTCTTCACAAACATTCCTAATGACATTACCCTGGTGCATATACTGACTGCCTCCTCTTATTCCATTAACTCCCAAATCGGGTTTAAAGACCATATTGATGCTAGATGTTATTATGGGTGATTATCAAAACAACAGACAATGGGGCAAAGTGTTTACTAACTGGTTTATATATAATTTCTGTAATAACTACAACAGATGGTAATGCTACAAACAATAAATCAAGCTTTTCACTGCTGAAATAAATTGGCAGCCTGCAGTACAGAAATGCTGTATGTAACTATATACAGATGCTTCAGTCATCAACTGTATTGTTCATCTTATTAGAAAATGGGTCTGTTACTGCTATTACAGGAAATCTTTCCATTTGCAATTACAAATGTATATTTTCAATTGAAATTGGTTTTAACTGCCAAACTGGTTTAAGTATACTTTAACCTTTAATTACAAATAGAGTTATCACATACTGCCAAACTGGTTTGAGGCATTTGTTTGTGTCTGTGGAAGTTCCACCTCAAATTGGGTTTCCACTCCCATAAATATATTTCTGCCCTTCAAGAATCCTTTGGCCAAGAGGCATTTGCAGTAACTTTTGGAGTTAATTCAATATTAAGCAGCATAAAAGGATGTTTTATCCGACAGTGCTTAAAACAGCATCAAACCTGCAATTAATTCCATTCACTTTGGTTTGTAGTAATTTATCAAAACATTTTCCCTCCTTATACTGCCTCCTTTCCAGCTCCTTTCTGGGGAGCTCACTCCATGTCTCTGTACTCATGTCACCATCTTCTGGTGTCTCCTGGAGCTCCTGGGCTGCAGGGAGACACCTCCAGTGTTCCTGGGATGAAAGTTCTGGTCCTCAAATCTGGGAGGAAATGTTGACAAGCTTGAGGGATCTGCCACAGCATGAACCACAGGAGCATCGCCCAGTCAGAAACGAGGATTTTATTACAAATGAGAATTTTACTATGAGAAATGGGTAGGATTTTTAGTGTCTTTCCCCATTTTACGGCTCTTTAGAATTGTTCTTTGCATAAAAGTAGGGCTGTGAAAAGAAGATGGGAAGAGTGAACATGTCATGTTTTCACAAGCAGGATTGTGAGTGTGAAGTGATTGAGAGCTGTACCCTCCAGGTGCCTAATTCACACTGATTTTTAATTGGGATTTAACATCACCCACTGCTGAGAGGGTGATTTGAAACACTCTAAGCATCTACTTAGATATTTAAGGATTTATTTCTGTTTACAAACATTGGTGCTGTCCTGCACTGATCACTCAAGAACTTTTGGTCTAGATTCTGCTCCCTGATCCCCAGTGTGGCTTCATGCAATGTTCTCCAAATACCCCAGATTTGAATATTGGAGCTTTCATTACAAAATCCATTATGAAACTGGGTCTTGAGGGTTATAGAAATGTGATGCATCTCAAAGAAACCCGAGGTCTCATGTCACAGAGAGATAAAAAGGGGAAAACACCCCAAAAACATGTATGTATTGAACAATGGGCAAGAGATGGCACACACAACAAGACAGAATGTTCAAAATAAATCATGATTCAGGGATGACTTGTTACTGAAACATGTTTCTTTTTTCCCCAAATAACCACATAATAATTTCAAGGAGTGAATAAATCCATGAAAGTCATTATTGTTTTATTAGCAATTTAATGACAAGAAGATAATTGACATTTGAATTAACTTTTAGGAGTAGTGAAAATAATACATTAGCTTTTCCACATAATTTTTTGGCCTACTTGTGTGATCTCACTGCTGTTAGTTGTGCTGACCTCAAGAGGCATCTGCACAAAAGAAGTAAAAATGCCACTTTACAGGCTGATCTCTTTGTAAGTACGAAGAAACAGTTTCATTCCTAATTCTGACAGAGTGAGGTAGAAGTGAAATGAACTGTGATAGAACTAAAATGAACTGCCCCAGATCAGATTTGGTTGGTGACAGACAGAGACAGTGAAATGAACTGTAAATACCTGTAATGTTTTTGGTAACATCATCTTTAATGTTGCTTTTGCCTGTGGCCTGGCTGCTGGGGGCTGCTGCTTTTTGAAGAGGATTTTTTGTGTGACAGCACAAAGTTATCTTTAGGATAACTCCCACTCACAGGATCATATCCTGGAATCACAGAATAGTTTGGGCTGGAATGGACCTTAAATCCCACCCCGTGCCACCCCTGTCATGGGCAGGGACACCTTCCACTGTCTTGGGTTGCTCCAAGCCCTGTTGTCCAGCCTGGCCTTGGGCACTGCCAGGGATCCAGGGGCAGCCACAGCTTCTCTGGAAAACCTGTTCCACCCTCTGAACATCAAAGATCCAGCACAAACCCCTTCCCCTCTTCTCCGTTCTGTGTGTGTGAGCTCAACACTGCATCATCCCGAGTGATGCAAATTGCATCTGCTGCATAGAATAAAGATTAAAAACTGCATTCCCGGCCATATAAAGTTCTTTAATTAGAATCCTGCAAAGGATTAGCAATCTGATTATTTGCTAATTGCCTTTCCATATTTTTTCAGGGCCTCACAAAGCATCGGGGATACTAAAGAGCAAACAGTGCTTTAAGGCCACCGTACAATGTGACAACAGTGATAGATATGCTAATTTCTTCATTCACTCCACTTCACTTCTTTTATTCTTTCCAATTAAAGCAAATGCTACTGAAACTGTAATTAAGCTAGTGCCGTAGCCCTGATTGCCTGCTGTTTTAATGAAACTCTATTGATTTTTCTTTTATTTCTAATGGCCACACATTGCGTTCAATGGTCAAACACACGGGTGTTACAATGCACGGCCAAACTTAATTTTTGTTCTCTAAAAGGGTGGCCTTATCAGGAAGAATATCAAAAGAGCTATTTGTGTGAGGTCTCTATAGTTTTTCCTCTGTCTGCCTGAAGAGATGTACTCTGAGCAAACATATTACCATTAAAAAGAAATGAGTTACATTTTGTGGAGAATAAAAATTGCTATTAGTCTCCTGTAGTTGCTGTAAGTTGCTCACATGCATTTAGCATATTCATGATTCCCAGCATACTTTTAAGCTTTATTATTTTTTATTAAAAAAAAAATAAATCTGTCTTGAAGAGATCGTGGGGAACATTATATTCTCTCCTCAAGATATTATAAATCACACCAGCAATTTAAGATATAACAGGTTATGAGGACTTTCTGATTTGTTGATAATTTTATGGAGGGATTCATTTTCACTGGTAAGTCTCACTGAATTATTTTCTAGGTTGCCTGGAAGTAGTGAAAAAGACAAGGAAAAGAAAAACTCTCTTAAAGTCCCATAAAGCATATAGTATAGCTTGAAATTTATTATTCCCCAATTGGATTATTCAGGCAGGGAATTAGATATTTAACTGAGTATAGCTTTTCTGTGGCTTCATATTTGTACTTAGGAGCCAGTGTGTACAAATCCGTGCACTGGAAGAAGGCACAAATCCTTCTGCAAATGAATTTATCCAAAATCACGCAACACACCACAGCAGAAACTGACTGCCTTCTCTAGGCACATCCACAGCAAGATTGAAGATTTTAATTCACAAAACATGAATATATGTGACCCTCTTTCAGTTTTGATTGAGGAGAATAAATGGTAATAAGGAAAAATAAGGAAATGTGGTTTCCGACCATTCCTTATCTAAAAATATTTCATGGCTGCTGCGGAAGTTGAAGTGTAATCACATCCAGGATGCACAAAGTCAGCAGTCAGCTCAGCAAATGCACAAAACATGCACGAGCTAAGGCTCTGATCCATCCTTGTGCCTGCTGAAAGGCAAGGTTGGTTTTTCCCCCTTTGTTTGTTCAACTTTAATCGAATATTCACCTTTTTCCCTGGATGAAGGCCTCGATTTTGTGGTGGTACAGGCAATTCCTTAATCATTGTCTCTAGATCCCAAATGGTGTGTTAGGGTACTGGTGATCTGTGGGGGAAGCACCACAACAAATGATAATCTGGATAGATCTTGCTTCCCTCACAGGGTGTGACTGCGCCTGGTTTGTCAAAATCATGGAATTATTAAGGTTGGAAAAGACCTCCAAGATTATCAAGATTATCAAGTCCAGCATTCAAACAAATACCACCATTCCCACTAATCCACCCCCATAATGCTCCTGATTGTTTCATGGGGAAGGTGCCTACAAAATGGTGCAGTAATACACAAAGCTGACACTTGAAATGCTGTGTTCTGAATCCCAGTTTTATTTGCATTAGTAAAAAAATGGCAAACTTCAAGCTAAAAATAATAGATTGGTGGGTAAGAAGAAGCCAGTAGGATTTCAAATACAGGCAACATCCTTGCATGGTTGCTGTTCATAAAATCATGGAATGGTTTGGGTTGGAAGGGACCTTAAATCCCATCCAGTGCCATCTCCTGCCTTGGGCAGGGACACCTTCCACTATTCCAGGCTGCTCCAAACCCCAATGTCCAACTTGGCCTTGGACACTGCCAGGGATCCAGGGGCAGCCACAGCTTCTCTGGGCACCCTGTGCCACAGCCTGCCCACCCTCCCAGGGAACAATTCCTGCCCAATATCTCATCTCATCCTGCCTCCTTCAGCTTAGGGCCATTTAAGGTCCCCATTATTCACTCCAAAACCAGCAGAGGGGTTTGGAGCAGTGTGAAAAGACTTCCATGATACAGGCTGAGATCAACCAGACCAAACTCAGTGTAGATGCATTACGTATGTAAAAATTCCCAGTTCACCCAGTTTAGATCACACCAAAGAGCCAGCCCTTGCTGCTCTGTCCTGGCTTGGCTGTTGTTCAGCTGTGCACATGGCACAGGAAATCTTTCTAAGCACTAAGCTCACTTCCAGGAATGAGAAAAATGCAGATTGGAAGGTGATTTCAAGTTTTTATTGATAGAGTTTCATTCCAAATTTTAGCCACGTCTTGCAGGAAGCTTGGCTCTGTGCCACAACCCTGACACCAGCACAATTTCAGGTAGGCAAACTGAAGATGTGAAACAGGAGAATGTATTTTCTCCCCATTAACCAAGAATTCTTGCCTCCCTTATTTCCCTTCCTCTGCTACAGTTCTGAATCACCTTCTGTTTGTGACCACTGAATGCTAAACACACTTTTATTTTACCTGTAGGCACTAAATTTTTCAAAAGCCTTGCACTGCTATTAGCCTGCCAGCAAACCAGGAACATCAGCTCTTTTTAATTAGATTTCCTAACTGTGATGTTCATTCAACAAGGGATAAATTCCCTTTACTGAAAGTTGTGGAGTGCACTTGGACTTGTTAGCTCTGGAGAAGTGAAAATCATAAATAAAATCTGACGGGGAGAAGGTAACAGTAGGAAGAGTGGAAAATAAGACACCATCATGTCACTACTCAGCCCTGTCAACTGTTATGCTAATCAAGATAGAATTAAAAACACATTTTCTACCAGGATGTTTCACAGCCAAACCGGTTAAATACATATTTTAACAAAATTGAAAGCATATTATACGGAGATTTGTGGTTTCCAGCTCCATGAGTGAGTGCTGAAAGTGTGCTGAAATAACAAAATTGCAGCCTAATAATCTATAGAATAATATTGTCAACTAATGGATTATAATAAAATAAAAGCTATTATTAGGGTAAAACATTATAACAAAAAAAAAAAAAAAAATCCAACTTTTATTTGTAGCACCTCCCCCTTAATGGTTTCAAGCATTTTGAAAGGTAATTTAAACAAGTACATTGTGTCCTTATTGAAACTGTTTCATCTCGCTAGCTGCTGAAAATGGCTTTAACCATCTCTCTGAACAAAAGCCCGCTAATAAGACAACAAAAAGCCTACAAAAGCACTGGCTCAGCATCACTGCAGAAAGGCAACTAAAGGCAGCCTGCAAATGGTCTGTTTCTTTTTTTCTTGCATGTAATTAGATGAATTAAAAGGACAAAGTAGTTAATGTTGCTGTTGTCCGAGGCCCCCGGTTCCTTTCATACCGCCCGCTCTAGACAAGAGCCCGCGGCTCTCGCTCCAGCAATGTGGTGAAGAATGTTGGCAATAAGTAAAATTAACAAGCTTAATCTGTGAAGAATCTGGTCTGAGTCATAGATGAAATGTATCTCTAGCAACGAAAGGCTAGTAATTCCTGGTCTCCTTTTATATGCCTAATAAAACTTACAATAAATTAACTGCATTTTAGTTTGCAGCGCTGGCTCTATTAATCAGGGCCGAGACGTGTAGTCAAGTTACAATAGAAAGAACTCAACTGGGTGCATTTCAGTTATGCAATTAGGGACCATTGGCCCGGCTCTAATTAGGCCAGGGATGTTGATATTTCAAGTACTGTTTTATCATTAGGTTTCATTTCCTTGGAACATCCTCAATGGCCAAGTAGCGAGAAGGGTGGAGGATATTATAAGCAGGGGTCATCAGAAAGTCATTAATGGGAGTTAGGGAGGGAAGGGCTGACATTAATACCTTGCCTTTTGAAATGTTGAGCTGTCTCTGGGAGACTCGGGGCCCCTCCATCTCGCAGAGGGATCAGTGGCACTGGAGAGCAGCTGGATCAGGCTCCTGGGAAATGACCTCCCTTAGGGGGTGATGTTGTAGTTTGATTCTTAGATGCTACTGACCTGCTCTGACAGCAGGTACTGCAGGGAGGGGTGACCCTGACACAGAGGGGTTGATTTCTCACCCCCTGCAAGTTTCTGGGGTCAGATCTGAAAAACCCCACCCATTTCTGGCCAGAAGTGCAGAGAAGGTGCTGGATCTTGAGGAAGGCTCATTAGGGTAATTCTGATGGTGTTGCTTGGCCATCCCCACTCTGCTTCCTCCAGGCATGAGATGCTCTCAGTTATTGGCTCCACCACGTCCACTGAGGATGATGTGCTGTGGTTCACCCTCCACCAGCACCCACAGGCTGTGAACATGAAATTCCCTCTGTTTAGCACATGCGTAATTGTGCTCCCTGCCCAGATAAATCCAAACAATGAAGGACAGATAAAAACAGAGGGGAAAAAGAAAAACAAGATCTGTCGGTCCTCAGTTGTGCTTTTCTTGCCAAACTCCAGCTTAAAGCTGTAACTCCAAACAATACTTTGCCTGTTTGTAAAATATGACTTTGTTTCATTATGAAAAAAGAAATTACATAATTAAATTCATTACATCCAATTACTATATGATTCATCTGGCGGCTTAATGAAGCTTCACATGATACTAACAAGATAAAGCAAAAGAATAACATTTTATGAGACTGCAGGCATTCTGTGTGCAGCAGACTGGGCAGTTTATGAGCTCTGTACAGTGCATTTCCTAATAGTCTGCATTGTACTAGTTCCAGTAGGGAAGATACTCCTTGGTCCTGTGACATCTCATCCACCTCACTCTGAAAATTTGCTAAGACAAAAGCTTCAACCTTTTTCTTTTTACCTCCATTGCTGGACCTCTCTTCTGGATGTTGCCAGATTTTATACCAGAGGACTCTAGGATGTGCAAGGAGCAAGCTTAATAGGATCATAACAAAAAGGAAATTTAGGCCACTCTACAGCTGTCAGAAGGCAACACATTCGGGATGTAAAAGAGCTGGTTTGGTTTTGAACCAGTGACCCAAAGGTGAATTACCTCAGTGTCTACATTGATAGGTATATAAATATTTTAAATACGATTTTGCAGAAGTGTAAAAGTGCCTTTTCTTTCAAAGTACATTATCAGCCTAAAGAAGTCTATCAACTCTGTCCTCCCAATAATTTATGATCTAATAAAAGGCTTCTGTCTTTGCAAAAACTGACAAAACCCCATAGTTTTATCTTTTGGGAATGAGATCTGCCAATAAAGTGAAGACTTGTCTTTCAAATGTGTGTTTAAAACTATTTGGAACGTTCACAATTTTGAAATTAGTCAATAACACAGGAAAGGGAAAAATTAAAGACATTCAGCCTCCTTTTTCTTCCATGTATGAGTGCCCTTCAGCTTTTCTCATTACCTTTTAGTATTTCTGGACAACTATTGATATTCAATGGGAATGTAAATGGGCTTGAAAATCATAAATTGTGAAAAATAGGTTTTGGAGACATCAGAAAAGTTTGAGAAAAATGACATTTGCCTACATGGGAGAACAACAGGAATGCTTTCACTGTGCTATTGAAGGATGTGGCTGACATGTCCTGAACTGGAGGTTTTGACAGTTGATGTTTCCAATTTCAGCCTTCTCAACCAAGCAAACCTTGAAAACCCAGGGAAAAAAGAACAGCGAGTTCCAGCATAATAAAGAGCCCCAGATTTATAACTACTGGCAATTTATTCCAGGGAGCAGTCAGTGTTGTGCTTGCTGGTTACTTTTGGAAAGCACTGTGATGAAAGCTGTCAATGAGGGATTTAAAAATCTCTCCTCTAAATCAAAATTTATCAACCTGTGACATAAAAACCGAAATATTTCCTGTGGCTATGCCTTCATCATCTCCTAATTTCTTTAATTAATGTGAGAAAAAGCGTATCTCCCTCTGGGCAAGTTTAGTTGTGGTCATTTGTCTTACCTTCTGTAAGTAAGAATGGCTCATGTAGGCACACAGGGTGGAAAGGGCTGCGAGTGTCAAAGGAAACATTGGAATAAAACACGGGCATGGGCAGCTGGCAGAACCCTCAGCTGAGTCCTACCTGCAGTTCCACTAAGGATGATCTGCCCCAGGACCAAAGCCTGCCCCATTTGAATATTTCTGCCCCATCCTTGGGGATTTGTGCACCATCCTTTGCCCTCCTGCAGCGCTGGATGAAGGTTACCCTCCATTTATCCTACCTGTGAGCAATCCTGCCTGTGTGTGTGTAATTATGCCATTGTGAGATATTTCAGCTTTTCGTCATGCTGGGTGATGAAGAGGAGCTCCCCTCTGAGGGGGTGTGTGCAGCAGAACCTGCAGGGGACAGCTGGAGGGTACAGCATGGGATGAAGGGTCACCAACACGGCCACCCTGTGCTGCTGCTGGGGACATTCCTGTCCCCCGCCATCTCCAGGAACAGCCATCACTGGTTTGCTGAGGCCACAGCTCTCCCCAGAGCTGCTGCAGTGGTCAACCAGAGGGTCTCAACCACATGGTTCCATCAGCCAGCACTTTCCCCAGTCCCATCAGAGCATTTTGCTGCGTAAGGGGTCATTGTGACATTCCTGCAAACCTGTACCATCATCACCTCAAAACCCCGGGGAGCAGAGAGGCCCTGGCTGCTTTTCTGGTATTTCCCACATCAAGAGAGCCTGCCTGGGTTAAAACACACGTGTGCAATGTAATATCAGTGCTGGATCTGGCCACAAGCACAGCTGATGGGCAGAACACGGGCTGGAGTGTCTACAGCCATTATAAACACATTATGCCTCTCCATTCAAAACAAGATAATACAAATTGTCCAGGGCTTTGACCAGTTGCCATGAGTGACAGCCACGAATAGCTGCTGGTGGGAAATCTGGAGAGACTTTCCTCTGTGTCTTTAACAAGGAGAAATCAAAGATGTTTCTTATTTCTGGGGTGGAAAAGTGAACCCAGGGAGCTCTCAGATAACCCAGGTTCTTCCTCGCCTCCCCGAGCAGCTGCTGCTTACAACCACCTCGTCATGGCATTGTAAAGTGAGCATGTTAAACACCATGCATAATTAAGCAACAAAGTGCAGAGAACCTTTAGAAAACGTGCTAAAGGCATAAATAGAGAGCAGGATGAGATTTCTGCTGGCAGTGAATATCTTTATTAAAAGGTTGTAGTTTCTGGAAATTATTGTTTAACCAAATTATCAATGGGAATTAAATCAGGCTTTGGGGAAACTTGTAATTCATGCAATAGATCAGGTGTTGTTTAAATACTGTTTATACTGCATGGGAAAAAACAGAATACATGTTGTTTATCACTAGGAAAAGCCCTGTTTTTGGAGGGGCACTAAACCCTGGTTTTCATGATGAAAATTATGAGCAATCTAATGCAAACCTCCTTAGAAATATTTCTCCTGCATCTAGAAGTATTTTCTGTGTGGCTCTTTTTAAAAGAATTTGTTGCAGAGGAAGGGGCTGAAATAAACATCAAATATTGCAGTGGGTTTTGTACATCATTAGCTACAAATGCCAACTAAATAATGTATTTAGAAAGTCCAGTAAAAGCACCATCATGTAGAAGTACCTTGAAACCAGCATAGGTGGTGAAGAAATTGTACCCAGACATGGAGCTTGAGCTTGACATGGCAAAAAATACACAGGGATTATTATAAAGTGTACATAAAGAATCTTCTGCAGAAGCTCCCAACTTCCCCCAATATGATTTTCCAAAATACTCTGGTTTCTGCTGGAGAACCCTCAGTGTTTGCTTCTGGATCAATTCAAATCCCCCAAGTCTTGGCAGCACTGTGCAGATGAACACCTGGGGCCAAGTCTGTGAAGGACAAATCCAAATTTCCACAAGGAGGAGTGACGGGACCTCACAGCTCTGGCACAGGAGAGCACAGAAAAGGCACCAGGCTATTCTCTGTTCTCATCTTTCTTGGGTGTTGCTCATGAGATATTTGCTGATAAAAGAACCCACTGCAGCAGTGACTCCCCTTTGCTGATCACGGATTTCATTTTTCTGTCTACCCTTCAAAAAATATCCACAGCCAAGGTCTCTCTGTTGGAAAAAGCAGACATTTATTCTTGGTTTCTTTTATGGCCTTCAGGAGAAAGGTGAAGGTGGGACAGAAGAAGAGAGAGTGAGGAGACAGATGTACTCGAAACAGCAAAAACATGTATTGCTCATCAACAGAATGTTTGTGCCTTGCATTGCTCAGTCCATTAAAAATTGCTCTTATTTGTGATAAGAGTGGAAACTGCTTGACACTGGGATAATTCCAATTATCAATAATTACCCTTGCAGCAATTATTTGGGAAGGTTACTAATCAAAGATGATGCAAGCAAAGATGGTGATACTCATTTTCCAGAAACATGCAGCACATATTTACCTGATTTTTGCTCTGTATCTTCTGGGATCACCTTGACACTGACCCAAGTTCTCAGGAAAAAGGAAATCACCACAAAAATTTCACAAAAGGGTCATCATGTGGCAACAACTTAGCAGAGAACAGAAATCCATTCTCTCCAGCGTAGGATGCTCAGTTAATTCAAATTCCCCCAAGATGACTCATGCCAGCTTCAGCCTAGGCCTTTCTTCCATGAAAATACTTTACATTTCTATGATCTGTGTGGCACAGCAATCTTTTTATTGAGCAAAATGAAAGAGTTTTGTCACTAGAATGGGTTTATCTATGAATCTCAGTCAGCCTCAACCTCAAATCTCTTCAAAGTTTGCCAGGTCCTGTGGATTACCAACCTGTACTTCTGACTTCTTGCAGTAATTTTGAAATGGTTGCCAAGATGATGTATAATCAGAATATTTGGCCTTTAAAGGCAGCTTTCTGTCTTAAGAAGCTAAACTGTTCCCAAGAAATCCTTCTCCATCTTCAGATGGAAGGCCAGGTCTGTGAAAGAGCTGCCTCCCTTCTCTTCTGCCCTTCGTGCCGTAATTACAAACCAACCCTCGCTGTACAAACAGCAAGTGCCTCAAAGAAAAGCAGCAGAAGGAATTTAATTTCTTCACATCTCACTGCTCACCAGTATGATACATAAGCTGCAGTGAGGCTACAACTAACTATGGGGGGAAAAATAATGACTGCAGCGCTGGGAGACGTCCCGGAGGGGATTCCCACTCCAAAGCGGATTTATTCCTCCCGTAGTGGCTGCTACCACTGCACCATTTTTACAGCCCTGTGCTGGTTTCCCAGTTGGAATCCACAGGTTCTGCAATTATAGGGAGTAATTGAGCCCAACTGAGCCTGTCTTTGTTTAAGGAAGCAAGAGGAGCACCGAGGAAGGAAAGCCAGAGGAAGGAAAGCGCGGTTCACACGGGAAAAGCGTCGGCAGAGGGATGAGCGGATTTGCCTGGGGAGTGACTGATGCCTTTTGGGGCTGCCTAAAACAGAGGCCAGACAAAATTAAGGGAATAAAAAGCAGGTTTATTTATTGAAGGGCCTCCAGGTACATTTCAGGCAGACCAAGCCCACCTCCCCAGGGGCTGCACCCAAAAATGGATGATGGATCACGAGTTTTCACACTTTTATAAGTTTGGTCCATTTGCATATTGGGGGTTAATCTTCCAATTACAGCTTCAGGTAATGAAGTCATTTACCCCAAGTTTGCTGCCCCCAACTCACTTTTGTTTACATTTCTCAGGGCCTGAGTCAGTGAGGTGTCCTTGATCCCCAGGCCCGGAGAGGAATTGTTGTGTCTGACCAAAATGGGGGAGCAGCAGCTCACACTGTGTATGGAGCTTAGAGTTATACACTAAATAATTGCAGGGTTACAAATACATGAAAAATATAAAAGCTAAAATTTGAAGGCTTCATGACCAGGACAGATGGAGCCGTTTTCCACTGCTTTGCTCTTCACCACCTGGAAGATTTCTGAGCAGGAAAACACCAGTTTTGGTGAATACAGTAGTATGTTCTAAAACTTGACAAAAAAAAACCCAAAACAGCAGCAACTATTCATCAAGAAAGTTCCTTGTTTAAGGTAGAAAAATGCAAGTTCCTTAAGGGGTGAAGTTTCAAGGCTTAAAAATCCTTTTGCCGCTAAGAAATCGGCTCACAGCCCTTTGTACCACACAAGGATGCAGCTCTTGGGGACCTTCTTCTTGTACACCCAGTATCTTGGAAAATCAGATTTGTATCCCACATGCCATTACTTGTGAAAATTCACCTTTGAAATCAGCAAATAGGTTATTATGTGGCTGCTAGGATTCAACAGTTCAAAAGGTGATTTTTTTTCCCACAGTTCTTGAAACTTCGCATGCATTTCCACTTACTGTCTTCCATCATTTTGAAATTGAAATGATTGTGCTTTGAGCAAGCATTCACCTCAGCAAAAGGGAACAATCTTTATGATATTCAGTGTCCTGAAATATGGGGAGGAATAGTTCAGGTGGTAATAAATTTTACTGCCAGATAACACTTTATACATAGAGAACACATATTTGTCAGTGAAAAAAATTTAAAGTAAGGACCAATTAATTTTCATAGAAAGAATATTTTCCATATAAAAGAACCTTTCATCTACTTTACAGTTCATTGCATTTTACTGGATTGAATTTATATTTGCAAAGTAAAATTAAATTTTCCTTTTATATGAAAAAAAGAGAAACTATATTGAAAACATAGGGCATTAAAATATTCTCTCAGTGAATGTAATTATGCAATGCAAAATAAAAAAGCCAACATCCTTCAGTCTGTGAAATTATGCAGGTATTTATTTAATTGCCAAATAAAATTCTGTTGAGGGGAGGGGCAAATAAAAGAACTGTCTGGCATGGGAATGACATCAGCCATGTTTGCCTTGCAAAAAAAGGTCAGTGTAAGGCTAATTTTAAGTAATACTATTGTGATAATAATGTTTATACTGGCAAGATTATGTGTTAAAGCAGGTCAGAGGCAGAAATTTTGGTACTGCTGGGAGCTGGGGGCTCACCAGGGCATTTTTCTCTGGGTGTCCACCAAGGTAATCCACAAGAGAGGAGTCCTCATGTGACTTCTGGCTGCCATCACACCTTGATGGTGACAAAATGTCTTCAACATGATGGACTCTTATCTGGGAGATAATTACCCCAATCGTCAGAAATATGCTTTAACTTTAGGAAATATAAATCACTTTAATCTGACAGCTGCAAAAGAAAAGGTGTAATTGAAGGTCAGCAGCAAAAATCGTAAAAGCTTGATCTGAATTTTAAAGCTGAGAAATTTAAAAAATCAGTGTTCAAATATGGGAGAAAAGCAGGGAAGCAAACTTTTTTTCCTTGTAGCATGGATGTGAAAGCCTCAGCCCCTCACTGAGCAGGCTGAAGTCAGTCAGGTTTCCAGCTCACATTGCTTACTGTGGATTTCAGCTCAGGCTTTAAATCTAATGCTGATGTGATTTAAAGGGGAAAAGCCATTCAGAGCTCTGGAAGTCTGTGTTGGAGCCCAACCTGCTGACACCATCAGAAATTTGGGGGTTGCTACCACTGAGGTCAAACACTTATTTTAGAGCTCTCTGGTCCTTCTGTCTATGATTTTAGCTGTCAGCAAATGGCTTTGTGAGTTTTATGTGTCCTTTAATTCTGTGCACAGCCATGGAGTTTTGCCAGTGAGACTACCTGGGGCAGGAACAGAAACACAGATGAGAAAGAAAGTAGTCTGCAATTAGATATTTTCACATTCCTTTAACCAGCTTGGTTTTTTTTTAAGGATAAACAACAACAGGACACTGGGTGGTCACTTGCAGATGGGAATAAAGGACAGAGGCCACTTGGTGAAGGATTTTGAGAGATCAGTTCTAGATGGAAAATCTCACTTATTTAACAGACAGGGTGTACATTTAGATCAAATGTTAAGAAATTCTTCTCTGTGAAGGTGGTGAGACCCTGGCACAGGGTGCCCAGAGGAGCTGTGGCTGCCCCTGGATCCCTGGAAGTATCCAAGGCCAGGCTGGACACTGGGGTTTGGAGAAACCTGGGACAGTGGAAGGTGTCCCTGCCATGGCAGAGGGTGGCACTGGATGAGTATTAAGGTCCCTTAATCTTTATGATTCTGTAATAAATCCCAGCTTCACTTAAGCTCAGCCTCACGGTAGAAAGGTTCTCCCACTGGGGAAGAAGGAACTGGACCAGAAGACCAGGAGACACAAAGTGATGCTGTGCATAAATATTCACAGAAACACTAAAGCTATTTGGTAAAGATTTGTGGGCTTATCCATATAAAACTGAGACATGACATTGTTTAAGGCAAAAAATTAAATCAAAATAAAAACAACCTCCTCACCATGCATGGGAACACTCCATGCATCACAGAGCAAGGATCCCCAGCCTTGGGAAAGAGACAAGCAAGGGAAAACCATTCTAGGGCTGGTTCCCAAAGAGGAACATCAAAGCTGATGTCTCAGAGCCTGAAGCTCCCCTTGTGCTTTGCTCCTTTCCACATTTGAGCACTGCAGGTTGGAGGATCCCACCAGGAGAAGACACCTCACTGCTCACAGGGCAGGTATAACCATCCCATAACCCCCCTTCTCCCTCTCTCTCACACACACACACAGAGCCTTCCCAAAAGGACAGTTTTAAATCAGGCTGAGAAGGCAAACTCTGCTTTTATCAGCCTAACAGAGTGCCCAAAATTCACCTGAGCTCCCTTTTTGGGCACATAATTGCTGTTTGCCACCTCCTGGCTCCCACTCCCTGCAAACTGCAGATTTCCTCTCTCTTTTGTCAGCCGCTGGTTCCACTGGCAGGGTTGAGCAGAGCAGTAAACAGATGAGGGATTATTTACTTGTGCCCGTGCCAGCAGCACATAATTCAGGCTGGACAGACTTCAGCAATTATGATGCATTTTTCATTCACTCAAATGAATCAATCACTTGCTTCACTTGTGAGCAAGAAGTAGCAAAACAAAACAAAAGTTAAAAAAAAAAAAAATCCAAATACTTGCTTATGGGGCAAAACCCAGAGAGAGAGTTTATTTTTTAAGGCCAACACTTACACAAAATTATCTTATATAATTAACATCTCCTGGTTAATAACCATTCAGCAAACAAATGTGTATCTACTGAAATGAACAGATGAATCATTATCATTTAGCACTTCTAGGATAATAACAGGATTTAAAAATTATCAAAAAAGGGAATACTTGAAAATCTACCAGCAAGTGGCACCTCCAGAATAATATGAATGTGAAAAAATAGAGAGAGAAAAAGAGAAAAAAATTAAAAACATGAAAAACTCTAGAGTCTCCACAGTTTGGTTCATGCTTGAAATGACTCGATGGTGATCAGTGTTGTATGCACAGAATAACCATTGCTTGTGCCAAAAAAGGGATAAAAATTTGAAAGATAACGAAGGTAAAAGTGGAAGCAAAGGGATTTGGGTGTGTCTAGGTGTGGGTGTGCTGAAGTCTGTGTGCACAGTGACACAGTGGCACAGTGACACAGTGACACAGTGACACACCACCTTCCCTTCAAATCCCCCGGGATGGCTCCCCACACCCTCAGAGGAATTCTGACCTGAGCATGGGCAGCTTGTCCAGCTTCCTACAGGAAAACTGTGAGCAAACCCCATTTCTCCTGCATCTCTGTTCCTGCTGTCACCACGAGGTTCCCCCCACCTTTTCCGGGAGGAAAGAAATGAGCCACAACCCCGATTAGCTAATTTCTGAAATAACTCTAATTTAGGCTTAAAGGCTCTGAAGCCGTAATGGGGCTGCATTATGGATCTGATTGTCTGAAGTTAACGCTCTCTTTTTATTCATTTGTCTGGTAATTTATTTGTAAAAAGTAAGCAAACTGAAATGAGCAGGCAATCAGCTGCCCTGACACACTATTTTACCCAAGGGTATTCTCCAGGAACGGAGGCAGACTATTTCAGCCATACAATGTAATATTTATACCTCCATCATGAGAAGAACTCATGACCTTACTCCTAGATGTAATGAAAAGGTATATATTAAAAAAATAACCCTCTCTTTATAATGAAAGACGTTGCAATACCCCAAACTCTAATACAAAGTGGACAGAGATATTTTGAAGCATTGCAGGATGTGTTGCATTGGAGAAATATTCATCTGTATGTACCAAAGAGCACCTGCACAGAGCAGTTTTTGGGGGAAGTTTCCTTACATTTGGACAGCTGTGAATTCAACTTTTCTGTGCATTTGTACTGAGGCATGTCAGCCTGAACTCTTTTACACAGGTCTTTGTTTTTTGTATAATTTGTGAGCTGGCAAAAGCAGTCATTGATGAGAAGTATCTCCTCTGTCTCAAACCCAAGCAGGCTGCAGGTAAAAAATACTTGGTGGCTTCCCTGCCCTCTCAGAGTGACTGATCAGGAGTAACTGGATAAATGGAGCAGGTTGTGGGCAGTCCAAAAGATGAAGAAAAACCAGAGATGAAATTTTCTCTTGGGAGGAGCTTTTTGAGGGCTACTTCTCTCATTGCTGCAGTGGCAGGGTGGGGGGAGATCCTGGCCAGGGATTTTTAATTTTCCTGGGCATGAAGAAACCATCTAAGACTTTTAATTGACTGGAGGAGATATGCAGGGGAAGCCTTGTAAAAATACCCTGCAGAAGACGCTCTCATGACTACTTGTGAATAGAACTAACTCCTGCAAAATGCAATATTTTGTCCTCAGCCTCATGCAGATTCATTTGGGTTATAATAGGTGATAATATTGAGATGATAATAGCTACAACAGAATTTGGGACAGGATGCACATGTCTGTAAAGGTCTGAGAGTGGTGGGTAAGTGGGTTTCATACAAACATGGGACTCTGTTTGTATGAAATGATTAATAATAATAATAATAATAATAACAATAATAATAACAACAGCACAGGTTTCAGGCACAAACCAGGAGTGGGTTGTTGCTGTGTTCCCTCCTCCATCCCTGTGCAGAGCCCAGAGCCCCATCCAGGCTCCTGGACACCTCTTTTAGGGTAATTCCAGGGCAGGAGTAAAAGGCACACAATAAGATGAAAGACAGTCTGCACCCGTGTTTCTCCTTGCTGGAGACACAACCACTGAAAAGAGAATATTGTTCCTGTAACAAAGGTGCATATTGTGGACCCAGGCAGATGATGATGAACACTGGCAAGGGAGTTCCTGTAGCAGCCAGCAGGAAGGCTAAATTATACCAGGGAAAACTTAGGATTAAAATAACTCCATGATTAATTCCCTATTTTACCTGGAATAAATAAAGCTTTACCTCAGTAACTATTGTCATAATAGCTGGGCTGGTATGCTGGTATCTGCTAAAGAGCTAACATATTTAGTTTTATTGTTTTGTCAAAATATTAAGAATATCAATATATCTCCATAATTCAGTGTTATACAAAGAAGCATTTTTGTGCCATATATACCAAAGATTGTATTATACTTTTGAGATCATAGGTAATGATGACAAAGTGATCTGTGTTCAATTTCAGCATTAATGTCTGGTTTGAACAAAGCCTGAAATATGGTCTGGGAGCTAAGAGGCTTTAATATTAAGATCTTTAACTGTAATTTATGTGACAGAAGATAGGGTTTAGCATAATAAAATGTAATGGGCTCCTCGAATGAAGAGGACTAAGAGACAATTGAAAACAAGGTAAAAATGGTAAATTATAAATAACAGTAAATTTACCTTTATGTTGTTACTTCATTTATTTTTGATTTGTTAGACAGGCTCTGTAATTTTTCATTTTGCTACATTTGGAACCAGGGATTTCTGCACCTCAGGAATAATGGGTCGAAGGCACAGCAATACTGTTGGGCCACTCTTAGGAAAACTGCATTAGGGCTCCAAACAGAAAACCTCTTTTTCCCCAAAATTTGTAATTTACCTACAGAAATTCAGCTCGAGTTGCATTTCAGCACATAAATGTGGTGAGCAAATGCACTTGCTCATTTTGCCTCCAAAATCAGTTTGGTTTTTTTTTTTTTTTTTTTTTTGCAGTTGCTTAAGTGTAAAAAATGAAGAACAGCTGTAACATTTTTCAACATTTGTTAGAAATCAGGGTGCCAAAAGGAAAATAACTTTAATAATGAGCTGGTCTTTTTGCAAGGTATATTTTGCAATTTTTTTGTGCATGGTGACAACTGTCTGAAGCTCCTCCCCGTTACAGCTGAGATTCTGCACAGGCAGCACCAGGCACTGAAATGGAAAGTGGGTCTGAAGAATTTATCTGAAAGTTTACTGGAATGGATGGAAATCTCTCCATCTTCAAAGGTCTCTCTCTGGGCCAGGCCCTGTGAGCCCTGCAATGGCATGTCGGGAGGAAATCAAGTAAATCAGGATAAAAAAATTCTGATCTATGTTGCTTCTTGTGTTCTTTTCCAGCTCTGGGACTTCTACCAGGCCAGCATCCTTTATCCTTTCTTCTTCTGGGGGCAATGGCTAAAAGGGCAGCCTGTTCTTCCAGTCTGCTTTGCAGATGGTCAAATTCAGTCTCTGTGTCTCTCCTTTTTTGCAGTAACTCAATAGTGGTTTGTTTTTTGTTTTTTGGGGTTTTTTTTATGTCTCTGGAAATTAAAATATTTTTTCTCCCCAAGATTTCTGTCTAGTTCCTGCCTTTTCTGAGGTTTAAATCTTGGTTATGTCCCCAGGTTTGGAATTGCACTCCCAAAGCTTTGCTTCATCCTTTTGCAAGTCGTGTCTCTTTTTTTTACCCCCCATATGCAATTTTATATTACTGATCTATAATATGAAAACTGTTCATATGCTGCTTCTGGTCAAAGACAGAGGCTCCTGGTGCCAAAGGCTTGGGATTCCTTTTTTCCCCATTTCTTAATGGGGAAATAGATTGATATTGGTGATAGGGAGGAATAATAAGGCCGTATCCATGTGGTATTTGTAAAGAAACAAAATGTTTATTAAAAGTAGGAGTTGTTTGGTTGTTTGTGGTTTTTTTCCAGTGGCAGTATTCCATAAAATCTCCCAAGGGAAAATGCAAATCTTGTAGGAAACAGTGTTTACTTTCACTACAACAGCAGAATGTTGCAGGAAAAACATGACAGAAACCAGGGAGGTGAAGCAGACCCTTGTGTAGAACAATTAAAGAAGGCAGTGACCCAAAATTATTCACAGCTCTGGGTAAGGATCCTCCTCCTCCAGGGCTTGCACAGGAACAGAACAGAAGTGATGGTTCCTGCCCCACATCCCACCCCAGGGACCAGCCTGGGTCATTCCCATGGACATGGAGAGGGAAAAGTGATTCTTGAGGGCAGTTTCACCCTGACTTTTTAGGTTAGGAATTATTTCTATACCTGATATAGACCAATGGCCTCTTAATCCCCTTTGTGTACAACTGACTTGATCTAGAAACCACTGAAATATTTGGAAATCCTCCTCTTGTTTTCTATATAAACTGGACTGGAGCCTCACAGAAGCAGAAATCAAGCCTGAGATTAGTTCAAAAGAAAGTCTGTGGCATTTCTAAGAGGTAACCCTGATGAAATATGAATTAAAATAAATCCAAGGTTTTAATAATAATTAATAAAACATGCTGTGAACACCTTATAAATGACTGATACATAATGAATGAGTCATACAAATGTATTCATTAGCTAAAATTATCATACATAATAATTACATTTTCTGAAAAATTTATGATGGGGGAAAGTCTTTCCTTGGCTATATTTGTGCAGCTTTTGCTAACTTCAGTGCAGATACACGTGTGTACTCAAGGCTGGAACGTGGCCCTGAGTGTGTGGGTATTGTCACATTAATAATTCTGGGAAGGGGCTTCCATGCTCTAAGAAGTATATAAATTCCTCCTGCTGTATTTCTTATTTAAAGCCATGCTGTGTGTTAAATGAAATTCTGTAGCCCAAGGAATGTTTGCTGCAAACCTCTGCATAAGTGAAAACTACAGGAAACATGATTTATAGGATTTATTTTGTTGTTGTTTTGATTTAGTTTTCTTAGACTTCAGCTGTCCACATATGAAGGCACATAACATCCATGAGCACATTATTTAGCCAAGTGTTTTATTAAATTTTCCTCTGGAGTGAGTGAGGGCTCTGTTTAGCAGTGCTTTCACCTCTGTGGGGTGCAGAGTTCCAGTTCTGATCATCCCAGGGATGATCAGTCCTGCAGCTTTTCCTGACCATTCCAGAGTGGCAATGAAGAATAAGAGCCTGTAAGGTATTTTATCACACGAAAATCTGCTTCTGTGTTTGGAATATTGTCTAAAATCAAGGCCTTGTGCCAGGAAAGTTGTGTAGAGACCCTGCTGCCATTTGAAAGGACATCTGTCCAAATTGACTTTTCAGGTCAAACTAAAAAAAAAAAAATCTATACATCGAACTAAATTCTCCAACAGGCCCAGCAACTGCCACCACGGTTTTCTGCCAGCCCCCTCTGGTCCCTGGCTCTCTGCAGTGTCACTGTCTGTGCCATCGAGGGTCCTGAATCCCCAGTGCTGAGTTTTCTCCAGCTCCTTGGGAGAGGTTTTTCTCCTACAAAGAGGATGCCTTCCCTCCCTGGGAGAACTGGCAATATCAGATAGGTGTGTGCACCATTCAAAAGTTAAGCAGAAATGGAGAGGAGATCAAAGGTTATCAACAGCAGCGAGCTTTTAATGGAGATTGTGGAGGAGAAAAGTAAAGGCTGATTTCAGGACACGGCCATTGTATTCAGTTCCAGTTACAAAATAGGGGAATTTGAGGATCAGATATGCAAGTGCAGGTGGTGGAGGACTGTAGCAACACAGTCAAAGAGTTTGAAAGAAATCCAAAGATTTTTTTTTTCTTCTTCTTCTTTTTTAGAACAAAATACTTACAATTTATTCACTTGGGAAATGATATTCCTTTCCTGTCTTATCAACCGATCGCGTTTCTGCCTCTGTGAAATCTGACCCCGGGCTGGAAGGCACAAGACAGTGCAGATGGAGGGATTTTGCTTTGCTTCCCCAAAGTGAGAGATGTGTCCTCCCTGTGCTGGAGCCAAACGATCTCACACAGTCCTGGACCACAGAGCCCGAGAGGCCCGAGAAAAAAACATCCCCAACCCCTTTTCTGTGAGATATGGAAAATCCACACCGCACGTTTCCCGGGATTGTTTCAGCCGACTGCCTAGACAATTACTGCTCCAGATTAATAAGTGTGTTTTTTAAACACAACGACACGTGTCTAAAATAAACACGCTTGCTTTATTAATTGCAGAAATTTGCCGTGACACGGCAGCAGAGCGGCTCTGGAGTAACAGGTTTTAGGATTTGATTACAGCACCATCTACTGGGTATGGAACTTCTCCTGTCTCCAAAGCCTCTCCTGCGCAGTAAAAGTCGAGAGTCACTTTCACAAGACGATTCAAGGGAGGGAAAAAAAGTCATTTCATTAAGGTCTAAACTCGAAGGGTTTTGAAATCAGTACCAAGACTCATTAGCCTCAGTGGGATTCAGCTCCTTCTGGTGATGCTCACCTAGAGTCATATTTAAATTACAGTCTCGGACTCAGTGATGAAAACCAGATCTAAAGAGTGAGACAGCAAGTTTACTGCAATACAGTTCTTGTAATTATAACAAGATATCATCCATTTAACTGATAAGGGCACTATAGCACTGAGTGGGTGTGCCCGGGCAGGTAGGAGTGAGCAAATAAATGTGATGTCCTCAGGCAAACCACTGAACAGCAGCAGAAAGCATTGAATTAATTTAAAGAAAGGAATTTTACTTAAGGGATTAATCAGTTAGACTTAATTCATAACATGTAATAGGAATCCCTTGTATTACTTGCAAAAAAAATTGATTCCCTCCTCGAGAGGGGGTATGTTTAAAAGCTGATTAGTGGAAGTAATGTTGAGAATATTTGCATTCCCCAATGACTGTTAATTTTGCACATAATCCAGACTCCCACTGACTTTTACGCAGCTGTAAGTGTTCTGGACAGAACCCTGCCATCATCTGAGCAGTGCTGGGTGCCGTCTGTCAGTACCACAACCCTTCTGTGGTAACTGCTGCTCAACACAGGCCTCTAATGCAAAATCTTCTGTACTAGATGACACTCTTATTTTGTGCCCATAAATAGAGTTCTTGTGCCCTTTATCTGGGAAATCTTTGGGAAAGAATACACACGGCTGATACTAGCTGAGCTGGTAAAAGTAGGGGCTGATCCTGAGGTTCCCTCCTGTTGGAGCCTTGGTCCTTGGGGAAAAATTTGGTTTTTTGAACCACCTGGGTGGCAGGTGTGGCATCAAAAGCAGCCCACAGCCCTTCTGCTCTCCATTCCCATTTGCTATTACATAGAAACACTGGCCCCAGCACTGTGCTCTGCTGTGATGGATGAACAAGTACAAAAAGTCCCCCCCTGAGTGACCTCATTCTCCATCTCATTGAGTCAGGTGCCACTTTTAAACTGGTACTGTGGAACTATATGAACAAACTTCAAAAGGTTGTCTGAGTCCAAAAGGGCAGCTCAATTGCCCTTTTCATATACTGACACTTGATTTATTCTTCCTTCAGCTATTCTGTGGTGTTGGAAAACAAGTTCACCCTTCCTAATGGAAAAAAACAAAGCAAAGCAGAAATAAACTAAATTCTACTTTGAAATCACACTGATGTGAGGAAATACAAAATCCTGCCCAGGTAAGAAAGTGAAATCCTGTGCACGATGCAGTAGATGGCAAATCCTCAAATGTGATTGTTGGGAATGAGCTCTCACTGCCACGTCATGTGTGGGATTATTTTTGTTCCTATCAGAACAGCCAGGAATAGCTCTGCCACTTGTCTGAGGTGAAGAACAACTGAGAAAAATGGCATGAGCAGCCATGCTCAGCATTGCCACCTTCCCCTCAGCATCTGATGCTGCGTGGCAGCTGCAAGAGCTGCAAGACACCCTCACCCCTCACCAAATCCAGCCCAAAAATAGGATTATGGGGTGCACTTGCTGATGGTCTCGGCTCTCTGCACTCCTGGAAAACCATCCAAGGCACCTCCTTTGTCTGAACAGGACTCCACATCTCCATCAGTTTCTACCAGAACATTTCCCCAGATCTCTAATCCTTAATTTCCACAATTAAACCTATTTATTATTTCACTAAACCCATCAAGTTTCTCATCTTCCTATTGTTCTGTGAAAGGCTTCAACATGTCTGAGGGCTGTTAAATATTTCTTCTTGGTCCATTGGATTTCTCTGCTTTCATTGGTGGTGAAAATCCCCTGTGAGATTGTATTCTTTGCATAAGATGATCCAATAATTCCTGGAAGATAGTTTTAATGTGAATGAAGGATGAATTCAGCCTCAATCTTGGATTGTTGTGGTTGTGTTCATGAGGGAGAAGTTGTCAAATCAAGCTTCAAGTTTTGAAAATGTTGGCAAACAAATCCTTGATATATTCCAGTGAAAAGCATTTTATATTTGCACAAGTATAAACACAGCAGTTGGACCAAGCTATTTATTGTTGAGACACTATTGTCTGAATACCATTGATTTTTGTTTTCTTAGTCAGGTTGGTTTTTCCCTGCACATATAATTAGTGGAGCTCTCTACTGGATGGGGCAGTGCTGCAGCAGGACTTTGGTTTGGGGTACTAAATAGTGAAAATTTGTTTCTTGTAGTTAATAGCAGCATATTTTGTCATCAGGTGCTAGAGACTCTGTTGCAGGATGCTTTTCAAGTCCAAAAGACTTATGAGCCACTTTGGAAGTAAATTGTTAATTTCATTTTGATTGTAGTGAAGGAGAGGTTTGATGGCCCCAAAAATGTTTAGATGTTCTTTGTTTTTTCGTAACCAGACAATGGAGTAACCCCAGGGGGAAGAGTGAGGAACAATGCCATGATAAAAATGTGATGGCAAAAGGAGGTTTTTTCTGTCTATTTATCCATGATCTGCCAACCTGTAGATTCATTGCAAATAATTTCTTACCATTTTTCCTGCTATTTTTTAAGCATGTAGTATTTCTATTTAGTATTAGAATTCACTTAGTGTTGCAACAATTCCCCTAATTTTTTAATTCTAGCTGTCCTCTGAGGCATATGGAGAGCTGAAGGAAAATCTGGGAGAGCTGAACCTTTGCTGAAAGGCCTTTTAGGTTGATGGAGAGCAGAGGGCTGAGGGTGATTGTGTGGATGGGGATGGTACCTGTGGTGACAAATGGCAATTCACTCACGTCCAACAGGGACTTCACACTTGTTATTTTCAGGATTATTTTGTCCCATGGTCCACCTGGCAACAGATCCTCTCTGAAAGGTATTATAACACATTTTTCTCAGAGGAGGCTGAGACCAGTGCAGGAAAAGGGGCT
This sequence comes from Trochalopteron elliotii, assembly GCA_024734555.1. Lineage (NCBI taxonomy): Eukaryota > Metazoa > Chordata > Aves > Passeriformes > Leiothrichidae > Trochalopteron > Trochalopteron elliotii. The sequence goes on along the minus strand of JANPWX010000455.1, from coordinate 422,157 downwards.
GTCTGATGGAGAATCCTGCTCAGTTCACTGGTGGTAGAAGGTTTAAACCCAGCACCTCCAGAAAGGAACATCTGAATTTGTGAGAAGCAAGTGGCCCGTGCCTTCAGAGAGGTGAGTAAAGGGATGGTGTTTGATCAGAGGCAATCCCACCAAAAATACTCAGGATCATGGGAAGGTGAAATTCCTTCTTCCATATGTATGAGCTTTACTAAGCTGGTAATCCACAGTTTAAGGAACTTTTTTAAAAATTTAATAAAGAGGTTATTTTAAACTTAGATCTGCAAAACACTCATACCTCCAGTACATTGCCTCAGTGAAATATCCCTCTACATGAAAATATAGACAGTTAGTTTTTTCTTCCAAAGTGAAACACTGCAAGGTCTTTCATTACTGGTTTATTATGCTTTCTGTATCTTTGCTCATTTTTCACCAGTATTGCATTAAGTATTGATATTGATTTCTTGTAAATGGTACTGAAATGGATGGCTCACAGTTTTTGTTATTGTTCTGTAGCACTTGTATGTAATTTATTACAGCTGCAATGGAACCTGCCCCTTGCTGCCAGGGTTTAAATTAAATGTGCCATGTTTTGGCCCCTAGTAGTCACAGACATTTCTCATTCTGGATCTGAAAGTGTTATGTACAGAGCAACTTTTTAAATTACTTCCTCGATATTATTTAAAAAGTTTATTTCAATAATCTTGGTAATTAATATGTAATATACTGGTTGAATTAATAGCATTTTTCTTTTCCATTACAGAGACTAATTGCTGTCCTGTAAAAATAACGTGGAGTTGCTGGGAGTCATGACTGGCTTTCCTCTTTCTGGGAGAAAAAGGGGAAATCAGCTCCTATTTTTCGGTGGGTGTTGTATCTAAGTCTTTACTTGTGCACACTGAAAAGCAAAAAGGTATTGATGCTGAGGAGGGACAGCCCAGCTGGAAGGGCAATTCTTTGGACTGGAGGGGCAATTCTTGGGAACATGCTTTAATGCAGTGGACTTAGTTTTGGCACAAAACTTGACTTGGAACCATCAGTTAACTTGATTTTATGAGAATGAAGCTGCAGCACTGACAAAAATGAAAGTCCCCACACCAGATATCTCCATACATGAGGTTCCTTCAAGGTGAGAAAATAATATTGAGAGAACACCAGTGGTTTTAACAAAAAAAAAAAAAAATTAAAAAATGGATACAATAGTATCAAGATGTTGATGTTGAGAGATGTTTTTTGTATATTTCCCAGTTTTATTTGCTGCATTTTCATTACAAATGGAAGCTGCTATTCTGGCAGGGAGTGAGCATTTTTTGAGTCTGCCCATGGACGACCTTCTGCTCTATGATTTTGAAAGGATTGGGATGAAGGAAGGGGTTTTGGTGCTTTAAGGGTCCATTTCCTCCTCTTGCTGGGTTTCTGTAGGTGCAGCTCTGGGCTGTGGGTGTTCCAAGGCCATCCGTGTTGCCCTCATGGAATTGCCCTGGTGTAAAGCACTTTTTACTTGTAGCTCATTCCAGAAGTCATTTATATTGAAACGTGGAGCTTTTCACACAAGATTAACTGAAACCCTTTACAAAAAGTCTTAGTTCCAGTTCACTGAATAAATCCAATTGCGATTTCACAAGCTCTTCTCCAGCATTTCCTCCCCTCGATTTTGGACAACATCCCTCACTCTTCCCCTGACAGCCTTAGACAGGTCTGTCCCACTCAGTTCCCTCTGCTCATCCCAGAGAGTGGCTGCACTCCCCACAGGCCTTTTTAATCCAGGTCTTTCAAGCAAAACAGGAATATTTTCACATCAACCACATTTCAAAAAATTCAACCTTTATGTAACAAANGTGGCAGAACAGAGATTAAGTTTCTGTGCATGTTCTGCAGAGGAATTACAGGTACTATCCATGCTGTTAGACTCCATTTTATTTCACATCTGTACTGCAGTGTAAAAAAGCTTAACTCAGGAATGATCTATGTAAAGAATTCTTAAATTTGATGGTATTCTTATCATTTGCCATCCAACACTTCTTTTTTATTTTTTTTACAAGCAGGATCTTGCAGGGTCTATGCAGCTCCAGTTCACTCTCTGTGTTCCTTTTGGTTTCATTTGCTGGCAGGGAGCTGTCACTGGTGACTGTGAGAATATCACAAAATCAAATCATATGGAAAAAATATAGTCCTACCAGGAAAGGTTAACAAACAACTCGTGATCCCAAGCAGGTTTATCAGAGTTAATTTTTCTTCCACTTACCCAGACAGAAGGAAATTCGAGTATTTTGAATAGAAAACAAATCTTCAAGTATAGTACACCCATAAAATCCTGAACAAATGTTTACTGACTACAACACCTGGAACAATTAGGATGGTGCAGTGGAGCAGGGGTTGATTTAAGAGGGGGAGCCTTGCAGATGTGTGCTGAGCACAATCCCCATGTCCTCCAGAGCACACAACAGCCCCAGCCTCCACCCCTCTGCTGCTCTTCTTGAGCTAATCTTGTACTTACCCATAATTGATGCTCTCCACTGAAGGGAATGGGATGGGAAAAGGTGGTGATTTAGCAGCTGTGTTTGCTGCACTTATGTTGACTCATTTTTACTCCAGTGTGTGTGTCGAATATGGGTCAGAGCTTTCACTGCCCAGCAGTGCAAGGAAACCTGCATTCCATTAAGGAAAGGTGTGCAAGCTGGTGGCTTTTCACCCATTTTTCAGCCAGATGCATTAGGTGATTATTTATAAAAATCTATCTATATAAAAGTCCTTATTCAAAGTTACTTTTGCGTTCATGAGTCCAAAGAAAAACAAAATTGCATCTTTCTCCGAGCTCCTTTCACATTTTCCTTCTTTTTCTTGAAAGCACCTTGGCCAACAGGGAGGTGTCACGTGGAGGTTTGTGGCAGTGGAGGACAGGAGTGGCAGATGTCCCCTCTCAGCATTTTCCTTATGGGAATGCAGCACACACAGCCTTCCACAGCAGCAGAACCTTAAATTCCTTGCTGCATGTCAGAAGGCAGCTGGATGTGAAAATAAACCTCACCCACTGACAATCAGTAAAAGAGAGGAAATGAAAACATTGTGCTTGTCCTACAAACCTGAGCAAAGCCATGCCACGAGAGCAGAATGAGCTGCTCTCAAAATACTCTGTTTATCTCTGTTCATAACTCTTTGTGTGTCTCTTGAATTGCCCATGGCTCACCCTTCTTCCCCTTCCTTCAGGCAGCCTGGAGAAATTGGGATTTTCTCAGCTCTGTCAGTCCAGGTTTTGGCAGAACATCACATAAAAAAAAAGCCAATTTCACAACTGAAGAGCTTAATTTGAGGGTTCCTTGCCTGCATAAAGTTCTGCCCTGTTTGGGTTGGGGAGGTGATGTTACCTGAGTAAGCCTCGCTTGGTGGGTAAGAGGTGAAGCTGCACCAAATCCCAGATGGATCAGAGAATTAGAGACAAAAACCCCCAAAAGATCTTGCAAGGGATTTCAACAGCTGTGGTGCAGGCAAGGTGAGGGTGGGGAAAGGACTAAGTCTGATAAAATTATTATGATTTTATAAATGGCTTTCAAAATTCCAAACGGCTTCTCAAGGATTGATTTTTCTGTCAAGACATTGGACAAGACTTAATAAATCATTACATTCATGGGAACCCTACAGTCAAACAAACCCTAATAGACATGTATATATGCATACATGAAATTTAAAGTAATTTTTTAAAAATAGCTTTCTTTATCCTATTGGTGGAAAACAATCTTGTGGAAGAAACCATTCAGGACAGTATTTTTTTTTTACTTGTAACCTCCATCATGTGCTTGGAAAAGGATATCACAGGTATTTTGCACAAGATCAGACTGGATTGAATCTTTTTGGAAATTTAATCTTCCCCCAGCCTAACCTGTGCTTGGGAAAACTAGCTCTAACTAAGATACTCAAGACATTGGAAAGACTAATTAAATAAAGCTCAGCAACACATTTTATCTTTTAGCAATATTTCTTTTTTTTGTAGATATAGCTGAAATATTTAGAGAGAAAAAAAGGCATAAGATGTATGATAAAAACACTATTCCAATTAAAAAGTAAGTATTACTTAATTGCATTTATCTTACATTGTCAGCAGGCTTGTTATTGAGAAATTTGGGTAAGAAATAACAGAAAATTTGTGAATCTCTTGTTTTTCCCACGGAGTATTCCCAGGAATAATTCCTGGCCCATGAAATTTTCATCTGTAGGGTGCACCCAGCAACTTGAAATTAAAGATGCACTGATTAGTCTTGACTGGACATATGTTATATCAAATTGCTTATTCAGTGTCCTCTAAAAGCAAACTCTTGCCTTTACACAGGAGCTAACTGTTTTCTCCATGGGAAGGAAGTGGGAGTAGAAAATCACAAAGTCAGAGGAGGGAAACCAGAGCTGGAGTAAACTCTGCTTGTGTTCAGGCGAATATTCACTTTTTTTTTGGCTTGCTGCTCAATTCCATTCCACCATATTCCTCAGAGAGGATTAGATTTTCTAGCTGATGACAGTATTTTTTTAGAAAACTAATGTCTTCAATGTATCCTCTCTGGAAGTCTTGCTTGGTCTAAATATCGATTGGGTTTTACTACCAGCCAAGGTCAGAAACTGAAGAGGTTCTTGCTGCAGCAAGCTGTATATTAATCTCAATATCAACTAAGCACCTAAACTGTTATTGGAATTTGATGATCAATCACATCTTTGAGAAGTACTTAGTATGACATTTGTTGGACTTCCATATTTCGTGTTATACAGTCACACCTGATGGTTCAATAACTGGAAAAATACCAGCAAAGGCTCTCTTCAGTTCTTTGTGCAGACAGGGTCTGCCTCATAATTCACATTTCTTGCTTTTACCCACATTAATAGGCATTACACACCATTAGAAGGTTTTCTTGCTGCTCACTTGCATTACATTAGAAAATACACTGCTGTTACACGTATTTAGGCAGACAAACACACAAAAAACCTTCTTCCAGAAGAATATTTCTTAATTCCTCACTCTGCAGCCTTTCCATTTGGAAATGCCACCATTAAATTCAACTGCAGTGGCTCAGCCTGTTCCTCTGCCTTTAAATCCTCTGCTCTATTCTGTGGGAACGTGGTGGGGTATTTGCTCATCCTGGTCACAGTGAGGAATGATTGTCACAGGTTCTCTTTCTTTTCTGACTTAAACAAGTGCTGTAGAAGTAAAATTATGTAATCACAGAATTATTTGGGTTTGAAGGCTCATCCTGTCACACCCCTGCCCTTTCAGGGCAGGGACACCTCCCACTATCCCAGGTTACTCCAAGCCCTGTCCAACCTGGCCTTGGACATTTCCAGGGATGGGACAACCACAGCTTCTCTCTTCAAAACCCATCCCCCAAAACCTTTTAAATATTTACCAGTCCATTTCCCTCCTCATTCGCTTCCAAAGATAAGTTTCACTGAATTAAAATAAGAAAAAATTTCCAAGAATGAAATCAACAGATGATACCCAAAAGTTCTCACAGCCCAAGACCAAGGCTGTCACAAGTGTTTATACACATTTAGAGCAATGGCTTGTGTCAGATCTGAAAACTACACCAGAATGAAGGAGCAGTTCTCAGCACACTCTTAACTTTTCTCTTTCCTCTGTCCATTCTTCATTAAATGGTGAGGCAGGGAAAAAAATCACAGAATTCAGTAGATCAAAAATAGGTTTAAAATTCATGGCTTGATTTGGCAGCCAAGCACAAACACAGTCCTCATTTTCTGTGGGATTTGGGGATTTTTTGGTTGCTTTAATTATTTCCTTTTTTGTTTGTTGTTTTGAGGGGTTTTGTGTATTTTTTGTTTGTTTTGTTTACTTGAACTAGTCTGGTATTTCTTTAATTCCTAAGAAAGACCAGTAATGAGACTAATGCAGAAGCTGTGCTTATTTTAAGCATCATCTGCAATGACATCATTAAAAAAAAAAAAATCAGCATCACTACAACTGCAAGGACCTTCCAATTTTCAAGCACATAAAACGTGATAAGTGAACTTCTCCCTCCTGAAATATGCGTTGCACCCTCTGAACGAGCTGGAAAGAAAGCAGAAAGGATGGATTTATCAGGCATCAAGTTCAGCCATCCAGATGTTGCCAAGCTCGTTTTTGTTGCTGGCTGAGGGTAATTCTGAAGTGGTTTGTAAATTTAATTGACCATGTATGAAGTGTGCACAGGCCGTGCACAATCAGCATCCTTGCCAAGATTAGCAGCTCCATTTCTTAGCTAAGCAGGTCTAATGTGCTTTATTGGAAGCAAAATACACCCTGAGGCATTTTAAACACAGCAGCCAGGTAGGATGAGACTCACTGCAGTGCGTATGTTTTGGAGTAGGTCAGAAATTAAAGTGTTTTTGGGGCTGTCAGTCACACCAGTCAAACTCTGGGGAGAAATGACCTAACTGAGGTGCCTGTTGTTGGTAACTCAGTGCCTGAGGGAGAGGGAAAAGGATTGTCCTGGGATATTTGCTGTTGGTGGGCAGGTACTTAACATTAGGTAATGCTACAAATCAAGGCCTAGACCCTCCTGCCAGTGGCTCCTTTTATAATTTGTGGGTGTTGTAATTTACCTGGCTCATTAAATGATGTTATATAGCAACAGAGTCTACATTTGACATTTAGTACATCTCAGTCTTGTAATTAGATCACTTTAATGCACAGGTATTTATGTAGGATTCCTTAAACATAGGCAGGAATTAGAAGAGGAAAAGAAAAAACCCAGAGATTTTAGATTTTTTAAAAAATTCATTCTTTGCTTTGTTCACGGTGGGAAGATGTGTTAACCTGGGCGTTTTCTGCTGGCAAAAAATCTGGGGTCTATGCATTGCAAAGTCTAGATAAAACCCAAAATGGCAGTCAGAAATAAGGTCTGTGATTATTATATAATCTTTCTGGTTGGTGCAATGCAAATCTTTCCTCATCTTCTCTTGTGCTTGTTTTGCTTGGGATATTTGATCTTTTTTTTCATTTTATATATTTACCACTTTTCCGTAAACTCCTATTCCAAAGATTTATGTCAGAGAGGCAATTTTCTTCCCAACAAGAGACTTATCTTTTTAGTCACCAAAGCAGGTCCCCAGAATATAGCTTATTGCAGCAGCACAGAAGAATAAGTCAAGAGTTATCACCAAGTATAGCCAATTCAAAAAAAAAGAAATTTTTTTTCACCTTGAATTATTTTTCAGCTCCAAATCCAGTTTCTGAGTTACAGTTATGAGACTCCCAGCTCTAGGCTCAGTTCTAACTAAAAAATTTCAAGAAATCATGGAACTATTGTGTCAAAAACCCTTTCAGAAATTAAAGGAAAACATACAGCTCTTGAACTGATGCCTTGGAAATGCACCTTGTAGCCCTCATAAAACGGGTCTCACATGAAATGTTAGCTCAAACTCACACAAATACTCAAATCACTCTTTGTTTGTTGCTGACCTGTATCTTTTAAGCTTAACCCACACTTGCAAAAGCCCAAAGGAGTTGTATTTGGAGTCTAGTTGTTCATGTATGTTTCTCCCCTAAATCAACAGAAACAATCTTCAGATAGGAGTGACTGTACCACTTTTCCTTTCAGTGAATAGAGATTATTGTGCAATAGAAAATGATAACTTTATTTCACAAGGCTTGGAAGGTTGGCCAGGTGGGTTTGTTCAGAACCCTCTGTTCAGAATCCTCTGGTTCACTGGTATGGGATGGTTTTGGTGATGTTGGGGCACAGCTGCAGAGCACTTTTGAGGTGTCAGGTATGGATTTTGATAAATGTTTTCTTAACTGAACAAACTGACACGGTTGCTGTAACATTTGATAATAAATAACTAGAATAGTTGTTAGGTAATTTCAGGATACAGTCATGACTGAATAGTCTTGGTGGCTGGTGGAATTAGAAAGGGAAACGAACCCATCTTTAGGGAGGAAAGGGCCTGGCTCCCAGGTTTCAGTGGAAGGCAGGGAGATCCCAGAGGGATCCTGCTGGGCACTGTGCCCCTGAGCAGTGCCTGTGGCAGGCGTGGAGCACAGGGAGCTCTGCCAAGGGCTGGGGAAGCTCAGGTAACCCTACCCCTGCCCTGCTGTGCTGTGGAGCAGCAAGAACTGGAGTGCCAGCCCATAGCTCCACTGCAAAACAAACCTTGGGAAGGAATGGCTTTTGGGAAAGGCAAGGTGTCCAAGCAGGATTTAGAATATTAATTACAGAGATAACAGGAAAGATTCCATTGGTAGGTGTCACACATGTGATCAAGACACTGGCAGCATTAATAAAAGTATCAGTTTGAAAGATGAGCCACCTGCAGTCTGAGGGATGTCATCAGACACCAAGTCAAATAATTAGGTCAAAAAATGAAGCCTGGGTAACTCTTCTCTGGAAATTCTATAATGCTTTTCTCATTGTTTTGAGCAGACAGCACAATCTTGATTCTGCATTTGAAGTCTGTGGAAAATTCTTAGGGATTTCAGCAGAAAACATGTTTTCATGTGCCTGAGGCAGCACCTTGACATCGAGGGGCATTCAAGGTGGAGTTCATTCATACCTAGAGAGCCAGCAGGAGATGTCTGAGTCATTTAAATCCAAATGAAGTCCTGTCTTAAGCACTTTGACATGACCTGAGTGATGCAAAGGCCTTGTCATGGTCTTTCTGCTTGAGAGTAAATTTCATGCTACGTGAAATAATAATAATAATAATGATAACAACAACAATAATAATAATAATTATTGTTATTATTATTATTATTATTGTCAGTTGTTGTTGTTAAAGTCTACTTTAGGAAAACTAAAGGAAGGAACCCATGCAGATAATACCAGAACAATGAGAAATAGAAAGTCTGAAAAGTTACATAGGAGTGGATGTACAAACCACTTGTAAATGTCTTGTAGATGACCCATGGGTCCTCCCTGACCCCACCACCAGCACCTTCCTGAGTGAACTTTTCTTTCATAAATCCCTGATGCACCAGGCACCAGGCATTAGCCAGGCATGTTTATCTCTGTTTTTTCCTTTCTCTAATACCATATATTTATTAATTTTCCCCAGTCTCTTTTGAGTTCTTCCTGCTCAGAAGTGGCACCATCCTGCAGATGAGGAGATGGCAGTGTAGCATTTTCCACACCTCACTCACAAAGTCATCTACTTTTTTCTGCTTTGTTGTATAAATGTGGATCACCAAGGACATGTTTCCTCCTCTAAACTCTTTCTCCTGATTCAAAAATGCTCTGGTAACTTCCTTGTTGAACTCTTGTGAACCATTACTGTTTCTTTCAAAATGCACATGTGCTTTTGCCTTTTGTACTGATAAAATACTTCTAGAAACGTAGTGTTCTTTAGTTTTGAGAGTCTAGGGATGTATTTTCTGCCTTTCTGCCCTTCTGTCTTCATGGATTCTTTGTATGTTGTCAGTGTAAAACCCAGATAAAAGGTATCCAAAAATTAATGCTGAGTTTAAGTGTAGGAGCAATTTTTGTGGGTCATAAATTTAATATTAGATATTCCCTTTAACCATCCCTCAATTTTGGTGTCTATCTGCACTCAAGACCAAGACTGATTCTCCCTCTCTTCCCCCACTTTTTTCCCTCCCTCTTCCATTTTTCTTACTAATCTGAAAGTTATGTCATGGAGACAAGGGCAGCTGATGTTCACAGTTGATCAAAAACTCGGCTACTTCTGTAAATAAGATAAAATCCTGTTTATTTGATAGGCACAGATTCTCATATGTTCGTGTATTCATTTTTCTGTGGACATCCCCTTTGAATAGCAAAAAGCTGCTGCAGCCAGCCTGGTCTTCATGGGTACAGGTTGAATTATACACAGGAATAATCCAGCAGCTTCTGAACAAAATTCAGATTTTGGGTGATTGTGTCTATTGCTCCATCAAATCAGTGGGTGGTTGTTCTTCAGTGGAGATGGGAGACAACAGCAAAATCCAGACCTGTCTTGAATTTCAGAGACACTGAGCAAAGCTTTGAGATCTCCTTTTTTCAGATCTCACTGTTGGCATTCTGGTTTAGACCTTGTCCTTTAGTTTTCCCTATGTCATGACAGGAAAAATGGGAATGGTTTTGAACTGCAGATTTTTGTATATTAGAAATTCTTCCCTATGAGGGTGGGCAGACCCTGGCACAGGGTGCCCAGAGAAGCTGTGGCTGCCCCTTGATCCCTGGAAGTGTCCAAGTCCAGACTGGATGGGGCTTGGAGCCACCTGGGATGATGGGACATGGGGCACAACGTGCAGCAGTGCTTGCTGCAAGCAGTGTTTTCCTTCCTTCTCTTACCCTCACCTCACTTGTAGATCTCACTCTGTAAGAGTAAAATAAATGCAATGCAACCTACATCAACAGGCCTAGAAATTCAAAGGCATTTTTAGCAATGGCAAAAAAAAAAAAATTGAATAACTTCAGGTGATGCTTATGGTTCCTAAAAATGCAAGTATCAACTGGTAAGTTTTTTGAAAATTGAATATAAAATCATAGAAAAATGCTTTATTTGATTCTCTGTTTATGGGAAATTCATTTTATTTGACTTTTTTATTTGTAATATCAACTATATTGCAGAGCAGAGTTTCTAGGTGCTCCCTTATGGTACCATTCTTCTAAATTATTAATGCCGTACTGTTGATATATTGTCAGCCTTGTACATACATTCTATGAAAATGAGTTTTACAGTAGGCTGGGATTTATAACAAAGCTTGACATATGCAGCTAATTCACCTAGACAGTCTTGTCAGTTTTAGGTTCATAAATAATTGATACTCAGGGCTTGGAGTTCAGCTACTGTTAGTGCTCCAGCTGTTAAATTTCAGCAGCATAATGGATGAATATTTGTTTATAATTTCTGTACATGGACCTGATGTCAGATCCCCGGTCTCATTTACATAGGTAGATTGAGATGTTGGAAGTGTAATGAGCATATGAAGATGATGAATTGTTTTCCTCAGTGCTGGTGCGTTTCTGTAAATGTTTGATTAGTTTTGAATGGATTACTGTTAGATTATCTGGTTCAGGGGTTAAAGTGAGCAGCTCTTTGCTCCCAAAGCTTTTGTGATCCCTTGCTGACAGATTTTAAAATTCATACAGTGATATTAGTGCTGCAAAAGCGAGGGGTATTCTTTGCAACAGATGTTTAGTAATTAAACATACGGCTTCCCTGTTTGGAAGCTGCCTGGGAAATTTAAATCAGAATGATTTGTTTACCGTAGTTTGAGGGAATTACAGTTTCTAAAAAAATAATACATTTTTGCCCCTAAAGTGCTGGAGTTTTCCCCCCAATGACACTAATTAAAAATGAGCAAAACACACACATACCCTCCCAATAATTCAGATGCTTAAAGCCTTGGCCGACAGATGCAAAGCCGTTAAAAACAGAGGGTCTTCTCATTTCCTCCTCCCGCAAATTAACGAGCAATATTCAGAAAAACATTTTCAATTGGACGTCCCAAGCAGAGATGCTGAAGCAAACCAGATTTCCAACCATACCTTCTTACTGGAGCCCAGCTGGGAGAAGCTGTGGGATGTGGACACGTGGCTTACACACGATTCCCGATGACGTAAAGGGTGCGAGCGAGGAGGGGGAGTTCAGGAAGGAAATGACATTGGAGAAACTCGGAGTAAATTAAAATATGTTCCCTCATCCATTGGGACTTGGCGTGTGCCACGCAGATAAAGGGGTGGGGAGCAGAAAACATGGGGAGCAGGCTGGGTTTGGCTTGCTAGGGGTTTATATAAAGGTGGGAGGAAGAGGAGAGGGTCATTCCATCTCCCACGTGCTTCTCCCAGCCCTGGTGACACAGGGAATGGAGGTGGAAACTGAGCTATGGAAGGAAAACCCTGCACTGCCTCCTCTGACCCTGCTCACTCAAACACAACCCTTTATATTCCTGCCTTTCACCCTCTCCCTCCCAGCCAACAGCCCTTGGACAAGTAGGTCTGGGGGAGCAGCTCCTTAATGAGAAGATTTAGTGGCCACAGCTCCGCTGAGCCTCGCCCTCTGCCGCGCCGTGTCCTGCCAGCCCCGCGCGCGGCTCCCCTGGCTTGTCTGGCAATCATGTTAGTGATTATATGGGTAATGAAACACGTGCTCTTTTTGTCTGTGGCTCTGATTAATCTGCTTTCTATTTAGCCGTGATTTATGGCGCTCAACTGTTGAGGTGAGCGCTGGCCCATCAGTCCCGTGGCCTATTATGGGCGCCGCGGCGGCGAAATGCCTGCGAGGCTTGAACTGTTTCTTGACAGCCAGGCTTCCCGCTACATTCCCTCCAATCTGTTTTGCTTCCTGGTGTGACCTTTCATACAGTAAAATACATTAGTTGAATAGCACAGTCTCATTAAAAGAGTGAATTAACCGAAGAGTCTTTTTAACTAAATGACAGCCAAAGGACTGAGTGCTAATAGCCACGGGCAGTTAGAAACTTAACTCATGAATCAGGCTGTTAATACTGCTCGCTGCCTGAAGCACTAAGGGCACCACACTCTCTGCTTGCTCTCATAAGAAGAAAAGCTCATTACTTTCCTCCTGATGGGAGAGAAAGAGTGAGCGAGCAATAATAAAGCTTGAATTTTTCAATACTGTTAAAAATGGGGCTGACAGATTGCCGACAATAGGAGCAACGGGCTAGACACTGCAAAGAGAGCCACTGAATTAGCAATACCATATATCATACAATCTAATTAAATCAACCCCAAGAATGAAATTAGTTTTCTGTGAGTGAAATGGCCTTTGAAAGAGCGCTATTAAATGAACTGTAGAGCATTAATTAAATAATTCACAGTGAGGGATTTTGCATTTATACAAAAATTGTGCACTTAATTGTCCATGCTGTATTACAGATTTGGCCTTATGTTAACAATGTGTCTAAAGCACACTTATTGGAGCGTATCAGGAACAGCTTAACGTAAATGCAGCTTATGAAGTTTTAAGAATTACCAAAGAAACTGGAGAAAAGCGGTAACAATGGTAAAAAAAATACACCCAGAGTCAACCACTTTTTCACATTAATCCCGTGCACGTGTGACAACTTGTTACGTTTTTTTCCCCAGTGGAATGACATTAGGACTTCTGAGTTTTAATTAAACAAAAACTGCAACTTCTCCTGATTTAGCAAAAAGAAGCACCTTTAAATTGCCTCAAAATAACACGTGCATCAAAATAGCCAGGAAAAACAGACATTTTGCTTTGGAAGAGGAAAAGACAAAGTCTTTGGTTCTTAGGTTTTCAGTAAGACAAACAATAAAAAAACCAAATGAGGGCCATGAAATCAATTCAGTTTTTTATTTTACATCTCTGTCACACCATAACTTCAATTGAGAAATATGCCATTTTGAAACCAAACCTTTGATTTAGAAACCATGAACGTGATTTTTTTTTTTAATCTGCCACCTGGGGACAGAGGTTGAAATTAAAAAACTTGATGATGTTTTTGCCCCTTCAAATCCTGATGTTTTCATACACATATTATGGCTTGGGAATAACATTATGCTCAATGTTATTTAATGCGTATCTGTATTAAACACACTATTATGAACATCTATAGCTTTTCCCTGCCTCTTTTTTATTTTCATGTAAATTTGTGATGTTACTTTAAAATGTGAAAAAAATCTACCCTTCCATATGGATAGTCACAAAAAAATTTAAGAATGTGTAGACTATTGGTATTTTAAGATGTTGGTCATAATTCTTGTTCTTTTTCATCCTTGCAAACATAAAAAATACAAATAGAGAAGGCAGTAAGTGCTATATATTGAAATTTTATGAGAAATAGATATAACCAGGGTATACTTTTCCCCAGCACTTGCAAAACCAGGCTTACATTGCTAAATAGTGCATTTACTTACATTTATTTATTTATGTGCTATTGTGTTTTCCTTTTTATTTTTGATTTCTAAAAAGAGCAAATGAAAGCCTCTAATGCTCCAAATGGGGACCACTTCAAAACCGTGTGGGTAAATGAAAATATTCTTCAGTTATAATGAGATCCAATCAAATTAACTCCCTAAATTAAAACACAAGAAGCTGAGAGTATTATCTTACATATTCTCTGTCTTCTTAGCAGCCTCAGATTTTATCAGTTGCTTCCTCAATCAGAAAAACATTGTGTTTCAGTAGTCATTTACTAATAGCCTAAGTTTGAAGATGGCAAGAAAACTGTGATAGTGAAGCCATGGAAGGCAGCATCTGCACCTGGCCACCAATTTTAAACAGAAGATGGAGGTGATTGAGTTGGATGACTAATAATATTTTATAGCATGTTCCTGTGTCTGGTTCCACTCTGAGACCAAATCCCTGTGAAGGATGAGGTGTAACAGGCCTGGAAGTTAGATTTAGGGCACAGGAGTGCTCACAGTCTGACACAGAGCTGTCAGAAGGAGATTTCCTAAGAGAAAGTAGAATTAAATGGACTGACAGCTCACTGATTTTCAGTACGGTGTGGTGCCATGCAGGCAATGTGCTGGTGGAAATGAAATCTGTGAAAACAGAAGTTCTGCCTCTGTCATCTCTGTGAGGTGAAAGACAGAGCCAGCCCATCCCACTTCCAAAGGGTCTTTAGCCTGTAGGCCAGTCCTCATGGTGACTATCCATGGACTGCTTGGCCATGGGAGCAAAAGAAGGAGCTGGGGAAGGGTCTGGAGCACCAGGAGCAGCTGAGGGGGGCCTGAGCCTGCAGAACAGGAGTCTCAGAGGGCTCACGACCATCTCTTGCTTGAGCTGTATTAAGGACTCACATCCTGAAATGTGGCAGCAGCAGGCACTGCAGGTGATGCCCAGTGAAGTCAAATGTAACTGAGCTGGTAGGGACATGTCCTCTCACAGCTACAGAGGACCTGCAGACATCCTAAACTGTTTCACCAGGCTTAATCTCAAATTTACACAAGGCTGCAATTTCTTGTGCTGCACCAGCTCATGCTGAGTAGTCTTTCACTGAAAATATTTTCTTAAATGACACTGAAAGGCTCCAGTGACAAATCATTGTAGTTTCGTATTTCCATTTATTTTATTCTGAGATTTGGTGCTGATATAAAACCACCGTGAACCTGTTAATGATATTTCATGTGCAGTAATGTCAAACTATTCAATCAGTCGCATCATTACCTTTCATATTAAGCATATTTAGTTTATTCAGTTGTAACAAAGCATTTCAAGCACTAAAGGTCTTCTTTCCCAAAAGTACTCACTCATTTCAATTCCATTTCATATCATCTCTAAAAATGTGTGTTTTGTCTTGACTTTAGATGAAAGCCAAAGGAACAAATGCTTTATTGCCTAGCTGAGAAAACCTGAAGATTTGTTCCTCAAAAGAGGCAACTGGAAATATTTGGGCTGTTTCATTGTAAAGCTAACAGAAGGGTGAACTTTTCAGCTAGTTCCTATAGAAATCTCACAAAGGCTTGGAAGGGCTGGAGGCATTTATAGAATTGGTGGAAATGCCAATTAGATGTCTGGATCACCCTGCAGGCAAGGCAAGATGTAGTTTCCAGTTGGGAAATGGCACTGCACTTGATCTTAGTGAAGGAATTGAGAAGCACAGAATTAACTTTATATATCCATATATACATGCCTAGCAAGCTGCTGCAACTTACTGGGGATTGTGGAACTTACAGGGGGTTCTTTTGGCACAAAAAAGAAACAAAACCCTTTCTTTGTAAAAGTGTGTTTTGAAGTGGCTTTACAGGTTTGGATATAAAGTAAGGAAACAGCAACATTTGGAATTTTGAACTTTAATCATGAGTATTATAAATCTATATATGACTACAGTTATAAGGATTGGTAAATGCAAAATCCACTAACACACCTGTAACACAGTAGAAATTGAAACAAAAGTAAAGGCACAATAAGCAGCAAGAAAGTTCTGGACAAAGAAGTTTGATTAATCCTCAGAAAAGTTCCTAACTTCCTGTGGTTCCCCTAAATTTAGGTCTATTGGGCTGTGCCTCAGGGGAGCAGGGACAGAATTGGCATTGCACACCTTTATTGCTGCTCCTGCTTAATATCAACATTCAGGACAGTCATCACTCAAACCAAAATGAAGTTCCAGAAGATTTTGGTACAACTGAAAAAGCCAGAGTTTTATGGCTCTGTGCCTCACCTCCTGCATTATCTATAAAATATTCCTTGTTGGAAATGAACTTCTAGTCAGCATGGCAGAGGACCAGTGTGTTATATATCAATGTATAATGTAAGAATGTGTCATTCAATGTGCTGCAAAACTTGCTATTAAGAATTAATCATTCTCCTCCTTGAGCAGTCTCTTCAATGCATCCAAAAAATTTGCCATTTCTGAACATATTCCCAGTCAGGAAAGTCATCTACTCTCATAGGGTGTGGGTCAGAAGAAAACGAATTATGGGATTTTAATACAGAGTTTAGCAACAGCAGAGTTTAGAAACAACTTTTTCCACTTGAAAGCTTTGAAGGCTCCTACCAGTGCTCCATTTTGCCTGGAATTCAGATGGCAGCAGTAGGACATGCTCCTCAAGGCAGATTGGGGAGGCTGGGACAGTTTCTGCAGTCCAGACAACTTCTATTTCCCTGTTTTACACCCACTGGCTCAGGAATATCACAAGGCACACCACAGGCAACTTTTCTTAGTGTTTTTTCATGATGTTGTTTTTTTGCCTGCTGCCTTCCTGACCCTGCTGGTCCTCTCCTTCTTCACAGCCTTCTGCAGGGAGGAACGCCAGAAGGTCACCACCAGCTGCAGGCCACCACCTTGTATTTAATTTAAACAGATCTACCAGTTTAAAGATGTGCAGATGTCCACTGCTGTCCTCAGGAGTTTCTGTGTCCTGCTTAAGGAATTTAGTGGCACAGGTCTGTGAAAATAAAAAAGCAGGGAAAATGTGTCCTGCAGGCTCTCAGGAAGAAGCAGGATGTTTGAAGCTGAAATATGGGAATGGATGTGCATCTGGGCCATCTGCCAGTCCCCATAGCCAGGAAAGAACTCATTTGGAGAGGATCTGTGCCACATGGAACAGACTATGTCCTGTGGCAATCGTTAAGTAGCCAAATGTCTCCTTGGGTTCCCTGGGAGAGATGAAAATAAAAATCAATAGGTGTATGATGAGACTGTTTAGAAAATTTGACTTTAAGGTACTAGTGCTCCTTGACTGGGTGCATTTAATGTAAAAACCCACAGATTTTAGGACATCTCTTCCTCAGGTGTTCCAGGTGATTCCATCTCAGACAACAACCTCATATGAATAAATGACTTGACAAAGGCCCCTCTGCCCATCGAGCTGTCTCAAACAATAATTTTTATCACTTTCCATCAATGTTTGGGCTCTTTGAGGAACCCAGCCTGTAACAAATGTGTCATAGGTGCTCTAACAAGAAAAGGACAGATGCAAGTTTAGTGAATATTGAGTTTTAAACTCGTCCCGCGGTGATTTGTGGCCGTGTCACTGCAAATATTTTTCAATGTCATTGCCTAAGCCCTGGCTGTCACTAACATGGTCAGCTGGGGAATAGAAGGCCTAACACTCTGATCTTGCTATTAATGGGAGCTGTTGAGAGTGGCAAAGGTGATAAAGTATTGTTTAGTTATTGGTGCCATACTTTTGCTGCAGGACATTATTATAAAACGTTGTGGTTTTTGTCAGATTTCAATCACCTCTCCAATAACGTATTTAGAAACTTACTGCAAAAAATATCTTCGAGAGGGGTTTCTTTTGTCTGTTTTATTTGGTTTCTTTGCTTATAAACTGCAACTGGAGCTGAGTAAACTTTAACATCTTAAAAAAAAATATTTCAGACTGTCTCTGAAGTCCAGTTTATTTTCAGTTTGGTTGTACTTATTTTTATGCAAATGTTTTAGACTGAATGCTTAACTCAAACTGGAAAAAAAAAATTAATCCCTGTGATCTGGGACAGATTGGCAGCTACAAAAGGCAATATAGTTCAGCTCCTATTCCACACCTCTGGATGTCTGGTAGTCTATCCTTCCTCCTGCTGTGCATGTATATTTTATACTAATGTTAATGGGAGTTATGTGTGGATATTCAGCAGAGAGAGCACACCCCATTTGGTAGGTAAATTTATTGTCGCTCTTTTTCATTATTCCCCAGACCAGTACAAGGAGAAATAGAGATATAAGATTTATAAAGCCCCTACAATATCCTGTTTTGCCAAATTGTGTTCCAGCAAGGGCATGACAGGATTACTGGCCTCACCCTTGACACCAGGGGAGCACAAATTAATGACTCATTGTCACTGTCATTAAGAGTAGCCGTGCATGTTTTTTAAGTTATAATTTAAAGCACCTGAAACCCCAGTTCTTATTGACGGCCAAGATTGCTCTGTTTTAAACCTTTTGATGAATACATTCAGTGTTACTTTAAATGAGGCACAGTCTCTCTTTATAAAAAAAAAAAGGATATAAAATTAGATTATGAGAGTTTATATAGCTTTTAAATATCAAGCTGTCAGGGCTTGTGCAGGTCGAAATATTATAATCGAAGAATGTCGAAGAAAGAGTTTATATTAGAGGGAGGATTTTTGAGTAAATTCATACCAAGTAGAATATAATGGAGACAGGTTTTTTGCCAGTGCTTTGGCTCTGCTGACCTCCATTTGCAGCAGAGATTAGCCTGATAAAGCCGACACAACCTCAATAAAACACTAACAATGGAAAGAAGTAAATAGAAATCATATTAAGCAGCAGCAATATTGCATGAATTGAAACAAAAATTTAGGTATAATAGCCTTGGTGGGTTTTAATATTGTTCCCAATCGCATCACAATATGAATCATATCATGGTGATTCTAAATAACATTTATCATCTTTAAATCTTCTCTTCTAGAAGATGACTCACATTATTTGAGAGGGTTTTTTTGAAGAGTTCATACATAATTAAATGTGCTGGAAGCAAAGGGTACAAAATGCCTTGAGAAACAGCTACTTTTTGTTGTATGTTCAATTAAATGCAACAATTACATATTTATTGTTATTTTGCTACCTTGCAGAAGTTAAATGAATAGAATAATGGAAAGGTATTGCAGGACAGAACTCAAATAAATCCAGATGGGAAATTTTATTCAGTTTTCAATTACTGTAGCATTGCTAAATTCTGAGCACAATCTGTAGACCATGACAAAACGAAAAGATTGGTCAAAAATGCATTTATGGGGGATTAGAGGCTAAATATAACAGAGAGATGGTTCAATTAATTTTGTCAGAAAATTATCTGTCCAAGGGGCTATATCTTCATTTACAAGGAAAAAGTTTAATCCATCACATGGATGGACTTTGCTTTTCAGGGGACTCTGTGGTTCAAATTGCAAGGGTCCATCCTCAGTGTGCCAGGACAACCTTGAAATGGTCATGGAAGACTCCAGACTCAAAGGGGAGAGGTAGGAGATACTGTGAAACCCCAAAATTTTCATCATCCTGGCTCCAAAGTGGTGATGGTGGTGACATGTTCACTCCCACACGTGTGGAAAGATCCCATTGCTGGGAAGACACCAAGAAATCAGTGTCTCCCTGAATAAAGCAGAGGTCTTTATTCACCCACAGAGTCACTCAGGAGGACTTAAATGCCAACGTTGACCTTGAGGGCAAAGTCTTGGAAGTGAAGCAGGAGTTTGAGTTGTTTTAGGGTGTGTCTGGGTCAGGCCTTTTCAGACAGGATGACCAAGAAATCCCTTTCCTCCCTTGTCTACTGGGAAACACCTTGCACAGGAGCCTGACTGCAGGACAAAGATCATGGATGTGGAGCCTGGGGAAGGAATTTAAGTACAGAGGATGGATAAGAAATGAGGTTCTGTGTTTCTTGCTGGCCAATGCACCTTCCAGCTCTGCAGGAGGGGGTTTTTTGTGGATTTCTGCCAGAGGAACGTTCCCATTTTGTGCAGAAAGCCTGGCTCGTGCCTCATGCACAACTCTGGGTCCTCTTGATGGCAGGGTGCCAGGAGGAGTTTGCAGATGGGCTCTGGTTTGAATACTCTGGACATCAATAGTGACCTGGGGATAGCTGACATGGACTGAAAAATGAGAAATGTAGGATATTTATCCATTTAATATCACAAAGTCTGATACTGATGCTACCTAACCAAGATCAAATTGACAGTGCAGTCTGTCACCTGCAATTTATCACCTTTCACAGACTCGGTCTAGCTGGCTAAACAGCCAACTTTACTAATTAAATGGTTAATTCAGAGGTCCTAAATCGGGGCCTATCTTTAGACTTTGTTTCTCTCTGTTCAGAACATAGCAAAAAGGATCATAGAAGTCATCTATAGGAACAAAAGAGCAGCATTTCTGTATTGCACGATGGTGATTTGAAAACACAAATTTTCAATAGGCATCTTTGACTGGTCAAAGAGTGGCCAGGTAACATGCAGAAAGAAAAATTATATTTTAAAATATAAGTACAGCATATATTTTTGGTATTTTATGGTATATTTTAGTCCATTTTATGGTAGGGCACATACATCAAGATTTTATATTTTAAGAAATGTAAGGACAGATTAATATATTTGGAACAGAGGTTAATAAAATGCAACAACTCAATGAAGTGAGCAGTTAGATGGAATGAATAAAACTAATTAAGAGTTAGCAATCAACAATGAGAATAAGCCAAATTTCACTCAGTTGGCTAATTTGCAAAAAGTGAATATGCTGGTTTTTGTATTTAATTTAGGTCTCTCTAAAGTCTATTTTACATATCTAAAAATGAGTATCATATTTTTTATTCATGACTGTTCACAGACTATTATTTCAGTTTCTTTTCTCTGGCATCATAGCAAAAAAGTGAATACAGAAAAGGAAGGGCAGAAGAAAATAACCAGGTGTGGCAGGAAGAGATGAAACAATCCATTGAAGAGAATGCAGAAGGAAGAGCAAATGGAAGAGGAGAATGGCCAGTGACCAGCATGGCAAAATCCAGCCATGGACCAATTGCAAAAGTCTTTCAGGAGATCAAGGAGAAACAAGATCAAAGAGTGGTGAGAAAATTAAGTTTTTGTCATCAAAGTCTTCAGAGAAAAGAGAAGGACATTTCTCTGAGCAATATCATGACTGGGTTTTCCTTTGGCCCACACAACACCTGAAAAAGCAGCTGTTACCTCTGTGAGTACACAAACATTTCTTTCTGGGACTCTAAAGTAGCCAGAATTAATCTGCTCTTTGAAGGGGCATCACCTGCCAGTAGATTTCTGTCTAGGAATCAATGCAATTGCCAAATTGTGTTCTAGCAGGGATAGGAGCAGCAATTGCTCACTCACAATCCTGTTCACTGTGAGCAGCCCTGAATGGTAACTGGTGAAATCAGCTCAAATCCTCCTGGCTTGGGAGGAGAAAATAACCCTGGGATAGTCAAGGAAATAACCTGTGCTTGAGTTTGGGTTCACCACCCTCAGGCTGCTGAGTACCACTGGGAAGATACCACAACCTCATCAGGAAATTTTGGATGTCCCAAGGATGACCAAGAAGATTCTTCACCATTTTAAAATTGATCTGTTGGGCTTGACAGAGCTGAGCTGAAAATGTGGAGAGGAGGAGCTCACAGTGGGTGTGGGCTCAGCAAACACACACATGAAGAGGTGCCCACTGTCATTCAGACACTTGGATTTAATTCCTTTTCAATGGAAACCAGGCACCACCAGGACAGTGAAAGTGGCAGGCTGCTGTCCTGCCTTCTGCTTTTGTCAAGGAAAAAAAAAAAAGAGATAACATAGCACTTAGGAACAATTTATTCCTCCTATAAGAACAATGAACAAGCTGTCTGTTTTTGCCACAATTAAAAAATAAAATGCTTTTTTAACCTCATGACTTTAAATCTTCGTTATTTGTACTCAAAGTAGAGCTGTACACTATTTTTAAGGTTACTTGAGGCATTGTAGAAGCAAAAATCAAATACACTACAAACTTTAAACATTTTCTATCTAATTTGGACACCTAAGCTGACCATTTCTGATGTATGCATCAGTTCATTAATACAGGAAAATATGCTATCAAACAGACAATCAAATTTCATGTAAAATAAGCTCCAGCATTAAAACTGTTCCTGGTATTTTATGTGTAACTCTGTGGGTAGATATATTTCTTGCTACCAGAGCAAAACTGATTTGTGTGATGGTTCCCCATCACGAAATCACTTGGAAGGTTGTGAGATAAAATGTCGCTTAGGATAATGTAATTGGCCTTAAGGTACAGGAGTTGAATTATTTTCAGTGATTTATAATCTGGAAATTAAAGACTCACTCATTTTCTAATTTAATTCCATCTTCAATGGAAAAATGTTCACTCTGAACTAAATTGGCGAGTAATGTTGCTAATTCAAATGCAGATGCAATTTCGATTCTGGTAGCAGTTTGCTGTGATTGACGAGTCCCCAATGGATCATAATGATTCTTATCTCCCAATCTCACAAATTCTCTAGCAGTTGTGATAATAACTTCAGCTAAGGAGAAAAGGCAAAAAATAAATTCTCTGCTGCACTGTCAATTCAGGCTTTGCCTTTTTTCCTGACATGGAATGGGGTTTATTTCAGATCTATTGCGTGTTGGAGACAAATATGGATCCTCATTGCTAAATTCCATGTCATTGCAAAACTGCAGTTTAATTGTTTACTGATATTTTTCTCACTTCTTTTTAAATATTTCTAAAAAATATTTCAGGTTTCTCATTGTTAATTAGCTTAAGTTATATTTAGGTCAATTTGTTGGTAGGTGCAAAACATTGGGCACATACCCAACAACTGCATGGTACTCATAGGGACCATGAGCAATATTTTACATTTTAAAATATTTGTCCTATTTAAAAAATATACTAATATATATTTAATTTTCTCAATTATTACATTAAAACTAGGCACAAGTTATGGTGATGCCATGACTGTAAAAATGGAATTTTCTTTGCCAGAGACAGGCTTGGAGTGGTTACAGATTTATTTCTATTTCCACAATGAACTCCCATTGATGGGACAGTGAATCAGATAAAAGAAATGTGAGGCCTTGCAAAGTAAATGGTAGAAAGACTACAGAAAAAAGTAACTTGTAAGGGAATAATTTAGCTAATTTCAGGGCATGATGGGGAATATGAGGAAGGTTACTTCTTCTCATGCATATCTTAACATTTTTGAGGATTTATTATTTCAAAGTCTTAATGATTTAATGGTCTTAATAATCTAACTCCTATAAAAGCGAGTGCTTGATATCTTTATTTCAGAAGAAAAATCTCTCTTTCTGGGGAAAATCCTGCTCTCCTCCTGCTCACCCACTTCAGCTGGATTTGTTCTTCTGAGAGAAGCTGGCAGAGGAAGGGGTGAATATAAGATAATTAAGAACGAGGCAATTAGACTCTCACCACCCCTGACACATTCTCAGAATGGAAAATGTGACTTTACAAGATAATTCTTCTCTTGGAAAGTGAAGCCCAAAGAAGGGAAAGTGGAAGGTCTTGTGAGAAGTTCTCACCAGTGGTCGTGTGTGAGGGGATGGAGGTGCAGGTGAGACCTTCCCTCACCAGGTACCACTGCCTGGGTCACTTGGGGACAGCCACCAATCCAGGCAGGTACAACCCCTCCTTGTGTGGGATCAGACTCATCCCACACCCCCCAGCACTGGAAAACACTGAAAAACACCCCTCAGCACTTGGAGAAACAGCCTAACAAAGGGAAGAATTGCCCAGCTACACATGCCCAGCCAATGGGATCTACTTACCTCTTATTTGCAGGAATATATTTTTAATTAAGTATTTGCAATATGTTTCATTATTAAATCGCTTATTTTTCCAGTGCAATAAAGGTTAAAATACAAGAGAAACCAAAATACAGTTTAAAGGCCATTTTTCTGCTGAAGGACTAGGAAGACACTGAGGATATTTGACTTGAACCAAATAATCCACTTTACTGAAAAGAGCATGGATCTTGATCTATTGCTCACCAAACCCAGCAGAGGTGAAAACGCCACATTTATTTGGGTTTTGTCTGCAATGGTCAGGCTGAGAGCTAAAGTGATGGAGCTCTACCAGCTTTGCACCCTCTGGGCCAGGTTGTTTGTGTCATTAAAGTATTGACAGTGCCGAGGATCAGTGGAAGTGGAATATTGCTGAAAGATCAAAGAGTGCCCCTTTGAACAGACTTTATTGCCTTTTTCATCTTATCAGCACTTGCCATTATTAACCTGAGGATTTCTGTCTGAGTGGGCTGTAGAGGCAGGGGATATCAGGGGGAAGCAGTGGCAGGAGGGGGACAGCTAAGGTGTGGAAGAGATAAGGTGATGTGTTCTTCACTCTCACCCACACACATTGCAGGTGCTCATATAAATACCCAGATAAAAGTCACATAGAGCAAAAACTCCTCGTGGAGCAAAACAGCAAATGGTGGGATCTGCACCACCAATGGCATTGGCTGTGACCTGAAAGGGAATAAAACAGCACAGTCTGATGTTATCTGTCCCTTTGCCTTTGCCTTGCACTGTCAGGAGGGACTGTGCCTATGGAAAACGAGTCTGGAACACTGCAAGGAGCTTTTAGTGGATAATGCAAAAATACTGCCTCTTCAGTTTAAGGAAAAAGTACCAGTCAGTGGATTTCAACACCCAGTGCAGCTGGTTTGGGTCGAATTGCATGCCAGATGTCTTTCTTTCATTCAAGGGCTTTAAGTTTTCCAGAACAAGATAAATATGTATGTTCTCCCTGCATTTTATGGAAATCTCCCTGCTTTATTTTTTTTTCAAGAAAAAATATAACTCCTAAATTGGAGCTTGGAATTATTCCCCTTGATCTATGAACTTGGCAGTACAGGAAGAGCTGTTGTTCTTACCCATGATAAGGATTTTCTTCATTGTACTCAAAAAACTTCTGAAACTTTTGGTTTTTCTTAAATCAGCTGCTTAATGGATGGAAACATCCAACAAAGACAATTTTTATCATCATATTCAGAATGCTGTGAAAGCAGGGCTCTCTCAGGGAGAACAAGTTTAGATAAAACAGCAGAAACCACACAGGACATCAGACTCAGCCTCTTCGCTGGCCCTCCCTTGTTGATAATAGAGGTTTTATGGGGCAGATCTGCTGGATGGGGCCAAGGTGGGGCCATTCCCTGTGACAGGAGACCACCAGGACATGGATGTGATAGACAGATATCCATAGATTGGATAATTTTCCTTCTTTACCCTCTTCACTGCCACTTCACCCACTGAAAACAACACTTGTCCCTGAGCAGCCCCTCCCAGGCTTGTCCTCTGGTGCTGGAAGGACACGTGGACTGGGGTGTCAGAGGGCTGCAGGACCCAGGGGACCCCAGCCAAAGCCACCTGGGAGTGCCTGAACTCATAACTCTGAGCTCTGTACCTAAATGAGGGCTTTGAGGTGCCACCACCAGCATAACCTTGGAGGTCAAACAAGATGTGATATCTGATTTAAGCTGGGTTTATGTGAAGCAAAGAATCCCAGAGATTTCTGTTTGAGACTGGTGACCCCCATATGTCACAGCCCCAGTGCCAGTGAGACAGAGAACATTGTGGTCAAGCAGAAGAAGGGATTTTTTGGTAAATTTTGTGGCTGCAGAGATGGCGACTTACACTGAGCATTGGCTCTCAGTAATTCCAACAGCTGAATGCCTTTAAAATATACTGCTCTGCTCATAATGGCTTGCCAGTGTTGCACATTAACCTTTAGACTATTTGAATTTAACTCTGTAAGTAAGCTAGATAGCTTTCTAAAATGGTAGATAATATAACAAAAAAGGTGCAGACGTGGATGAAGACATGTGAGCAAAGCAGTTATTAAAATTAGAATGATTGATGCTATTATATTATATTCTGAGTTATCCTACATGTGGAAATCTAAGTGGCTGTTCTCTTTAATATGCATATGCAGCTGCTAATTGGGGGGCAATTAGCAGGTAAACTAACCCAAACTAGACAAATAAACACAGGGCAGCAGGAAAGAAAAGGCTGCTCTTTGATACTCCACAGCCTGCTGGAAGATCCCATGGGCTCCAGGGCCCAAATTTGTTAATAAAATCAAAGAGTTAGGCTTCCTTGTCCTAGACTCACATGCAAAACAGGAATATAAGAATGTTCAGCAATGAACTCATTTGAAGCATGTCAGACACCACAGACCTTCTGAGGGGATCAAAAGACTCCACTAACAAAAGCTGCCAAGAAATCAACTCAGGTTTCACACTGCTGGGTTAATTTGTACCCTCTACATGTGTTAGTGGTTCTGGATGTCCTTTTGAAAGTTAAAAAGACTTTCTGCTCAGTAAGTAAGTAAGTGGTTAGCTGGGAATATCATTGAATTACCTCATATCCCACTCCTCCTGCACATCTTGAAACCAGTTTGGCCACGGCAGTGGAAGCAGAACTGGAGCTGCAGGGGCACATCCTCCTGATCCATGAACATAACTCCTGAGTCATGGACGTAACTCCTGATTCCATAAACACAACTCCCATTCCTGCTGATAGAAGTTATGCACAGGCATGGAGAGGAGAATCCATCACAGAGAGCTGGTGATCATCTCAGACTCACACAGCAGCACGCTGAAATTTCCCTGGTGCAAAATACGAACCTGCTTTCCTCCTAATTCCCTGATGCATCTCTGTGCCAGCCCAGAAACTCACCTCATGGACCAGGAATGATGTGTGGGAACAGCAAGGCAGAACTTACAGTGATGAGAAGCAGAGCAGTTATTTGGAGGTGGACCTTGTCTGTGAGGGAGCTGGAGGTCAGCTCCTTATTTACACAAGAGAAAGCAAAGACAGAAATTGCCACCTGACAGAAAAGATAAAATAGAGAGAATGAGGCATAAAAGTTTTCTAGTTTACTTATTAGCACTATATGTAATTGGATGGAAGTAGCAGGTTTCAAAAATTTGTCTTACTGTAATGACCATAATTTTTTAGAGATCGAAAATGAATCTGACTAGAAAATACCATTAAACTACCAACTTGCTTAAAATTTAAAGGGTAATTCACATATAATGCTTTTATTTAATAGCCCAATTTACAAAACGTCTAAAATTAATGCAGATCTTTTCAGGACAAAATCAGCTGTAACTGCACCAACTAATTTTTGCTCATTTGAACTGAATTATTAATAAGAGAGAAATATACCATATGTTCCCAAAAGAGCTGGATACATTTATTTCAAATAAAATTGCTGTGTTTGGTGGAATATAAGAGGTTTAAATGCTTTCAGAGAAATGGGTTACTTATATACTGATTTAATAGAGTATAAATCAGACTGCATAATTAGGGACACAGCTGTTTCCTAACCTAAAGCTGCCAGCTTTTGTTGGTTAAGTTCCTTTATCACCTGCATGGCTTTAATCAGCAATAATTTGTTCTTCTTGTGGAGCAATACAAGTTAATCAATAATTTTGCTGTTTGTACTATACTGGAAAAGGGTTTTTATGGCAGGTTTAGCCTAAACTGGGCATACGTTCTCCTGGCTTATTCACTCCATTTATTTAATTTTATGGTGATCCTGATGCTAATTAAAAATGAAAGTATTTTTGGTAGCTAAATCTCTGCCTACACAGGGTACAGAGATATAATGGGTTAACTTTTTAATGCACCTTCTAACTTTGTACTACATTCACATTTAGGCATAAATCCCAAATCCTTTCATGTAAGGTAAAACTCCATGGAAACTTCTCCCCTTGGAGCATACCTGGAGATTTCCATTCTATCTGCTCTCAGAAGCAAACAAAGAAAAAAGAAGGGTTAATGAGTATTTCTCTACTATTCAGTTTGCTTAAAAAGTTCCTTGGCCAGATATCAAAACAAGAAGACTCTGTGCATGTTTCACCTACAACTGCAATTTACTCTTAACCAACACATCTGGTGACAGCACCATGTTGTGGGGACATGGTTTATTCCTAGAAGGTCAACAAGGGAAAAATTTTTATAAGTGAGTATATTTGCATCTGTTTTTCACTCATTTTGTGCTGTAATGTGAATTTAGGTGAGCAAAACTGTTCAAACTGATCTATGCATTATCTTCAAATGGCTTATCTGGAGGATTATACTTTTTAAAACTCACATCCATGATACAAAAAGATGGGAGACTTTCAAGTCCTTTGACATCCAGATGAGCCAAAAGCCCAGGGAAGAGTGATGCAGCTCAGATGAGCATGAAAGAAGCAAAGTTTCGAAATATTTTGTAAATATTCTGGTTTTCCTACAGAGCTGTTCACTCCTCATATTACTCCTCTTCTGAAGAAAGTTTGAAACCCTAATTCAAACCCCATCAAGCTCCTCTTGGCTTTAGAATCCTGGGATCAGGGGGAAGACTACAGATAGATCTGCTTTGAGTTGAGATTTATATAATACATAAAATATGTTTGTGATATATTTATACAAATCCTAACCTCTAAAAATATTTAGACACAAATATATGTATATTTTTAGCTGTTTAAACATTGGAGGATGGTAATTTTAAAAGCCTTGAAGGACAAATGGTAGAATGTGACATTTCTAAATGAAATTCTTAAAGTGTAATTGGCCATGTGAATGCCACTAGATACTTTCAGCTGTTTGTTGAATATTATAAAAAAGCAGCATATGATACAAATTTAAACAAAGGATATCTGAATACTGTTATTTACATCTCAGTTATCTCTAGCTGATGCAAGGTTCTAAATTCACCTCTGCAAAAGGGGATGAATCTTCCAGTCTGCTGTAGCACCATGGAGGCTCCAGCAGCACCACCTTCAAGTAAGAGGATGTTCCTCAACTGCAAATGTAACTGTGTTTTTATTTAGGGGTGGAGGAAGGGGGTGGAAAAGGCTGTGAGTGATTCCTGATGCCAGGTTTATATTTTAAATAGTTCTATTTGAAATGCATCTGCTCCTTTCAGCCTTTCTCCTTGTCTTCCACAGGGTTACACGCAGATAATCACATTCCTTCCTTTTAGAGCCAGAATATTCTTTTAAAACCCCAAAGAGACAATATGCAACTTAAAGTAGAAAATTGGCTTCACTCACAAATTATGCATTAAAGAGACTTTGTATCTCACTATATGTCTTGCTCAGAGGGAACTTCCACGTTCACAGATTCCAGCTGTGCGAGACATAAAAATTTTATGCCATAACTTTTACAGACTAAGGACTTTCTTCACAGTTTCAGTCATTTGAGGGAACTGTCACTAAAGAGCAGGCTCTGTCTGACACCTTCTAATTAGCTCTCTGTCCCTAAGGAGAAGAATAATGCCACCAATGAGGACAATCTGGAGCTCCTCACCAGCTTAACTGAAAAATGCCCCGATTCTTCTGCTTCCACTCAGGGCCAAAGTTAAATACATAAATGCCAATTGTTGTAGAAGTAAAGAAAACAAGTTTTGCTGTGTTTTTCTTTGCTCCTTTGACAGCTCACATCAACACTCCTTGGAGATTTCCCCACCTTGCTCAGATCCAGTGCCTGTGGTTTCCTGGAAGGAGCTTCCTTCCCTGGCTCGATGGTGATACAGAAACCATGGAAATGTTGTGCCCAAACTCATTCTCCACGTGCTCCAAAAACACAGACATGGCCACACGAACGTGAGCCATCCATTGTGTGGGCCATGGACACCAGCAGATGTTCCAGAAGCATCAGTCTGCCATCAAACACACATTTGAATTTCCCTAAAAACCTTCCCCGGGGATATGGTTGAGGTTTTGATCGACAGAGTGAGTCCTCAGCTCTCTCGTGGCTGAAATACATGAATTTTAGTTAATTTTCCTGTTAAGCTGTTCTTTCTGCCCAAGTGTTCTTGCAGCCTCATTTCAGAGTATTTTATTCAGATTTATGAGTAGGCTTTCCTAGAATGGTTTGGGTTGGAAAAGACCTTAATCATCATTTCCTTCCAACCTGCCATGAGCAGGGACACTTTTCCCTTGGAGGGCCAAACCTACTTCAGCAGCCTCAAGTAATACTTACATTTTCACCATTAAGACTTAAAAACCCCCAAAACTCCTTTCTAAAACTGAGTGTCCAGAGATACTCCCCTCTACAGACTGGGGACTCCCCTCTGCCAAACATGATCTCCATAACTTGCTGATTTTATCTATAATTAATTCTAATTTTCCCCTTACTCTCCCAAGTAGTATAGTAATGGAGAAGTTATTTGGGAATATTTGGTTTATAATGTTTATCACATTGCTACACAATATATGTTATAGGTTTAAATCAATACGTGCAAGTAAAGAACTGGCAATTAAACAACTCCTGATTTCTGTGGGCAAAAAATGTGATTTTTCTCCTTCGTATCTAACATCAGCTGCAAATATATGTGTAGCTGTGGAGGCATGGCCCTTAAGTCTTAATTTTGAAATGATGAAAAAAAAAAACAACCCTAAAAAGGGCTTGTAAACAAGATATATTTGGCAATTCCTCCAGTGTACTTTGATCTATGTAATATAGGTCAGCGCTCAGTGCTTCATTCTACATTCTCCCAAATATCTAATTGCCTAATTATTGCATTATTTCACAGCCAGTTGGCTGAAAGGGTTTGTATGGGAGTGTGGCAGAATAAGAGAGCTGTCAGTCTTTGGTTATGGTCCTATAGTTCTAATTCAAGAATTAAATATCTGTCTTTTCTAAAAGTCATTACATGATTTATTGGAAAATTGGTAGAAACAGCCCTGGGGGGGTTGTGCTCAAAATCTGGTTTAGAAGAGTGGCTGCTAGCTATGACTTTTGATTTTCTTGTCTCAAAATGAATAGCACTGCCTGTTTCTATGCAAATTAAATGTTTGAATGTATTTTTTAAAGATAGATTATAATTGTTAATTTAATTGTATTTCTTATGCAGAGAGGTGATTTGTGTTTTGATCTTTATTTCTAGAGGAAACCCCTTTTGCTACTGATTCCCCAGAAGTGCAGGACTGCTTTTTTCTGTTGTTTGATAGCTCTAAAATGTCCTGCAGAAATTGTAGGTCAAGAATTACAGCCATGGTAAATCATGCCTCATGAATGAGAAGTCATCTGTGATTTCTCTGGGGTTTTTTTGGTGTGTCTTTAAAATGAGGGTAATATTAGGAAGAAAATTAAGGTTTCTTTAACATAGATTGGCATAAATATGAACCATTCCAATATATGCATATTTGTGACATTCCAGCTCTGTTGACATCTAGAATTCAGGCTGCATCTGCCAGAGAGGAGGCTCTATAAATAAGCCTCAAGAAAAAAAAATTAGCTAGAGTAATTCCCAGCAATTATATTTAAAAATGTAATTAAGTTTCCTTTCTGGGTTTAAAAATGATCACTTCCCACCATGAACCCAGAGGTGCCTCCATCCTCTCTCTCCTTCATTGTTGAGAAGCTACTTGTGAAGTTTTTTGCTTTATGCAGCTTTCAACGATTTCATAGCCCAAACATCACTTTTTTTCTTAGTGATTCCTCCCCTTTTTCCTGTGCTTTAGGACCAAAACAGGAATAACAGGCTCATAACTCCTCTGAGCCCTGGAGCTGGGGACACCCAGGGGACAGGACAAGGGATGGGTGGTTGGCTGCTTCTCTGGGGGATCAGTAGCCCCCAACTCCTTTGATGTGGCCCAGCAACTTTATCACCTGAATTTCTTCTCTCTGCCTCTCTGCTGACCCATCCATCTCTGTTTCTGAAATAACTGATCCACTTTTGTAATGCCAAGGAACACAAACTGATTCCCCTTTGCTGCAGGAGGTAGACAAGGACTGGCTTCTTTGTGGCTTCATTCACCTCCCTCCTTCCAGGAACTGCCTCCCATTTCATGGGAGCTGGAGGCTCACAAAAATCAATAACTTTCCACCAAAGCATGTGTCAAAAACAATCATGATCATGGCTAGAGAGAGAAAAAGTCACAAAAATGCAGGTCTGAAAGCAAACAAGGGGTTAACTCTCCTATTTATGCATCTGATAATTTATAAGAATTATTTGCATTTATTGTCAGCCACTGGACTCACGTAATAGCCCTAAAGCTGCAGAGGGCAAATAAGAGGCACATGAGATGCAGCTGGATGGATACAATAGATTGAACATCTCCAAAGAACTCCCATTAGAGTCCAGTGGGTCAATAATCCACAAACCAAGAAGGATTTACATGAGAGACCAGAACAGCTGCTTTGGAGCCATTTTATCAAGGCAGGATCTGACTTTAAAACCATGGTGATGTGCAGGCCTTGCTGCCTTTCAAGATGCCATTTTAGTTTACAGCAACACAAATAAATAGTATAAAATTAGTAAAAGGGTCTTTAGAGGATCACAATAGGTTATGTCCTTGATTTTACAAAATAGCTCTCTGAGATCCATTGTATTTCCTACAAGAAACTGAAAACTTAGAACAAGGCAGTCCCTGTACACTATGAGCTATGAATAAGATGCATCTTTATTGAGAATAACAGAGAGAAAAATATATTTTCTACATTGTTTTGACATGGTATGCTCAGTAAAGACCTAGGGCAATAGTGTGAGCTCTTTTCAGGTGTAGGCAAACTGGGTTGAATCTGTGGAGGAGGATGTAGAGGGGATGCTACTGCACCCTCTCCTTCAATTTATTTGCTCAAGGTACCAAGAAATTAACTTCAGCTTGATTAAATACAGAGCAGCCTCAAAACTCCTCTAATTTTGAGGAGTTTGGAATTAATTAGTTTGAGGAGTTAATGCATGATTTGTGAGTGAAGCCAATTCTGGAAGGCCATGAGGACTTCCTGTGTATCAGCTTCATTCCTCTCTCTGACAGAGCACTGCACTTTTGCAGACAGAATCTTGAATTGGTAGAAGCAATTGGGGGCAAAATAAGGGGGAATCCCCAATTTTATTGACCTTTAGTCTTGTGCCAGAACTGGGGTATTAAATGGATGTGGAAAACACCAGGCTTTATCTCCTTTCCCACACAAACTTCACAAAATAAAAAAAAAAAAAAAAAAGCTCTTCGAGCATAACACATAACAAGAAGATCATTGCAGCTACGTGGTAAATCTGCAAAAAGACTTAAACATTAAAAATTAATCTCAAGACTTTATTATTCCTTTGTAACTCAGCACTGCAATGATCTTTGTGTAGTGGAGGGCTCTGCAGTGCTCGTATGTGCTCTCATGCCTCGGCAGAATGCCATGAATTAAGGATGGAGCGTAAACCTCGCCTTTGAATTTCCTGGCTTTTGTTGGTTTGTGTCATAAACTCAACATTATTCAAATCTCGGGTTTTGTATTTAATATTATTAAACGCCTCCTCATCAATGCCAAGTCTGTAATTGGTCACAGTGAATAGGTGATTAGACAGATAAAGTGCAATTGTGATTGCAAAAACTATCACCAGGTTTGCCGAGGACAATAATTATGTAGCTTATAATGTTTGAAAATATTGCCTAAATCTCCTTCCCACATGTTGTTTGTGATGGAAAACAATTAGACAAAAGATTCTTTTTCTAAGCTGCCTCTGATTCAGATTTGCCTGATGAATGGTCTTTATACTGAACCCAAAGCATTTGTTCCAAGTAAATTATATGTCATTGCAAATGCAAAAGGTCTGCTTCACAATGTTTATTGGGATAAATTAAATCTTCTAAAGATGGTAAACAGAAGGCCTCAATAATGATTCACTTCTGTATAGTTTAAACTGAAAAGGATGTTGCAGTTAGAAGGATGGAGATGAGGCAAACAACACTCCCTGCTTTGTATTAACAACATAAGAGGTACAATAGGGAAATTTAATTTGATACTGATCTACATGAGGCATAACACAGCAACACAGTTTCAAATGCTACTTTTCTAATGGCAGCCTTTGAATTGCAAATTTCCACCAAAACCACCTGATTCATTACTTGAATGCGTTCCCAACCCAGCCAAGGAGCTTCTCTGCCCGCTCCCATCGGGGCAGGAACCGGCTCTCCTTCCTTAACATCCCGGGAGGTGGATGTAAAACCCGAGGGACGCTTTCCTTGTGCGAGCCCGCAAGGTGACAGGCACACACAGGCAGCCTGTCTAGTGCTCGACAAAAGAGATGCTCCTGTCTTTGCTGCAGCAGCCAAATTTCTGCTCGCAGGGAAAGGTCAGATCCGGGAATAGCGCTCAGCCCTTTCGGGAGCGCTCGCCTTGCGCTCCAAAGGACACGGCTCAGAGTTGGCAGCGCTTGGGAAACGTTCTGTCGCTTCTGTGGGCCCTCCAAAAACCCACTGAAAGAAATGGCACTCGTTCCTTTAATGGTCTCAGGCTGGCAGTGGAAAAGTGCTGTGAGGGTGGCGGAGCAGACGAGCCTTTGGCTGAGCACACCACGGCCCCGTGGGCACAGGGGAATTCTCCAGCGTTTCCTCACTCGGTGTGAGAGGGATTGGAGGGATTCAGCCACTCCAACCTGTGTAACTCTGATTTTTCATTTTTTTCTGATTGTTTCACATTTCTACTGGAGCTTTCTCATGCTCGTAACAAAACCAAAGACTGATATTTTGTAAATATGCATTCCTTTCGGGGGGGAAGGACAAATTGATGGACTATTGGTTTCACCAGTGGGGTCGGAGAGGTGTCAACCTCATCCCCCACCCGCTGGTCAAAATCCAAACCCTACTTAAACCCCAAATCATAATAAACTCTCTCTTTCTCTACTCCCTTCTCAACCTGACGGGTGAGTGTAGTTCTTCCGTGTCATCCAGCGACACACCTGTGAAAGAACACAATGGGCTCTCTAGGAAGCTATATTCTATATTCTCCTCCAGCCTAAAGGGAATATATGGGAAGCTGAGCCGGTGTCAGTTAATTCCTTTACAACCCAGCTTAAAATTGGATCTTAAACAGGTTCTCTATGTGTTTGTCAGGTCTTTCTAGTCCCTCCATTAGCTCACTCTTTCAACCATTGTGTGTCTAGATTTCCAGCTCTCTGAAATCTTGTTCACAGGTGATTAAGAACTGTGTTATGGACTATCAAAGTCCCCCATAGAAAATTACAAGCTGATACTCAACCACTTTGCTGCCTCTATTTTTAGAATATTTGTGTCTTTTAACCCAAGTTCTGCATTTCAGGCTTTTGGGCGGCTTGCAACACCCCTTGAAAGGTTTTTACCACCTACTTACTGTTCATTAGTATTCACAGTCACCAGAACACCTTTAACTCATATTGATGCACACACTCCCAGACAAAAGCTCTATTAACGGGACTTCATACCTGATCTCGAGCACACTGGTAATTAAACATCCATAAACGTTGAAAAATAAATAAAAGTTTGCATGGTACTTGGAGAAGGCATCCAATTTCCTCTTTGATTCTAGGACGCAAAATATTCTGCACCTGAGAGGGTTGGCAGGAAGTCAGAAGGGGAGTTTGTAACTTCCCAGCTGCTCAGCAGGGGCAGGGCAAAGGGGATGTGCAGCAGAGCAGGTACAGAGACCTGTGGTCACAAAAAACATCAGCAGGAGCAGGACAGAGAAGGAGCTTCAGTACTTAAGGCAATGCCAGGAAAATGTAGATAAGCTCCTATTGCATCTTCACCTCTGAGGAAGGCACAGACAATATAGACAAGATGTGAACATTGTCCTTTAGTGCTGCTTCCAATAGTTTGTAAATAAAAAAATACCTTTGTGAACTCCAGGTTTCCCCCTGCTTTGCAGATGGCCAAAGGAAGCAATTACAGTGTGTATGACATGGGCAGAATTTTCTTCACAAAACAATTCCCTAAAATCCTTTATATGAGAGCAAGCTTTCATTTAATGACCTCTTTGAATTTTACTGGTGAGCCCAGCAATAATACACGGGTATTGTTAGAAATGTAAATGTAAAGAGATAAGGAAATTTTCAGGCAAATCTATATTTAATTTCAAAGAAAAGCTGCTCATTTCTAATGGCCCTGTTTGCATGGATATCTGATGGTGAGGCTAGGGGAGGGTCACAGCAGATAACACCTAACAGGATCACTGCATGAAAAACAAATATTTATTTTCTCTTTGTCTCTTTGGGACTCATTTGCATTAAAACTGCAGCTTTCCCAGAGACGGTTGGTGAAAAAAAAAACCTACCCTAATTTATGCATTTAATATTAGGAAGGCTCTTTGAGATTGAGGTTATATAAAAGCTGATTCCACTCCACATCCTCATCTCCCCACAAAGAACACGGAGCTGAGATGAACGGTTCGGGTGCTCCGTTTGTTGTATACCTCAAATTTGCATTTTATTGCACCTATGTATTTTTATAACTGTATTATAGATCCTACTGTCACACTTGGTTTCTTTCCTGAATTCCAGCTGCTATTGCACAAAGCTATTTGTCACTTATTTTAACCTTGAGCATGCAAAACTCCTCACAGGCTAAAAATTAGGCAAGAGCTTACGTGAAGAGACATTTAATGCATTCAGGCAGTGTTGCCTCACTACCTGAAGCTGTTTTGCATTATCTCTAGTGCCCTCCCTGATCTTTGGCTCTGAAAAAACCTTTTTGTTGTCATCCTTAATGTCATGAGATTCCTTTCAGAAACTAAAATAAAATGGTGTGGATGCATTGAGTGAGTTTTTATTTGCTGAAGTCCGTTAAACTCACTGTCATCACAGAATCACAGAATGGTTTTGGGTGGGGATGGACCTTAAATCTCATCCAGTTGCATCCCCTGCCATGGCAGGGACACCTTCTACTATCCCAGGTTGCTCCAAACCCCAACATCCAACCTGGCCTTGGACACTTCCAGGGATCCAGGGGCAGCCACAGCTTCTCTGGGCACCCTGTGCCAGGGCCTGCCCACCCTCACAGGGAACAATTCCTTCCTAAAATATCACCCCAAACTTCTTTCTTTCGTTATAAAGTCATGCTTTAAGCTCTTGTAAGGACACTTTGGGCAATAACTCCCCCAGGCACATTTTGCCCCAGGGATGCTCCCACCAGAGACAAGATGGGCTCCCACCTGCACAGGGCAGCCAGAGCCTGTCCCACTCATTGTGTCCTTGCTTTCCTTCTGCGACAGAATGCAAATACCCAAGGGATGGTTGAAAGCCAGGGTGATTATCCAGGATACTTTGCATGCTGTTTTATATCTGTATCTGTCCCACTGTAAAACTATAAAATGTGATCCCTCCTTTTTATTGTCTGCTCTGTTTTGCATGTAGCAAAAGCCAATTGTTTTCCAAACCTGTTTTAAAATTGCTTTAAAAGCTGCATGAGCATATAAGTCTTTTAAACAAGTAGCAGATTTACTTCTGAGTGAGATGAGTTTAAAAAGAGCTAGAATTCAAAAAATGTAGGAGGAGGGATCTCTTGATGGAGTTTTATATGGAGTGGCATTTCACATCAAAATAATTACGTTTCTATGCTGATTAATGATTAACCTGGTTCTTTGTTATTCCTCTCTGAATGCCAGCTTCAGTCCTGAGGTAGACTCCCTCTGGAGTCAATAGGAGAAGCCATGTGAACGTCAAAAACCAGAAGTTATCTTTGTCATTAACCTTGAGAAGCACCATCGATTGCTGGCACTAAGTAAGATCTAATGGCTGCAGAGAAACAACTGCTTCAAAAACAATTTTCAAGGCATATTTGAAAATGAGTTAGATGAAGCTACAGAAATATGGCATTGCTCTGATTTGGTACAGCTAGCTCAGAATTGCTTTGTGATGCAGTTCAGCAAGATTTACTGGGATGATAAAGAAGGGAAAAGTCTCCATGTTGCCTTGTTTTCTAATCAAAATTAGCATCTGCCTATGATGCAGAAATTAATAGAGGTAGAGAGGCATGTGAGTGCAATGCTGATGGTCTAACAGGAGCATTTTAATTCTGCACCATTCACTTGAGCTCCTCTGTAACTCAGTTATGTTTGAAAATGTGACATTATGCTTACAGCCTGACAAGGAAAAATAAATACATGTTTTCTGTGGACTTGAAAGATATAAAAACATACTTTGAAGGAGATTTCCATCCCACTTTTTGGGATGAAAAGAATTTGCAAGCCTTGAGAATTTCAGCTGCCCATATCCTCATCAGTTCTTAAAACTAGAGATGTTAGTTCTTCAGTAGGTAAAACACCAGTAATTTGAGAATTTTTGAATGAGTGTTTCTGTGCTTTTTTGGGAAATACAAAACTGGCTTTTGTGGGGAATTTTGCATCATTTAGGACAGAAAATATGGTCCCCAAACTGCCTTGGCTGGTGTTTTTATAGAGGTGTGTCCATTTAGTACCTTGGGAGAGAAAATGTCCAGAGCAGACCAGGTAAAAAATTAAACTCAAAATTGAGTCGTGCTGTTGAAATGCTGGGAAAAGATAATGAAATAAAGGATGTTGTACTGAAATAAAATAGGATGTAAAATTGTGCTACTCTGCTGCTTGGCCAGCAGCACACTGCAGAAATTTAAGGCCTAAGTCCATGGTTCTAACTCAGGTAAACAGTCAAATATACAAAGATTTTACCTAAGCAAATACTGTAGAGGTGTCCAGTCTGTGGTAAACTTGCATGAGACACAATTTGGTCAAATGCACTCAGCTCTGCCTGTTTTATTAAGATGTGACCCTTCTCCTGCTGCAAGCTCATCTCTTACACCATGATTTGCAGCAATTAATTGGTCTCCTCTAAGCTGACTAGCAAATCCATATACTACTGTAATTACCTGAATGTAAAATATTTAGGAAATATCTATCATGCTCTTGGAAGTCTCAGGTCATTGAAAGAAAGCCAATGAAATTGCAAACAGGAGGAAGGGATTGGCTACCAGGTACTTTTCCTCCCCCCTCCCCATCCTCTTGGCTCTTAGCATTTGTCTCTAGGGCATGACCAAATAGTGGCCATGTGTCATAAAGACATTTATCATGTAATTACAGCTTTAAGATCAGTTTCTGTTGATGTGAGATGATTACTTTGTATTTCACGCCTTTCAGGTTCCCAGCTGGGATTCAGAGGTTTAAGGACATGGGGTATATATTTTTTAAATTTATGAGATAGCCATTAATTTAATTAATTGGACCATAAGAGTTCAGTCAGTGACCAAATAAGAATCCTGGGAAACAGAGAGAACCAGATGTTTTATGAAGTTTCGATATTTTTGACGTGGATAACTTGGCAAAGCAAAGGCCTTTGTTTCCTCCTCGAGGAACAGAACATCTCTGTGGAGTAAGAAAAATGACACATCAAAGTCATTGCCTGTGAAAGCTGACACTGGAATAAGAACACTGTTCAAATGAGGCTGTTTTAAGCCTGGCTTAGACTGTATTGTTCTTATGTGTTAGCAATAACCCAGTGCCACTCCTGTGTGGCTTACATCAATATTGCTCTCTAAAATCTGGGCTCAGGCACTGTAACTGTGATTCCTCTCGTTAATTTTGGGACTTTCTGTTGTGTGTTTGCGTCATTTTGTGTTTTCAAACTGATATCTGATTTGAATTATTGTGAGAAGGTCTCTGTCACCACGGTGATCACAAAGCTGCATTTCCAATGTTTTCAATGTTCACTACACCTCTGTGAGCTTTCCTGAAGATGGATTTTCATTGAGCTCCCATTTCTTCTGATATTGAGGTCAGCTTTCTTGACCATCATCACAGCTGTTTAAATTAGCATGTGCTGTTTTTAAAGGCTTCATTGAAATAATTTAAGATTTTAGTGGAATGGGTTTTAACTTTCTTTCCATTATCTCCCCACCTGAGATGCAGCAGGAAGTCCAGGACTGCAGCTGTATCCAGGTTACAGCCAGACAAAATATTTTATGCTTGTCCACTCTTACCAGTTAAAGAATCCACCCCGGTTCCTGTCCAGAGAAAGCCCGAAATCTCAACATTTACCACAAACAGCTAAACCCATAAATTTTACATTGAGGATAGAGCAAGATGGATTTTCATACTGTGCACAACACCCAGTAGCCAAGGCCTGCCTTGTGGGGAGGGGTGATTTGCTGTTTGTTCCCTGGCACTGGCACACTCACATGGGTGCATGAGACTGGCAGGAATCCAGAGTAATGGATCATGAATTAAGTCCAAAGGCTTCTTCCTGAGGTGGTGTTTGCTGACAGAGCTCCCCATCATCCCTAGGATCCTGTGGATCCCACCAAGGCACTTGGCTGTCGTGCTCCCAGCCCTGTGGTCACAGCCACCAATGTCATCCACTTGAAAATAAAAAGTCACATCCAGCTGTGATGCACCAACACCTTTCTACTCTTTTTCTTTCTTTGGAGAATGCACTTGCCTAATGGGAATTATTGTGGAAGCATTTAACGTAGAGGGAGTTAGTAAAACTTAAATCAGCAGCTCTATTTGTCTCTTCTGCTGAAAGATAAAAATGCAAATCTGGCAGTGGCTGAGGACTGCAGAAGGGTTAGCAAGCAGGCAGGTGGGATTTACAGTGGAGGAAAACAACAGCAGAATTGTCATGACAGCAGAGAAATTATGTCTGGTTTGATCTGAGGGCACAGGCCTGGCCCTGGCTGTCCCAAGATCACTGCACGCTGCCAGCCAAGCTGTTGTCATGCTTAATTTACAGCTCACAGGGTTCATGGACTGTCTGATGAAAAATCTCAGTGGGAACTTGCAGGAGAACATAGAACAGTGACCAAATTATTCATATTTCTGCAAGGAATGGAGAGCTCCTTTGGCCCAGAGATGCCCTGATGATGACTGGCACCAAAGGTTGATCAGGGGCTTTATGATCTCTGGGTCTATTTTGGATTGGAATGTTTTGCTTAATGTGACACCAGTCCTCACCATTTGCATGACTCAATGTCACATTTTCAGCAGATCAGCAG
The DNA here is from genome assembly GCA_024734555.1 of Trochalopteron elliotii. NCBI lineage: Eukaryota > Metazoa > Chordata > Aves > Passeriformes > Leiothrichidae > Trochalopteron > Trochalopteron elliotii. Next base: position 381,583 of record JANPWX010000455.1, on the reverse strand, counting down.
TTAGAGAGGTTTGAGAAGCTCCCCTGGAAGCTGGATCCCAGCCTCGATCCTGAGTGTTGCCTGGTGTGTGCAGTCACTTCAAGTCATGTGTGGGAAAAGCAACAGGAATTGCCTTGACTGTTAATGATGTTTACTTCTTTTTAAATAATAAATACAATTTTAAAAACCCCCAATCCATAAATGTCTATTTAGTTTGACACAGGCCTAACAGAAATTAGGATTTTTCTACTCCAATAAATATTATTGTTTGCCCTTTTCTTTGGTGCCTTTCAGGTTAATTTATCTCCATGCATCTTCACTTTAAAATGGTAATAAAAGATACTGAACCCTCTGTGTCTTAGGAGTGTGTGTAACTAAGAACAATTCTCTTGCAAACCAATTTTCATGCTCTTTTAGAAGCTGATACAGAAACATTCCATACAGTTAATATTTAATACCAACATTCCATGAAAAATTCAGCTGCTAGTAAATGGGATTTATTTATTTTCTACCATTTAAATCTCCACTGCTGTTAGTCCTGAAACTGTTGATGGATAGATTATCTGAAGTGGAAACAAATACTCATTTGTTATGGGCTGGTTTGTGTTTATAAAAGGTGTTTAGGTCCACAAGTGAACTCAGGCTTGTAAAGGAACATGAACATCATGGAAACATGGGTCCCAAGCTCCTGCTTGTTCTGCAGGGGACAGAAATCAGTACAGTAAGAAAAGACTCCTCAGTAAAGGAGGCAATTCTGACAATTATTGCTTGTAAAGACAAATTCATGCCAGTAAACCCTTCAGTGGTGCAGCTTTGGGCCTCTACTGCTCCTTTCTTACATCCTGGCTTTCTTCTGTGCCTGAATTTCTTCTTTCTGTGCCTGAATTAAAAATGCATATTTACATTCTGTACTTCTTATTAAAACAGAAGGAAAACGTTCCAGCTGGATTCCCACATTCTCTGGATTGCTATGTTCTTCCAAAGGCAATTACACTGTCCACTTAGAAAAGAGGTATTATAACTCCTCCACATTTTCCATAGCATCAAAATTCACACTTGCCCTCTGAAATCTTGAATTTGCTTCTGTGTGTGTGTCAGACCCAGGCAGGTAGCAGGCTAGCATTTCCTCTGCCAGGAAAATCTCTGTGTGATGGTCATACCACCATCTTTTTTTCTTTTTTTTTTTTTTTGTAGTGGTTTTTTTTTTCTCTCTCTCTCTTTTTTTTTTTTTAAATAAAAATAACAGACAAAGAGAGGCATCAAAAGCAATTTTTCATTCCCACATACGTATGCTGTAAAACCCAGATATCGAGGCTTTTTGTGGTGATGTGATTCACATCACTTCAGTGCCGGGTGTTAGCTCTGCATTTAGTCTTGCCTGGACTGTAACGAAGGACACCGATTACTCTGGTGATTCCAGCTAAAAGCTGCAGGAGAGGCATTAGAATACAGGAAATGTATAGGGGAATGCAATTTCAAAGTGGATGAAAAATGTGTGAGTGGATGAACATTCAGTGAGGTAATTACCGCTCAGGTTTAGTCCCTGAATTTTCTTCTGCCTTACTCTAGGAAGAGCCTAATGGCCAGACCTGAGTTTTTAATGGGCAACATTTGGGCAAAAAGTATGGCTATTAGGTGAGCAAATGTAGCACTTTATCCTGGAGGAGTGGAGATCACCTTTGGTGTCAAAAGTAAAGGAGAATCAATTCAGCTTTGTGAGCTGTGAAAGTTTGCAGCAGGAAACCCTGGAATGGTCTCACTCCAGAGGGAGGGGAGGGAAGATGGTGCCTGAGCCTGGCAGGTGCTCAGCACAAAATACGTGTTCAGAGACAGTCAAATCCATTGGTTCCAGCCATCCTGGGGAAGATTTTCCATATTCCCAACAGCAGGGAAAGAGGATTCATAATTTATGCAGACCAAGTAATTCTGACCAAAAGAGGTACAAATCCAAATGAAATGTGAGCAGCATTTTCATCACCACGTGGAATGTGTTTGACAACAAGCCAGTTCCTTAGATTAAAAATAAGAATTGTAGCACTGGGTGTGTCCTTCAGGTAAGGTGAACACTCCACTTTCTGAAGAAAATCGTTGCAATTAAACTACACAATTAATCTGCACAATTAATCTGCACAATTAACAGGTTCAGGTCAGTGTCTCAAATAGGATCACCAAATGGGTGGAGTAAGAAAAACATAATTTTTTATCCCAAGGCGCTCCTGGGAAAAGCAGAGGAGCTGTCTCTAGTTTTCCCTGTGGAGGTAAAATTTATATTCTAGTTTTTGAAAGATCTTCCAGCTTTCATGGATGCGTCCTAGTGAATATGCACTGTCTGCACTGATGAAAACATTGGAGCTGTTCATTTTTGCATGGCGTTATCCAGGCATGCACTGAACCACTCAGTGCAGCTCTCTCTGTCAGGGAATGGGGTTCAAATTCAATGAACCAGATGGAAAACTTCATCTTGGTCTCACAGTTCTAAAATATTTGTTCAAAGGAGGACAGTAAGCCCTGCATCTTCAGTGAAAAAATCCTGTTTTTCTTTTTTCTTTAAAAATCCCCTATAATAAAGGCATATCAAAATCATTGTGGCTCAACTTTATCACTTTACACAAAACCAGAATATATCTTTTTTAATCTTACTTTTAAGTGGGAAAAAATTAGGAGTGGAATGTAGAGAACAACACCTGCTGTGGCTCTTCTCAGCTCTAGTTCTGCAAATCAGCCCAAACCCATCTGCTTTCTGCACTGCCTTAATTGCTTGCAAAGCTTTTTATGGCCAGTTTGGACCCCAAATTGCAATTACTGCTGCAGGCTTGAGGCTAACATGAGGGACAAAGCAGAGAGTAATGGGCAGCACTCTGACCCTCCCATCTGCAGGATGATGCTGAAAGAGGACACAAAAAGAACCACACTCACCCGTCAGGATGTGAGGTGCAAAGGAAAAAAGGCCTTTATTTTGGGAATCTCAACTTATATAGTTTTTGTGATTTGGTCAAGGACTGGGGGACGAGAGGAACACTCCTCTGACCCCAGTGGTCAACTCAGAAGTCTATCAATTTGTCCTTCCCCCTGGAAAGGAATGTGTTTACCAAGCATCAGTCTTTGTTTTTGTTATAATACGTGAGAACTCTTCAGTTCAAAAATAAAAACAATCAGAAGGCTGAAAAATCAAAGCAACAGGATGAAACCAGGGCTTGTCTCCTTCCAGGCTCCAGCTGGGACAGAAGTGGGGCAGGAGCAGGGGGATCCTCTCTGTGGCATGGATTTGGCATGGGGAGAGGCAGCAGCTCCAAGGTGTGAAGCAGGAGGAACCACACTTTCCATGCTGCCCCATGGGAAGTTCTAAAAGTTTGGATCACCCAGATAAATCCATCCAGATGTGCCTCGAATTTTTAATCTTCCTGTATTTTTCAGCAGGGGGATCTGCTGCAGTGACAAACAGACCTACAGGCATCACATCAGCGATTTCAGAGGTATTTCTTTCTCTGGTTATTTACCTTTTATTTCTGTGAGCAGGCATTTGATCCCTCAAACAATCCCAATCCAAATGTCCTTAAAGTGAACTGATGTACTGTACTTAATAGCCTGGTGACTTCTTGGATTAGACTGATCGAGCCAGTGATGAATAGGGTAAGTATAGTTAACAGCCATTCTTAAACAACTTTGAGTGCCATTAATTTTGTTATAGGACAGATTAATCTGAAATGTCAGGACTTGCTGTACTAGACCTAAAATTGTATTTTCAAACCAATTTTAACAGATTGTATTTCACTCTTGACACAAAATTCATTTACTCGCCTTAGATTGCAGCTTTTATTGTAATTGTATCAAATTAAATCAAGGCATTGGAACCACAGAAAACTAAGTTGAAGTGATAGGAGGGTAGTTGCACTAAATTTCTTTCTATTTTCCTTTTAATGCATTTTTCTCCTTACAACAAGCCCAAATACAAGGACATTGCTACAGGTTAATAAGAGATTACAACAGACTTTTGTAGATATGTAAATCACATGGAAATCATAGCCAGACAGAGGACTGCACCTTCTCTGTGGGTTGTCTTATCTATAGAACAGAATACTTGCTTTTCTTTAACAAATTTAGTGTTTGTTTTGATTAAAGTCACAAATTAGATACTAAAGCCAGTTTGTTTAAGTCAATTTCAAACATACAAATAAAGAGCTATGGCAAAAATAAACAAAAATTAATTCAGACTCTGGGAAGGCAGCAAATAGCATAATTAGCTCTCCTGAAACCTTTGAAATTCAGTTTAAGGATGAGTTTCTGGGCCTTTGAAAAGGACTATTCCCCCTCATCCCCCCAAGTAATACATTGCAGATAACAAATAGCTAAATCAATAATCTGCTCATAGGCAAACTCTGCAGCAAAATGTGTTTGGACAGAAGCATTTCTGGAATAATTCTGAATTATGAATAAATTCGTAAAAGTACCAGTCAGTTCACAGATAATTCATGAACTGAAATAAGGGCAAAATTTGTCGAATAAATTATTCACTACAAATAGTTCCTAAGCTCTCCAAAGTACTATCACACTTCATTTATCTCTTGCCTTAGGGGTAGATAAAAATACTCAGAAAAAATTATAACTAACCTGAATTTTTACCTAAAAAATTTAAGCTAGGACATCTCCTTTTGCAGTATTTTTAAGGGTAAGAAACTTGCTCAGCTCCAGCTTTTATTCCCCCTCCACAGAAACTGTATTTTTTGTCAGAAGTCTCTGTTTTTTATCTCACAATCAGAGACAAAATGGTCAATAAAGAGGGGCAAATTTCGTGCACCAAATTAGTGAGTATGTAATGGATATTCAGGATTTGCATTCAGAAAATAATTTCATGGGAATCAGAGAATCCTGGAATGGCTTGGACTGGAAGAGACCAAAAGTTTCTCATTAGAGGGACATCAGCACAGGTAATTCCTGGTAGCAGTATCAGGAGTATAAAAAATGGCTTTTCTACTCTGTGAAGGAAAGGAAAGGAAAGGAAAGGAAAGGAAAGGAAAGGAAAGGAAAGGAAAGGAAAGGAAAGGAAAGGAAAGGAAAGGAAAGGAAATTCAGATGGGACATAGGACAGGTTATATTGGGTTTTCCTCTTGGATCCCTGAGAAAGGAGCACCCAAGGAAGTGTTTGAACATACAGAAAAGTTTTGTCTCGTTCTCTGAGGTCCCATTAAATTATAGCAGCCCCAATGTGCAGCCTTTCCAAATGCCACCAGGCCAATGGTCCCTGACAGAGCCCAGCACATTCTCCAGGGGAACAGCTCGGTCGGCATTTAACCGAGTGCCCGGCTCTCCTTGCTTCACCAAACAAAAACTAAATTAGATGGGTCAAACATTGTCGATCTAATCTCACTGTGAACTGAAAACAGAGGAGCTCTGCTGCCACCAGAGCAGAGCAGAGCCTGCTGTGACCCCACCATGAACTGGAGGGGATGGGAGATCTCCAGCAGGTGCAGCCGGGGAGGACTCAATGTCGCATTCAAGTTTATTCTTTGTACGGTTCTGAGAAAGGCAGGATTGTGTTTTGAATCCAATACCCCGGGGCTTTCACTTGCTTTCTCACAATTACCTGTGCGAGAAGAAGGAGGGGAGGGGGGGGGATAAAAAAAAAAGGGAAAAAAGAGAGAATTCTTCTGTGGCATAGCAGGAATGGTCAAGGGCAGTTCAGATTAAAGACCATGATTGGCACAGGCTGCAGAGAGGCCAAGCCAACAAAATAAAAAATAGAACCATCCTGTTTAATAGAAACAAATTGCTCTCCACTTCTCCCTGACACAGATAGTGGGGCCATTTGTACCTGCTGCCCTTTGTTGGGAACAACGGCAAGGAAATGTACTCGTCCTGAGCGGAATAAAATTCTTTTTGTTGCATTTGACTATCTCAGCCCACAGAACAAGCAGGGCAGTTAAGTAGTTGAGCTTCCTTGTACATTTGTTTGATTAAAGGTCTGTAACACTGGCTCAGGTAGAAACAGCTCAGCTGCATGGAGCAGCAATGAATGAAAGGCTTGTTAGGGAGCAGCCAGCGAGACACGGCGGAGCTGCCTTCGGAATTAGCTCTGAATAGGAGCTTGTTGTTTTGCTTGTTCCCCTCAGCATGGAAGGACAAAACTGTACATTTGAAATGACATGCGATGAGATCTGGGCTGGTTTGCATGTGTATATTGGGAAAACTGCTAAAAAACCGAGGGCAGCTCTTTTGCAAGTCAACCCATGAAAACAAATCTCCTTCAGATGTCCCCGGGTGCTCCAGGTAACATTAGCATTTCCAAAGGTCAGAGTGGAGAGTGTTAGAGCATTTTTATGAACTGACCAAATAGAAGGTCTTAATTTTGATCATAAACAGGCTGGAGAAGATCCAACCAGCTGCCTAAATGATAAAAAAAATAAATCCAGGGTTTATTTGTATTATTTTCTGATCTTACAGGGACATAGCTATGAGTGGCAGATCTCTCACAGTATAAAAACCATTCCAGTTTTAGCAATACCAGTCTCCCAGGTTCAGCAACAGCTGCTCCAGCTGCCTCCACCTCCATCAGCTCCCATCACATAAAACTCTGTTGTCAGCACACAAAAAGTTCATCTATTTTGTTGAACTGACGCTGCAGTGAGTTTATGAATGCATGTACATACATACACATGACATATGTACATATATACATTACTTTTCTGGTGCTCTTTAAATGCTGCCTGGATTCTTCTCTCAGTTTTGCTGTGTAAATGGACTGAGTAAGAAATTGCCAGTCAAATGTCGGATGTCACAACTAACAGGCAAAACAACTCCTTGCAACATGTAGGTTACAAAACAAAGCTTTAAAAAGATACTTCTTTAAACATATTCTATGTTATTTTAGGAGGAAAAACCAACACATGATGCACACTTGAAATTTGGATAACTTAAAAAAATCTGTAAAAGTTAGTAAATCAGCTCTGTGAGCATAAAAGAAGCATAATATAGACTCAGTCAAATGTCTTGCACAATTTAAAATTAAACTAAACCAAGCTTTTTGTTAAGATTTACAAGGTTTAGTTATTATTACTGTTTTTAAAACAGAGGAAAGTTTTCCTTCAGCATTTTACTTGGCATTTCTTCCTTTGGCTTGTCAACAAAAACTGGACAATTTTCTATTTTTTCATATCTGTATTTCTCTGAATAGGCACATAAAAGAACAGAATCTATAAATCATCATGGATTGTAATTCTGGAATTTCTGGTCTGCTGGAATAGGATGTTTTAGGAATCACCAGCACCAAAGGGGGCAAGGAGCCTGTGGGTCTTTTTGGCATAACAGACATATTAAAAGGGCAGACAGCACTCCCAAATTTTGGTGTTTGAGGGAATGTGACCTGAAAAGGTGCAGGACCATGTTAAGCAGATCAATCTGATACTCTGTGAGGGAGACACAAACACTTAACAACAGGAAAATTTTGATTCTGTGAAGAGAAAGCAACTAAACCACTAAAGAAGGAAGAGACATGGGAATGGGCCACCATTTTCCAAAGGACAAGTATTCCTAATGCTCTTAGGGCTCTGATCCATAGCTGGAGGTGCCTCCCTGGATGTCAGCTCTATAGCAAACTGCACTGAGGGGTATCTTACACTTTCATTGTATCCTTGTGAGATTCTCCTCTCTTTCCTTCACCTTCCTCTTTCTCTTTCCTTCTTCAAAGTTCTTGTGCTCTTTGGTCTCTGCTGGAAAATATCATCTGTAGCATCCACCCTTCTTTTTTCTCAGAAGCCTTTTCTTCATCTCACTGAATACCCATTTTTTCACTCTAATTTCTGGATAGGAAAGGCCTTCCGTCAAATTATACCACAAATGCAAACTAGAAAACTACACAGCAAGGAAAGCAGGAGATAATTTTGGCATGTTTACTTGCTCCTTGCACCTGCAGCAAGATTGTCATAGGGAAAAGTTTGGAAGAAAATAGAGGGATGCCAAAAATGGAGTGATGGCATCACAAGCCCCTGTTAAAGAGACAAATGTCTCTTAGATTTTCACCCCAAATCAATGCTCATTTTGAGCTGATTTCATGTTTACAGAGCCTGATTGAAGGGCCCCTATCACTGCCACAGGAATTTCATTGGAATACAATGCTGCCTTAATGAAGCAAGGCATACAGCTAATGGTGATTTGGTCGGACTCAGAAATGGATAATTTGTTATCAAATCCTTTAATAGTTCGTGCTGAAGCTTCTGTCATTACTGGTTGCTCCTCTCAATCTTTATTATGACAAACCCTTTAAAAATGCCTGGGTAGAAAAAAGTGCTCATTAATCCTTTCAAGGAGAGGCCGCCGGTACCAGATTAAGTCAAGCTGGCATCTGAAACTATTCTTTTCTTTATGACACATAGTAAGTGGTGGGTAATCCACATCTTAATCTCCTTGTTGCACAGCTTGGTTTATGGTAACTGATACTCCTGTGACTGCTGCAGGCTCCTATTGTGTTACCTGGGGCAGGCAGCTCTTCTTCCTGTTTTTTCCCCCTGGAATGTCTGATAAAGGCACCCTTGAAGTTGACCATAGTCTCTTGAGAAAGTGCTTTTCAGGGAAAATGTGATTTCTTTAAAGTTGTATTGAAGTTAACTCTTGGGTTTTCCCCTGAGCAAAGCCTCAGACAATATTTCTGTTCTCCTCCAACACATGAATTTCATTGCTACTTTTAAAACAAAACCTTTGAAAGAAAAACTCTTTTGAATCCTCTATTCCACTCCATAACTTTCTCTGAGCTACATTTATACTTTATGTCAGTGCTTAAGTATGAAGAAGAACATAACTAAGGTGCTGCAAGAAGTGAAACAAGTTGACCAGTACATAAAAAAATATATAAGCACCAGGTATTTTAACCTGAAATGGTTGTGTTTCATACAACTGTGTAAGTGATGCAATATTTTGAACAGTTTTCCTGACTTGGTATTTTAAAAATCCCCTTTTCCCTGCTATGGAAACAGGTATTTGCTACAGTTGTTACTTTAAAGATGAAGAAAACAAGGCAAGGTGATGTAATAGTTCCTATCTGAACTTCAGGTTCATTTGCTGTTTCCAAAGCAACTGGAAAAACTGAAGCATTTTAACAATTGCAAGAAACACCTCTGACCTTATTTTTAGTATTTTATGACATAAGGCCACTCATCTTCCTTTTCCAGAGGATGAATTCCTGATGTGCTCTTTCCAGCAAATTCAGATTTTAATAAATTTTATAAAAGGGAGAAAATGCATCAAGAAAGCAAATAGAAAGCTCATGGATGAGCTACGTTTTTGATTTCAGAACAATTCTACTCTACTGCCTGGACCTGGAGGTTGACACAGATGCTTCAGAGCCATGCAGAGGATGGCAGAATCACAGAATAGTTTGGGTTGGAGTACAGCAGAGGAATGTTTCTCTGGCATTTTGGACAATGAAATATCACTGTGAACTTTGTAAGAACTTCTTGACTCCAGTGTAAAATATTTCTGAAAATTTCTGTGAAGGTACAAAAACGCAGCGATTTGATTAAGACACCCAAATTCTCAAAAATATTATTTTTCAAGTAGAGTCATTCTGGATGAAATAAAATGTTTTACCTTAGAGTTAAACTAAAATGCATTCTTCCATCTGGTGGAATAGAGTGGGGCAAGAGTTTGTGTCTAAGTACCTGCTGAAGAATGATAGAGGTATGTAACTAAAAGGAAGCATTTCAAAAACCCTTCTGAATTGGGGCCCCTAAAAGAATCCTCTTAATGTTAAATTGCCAGTTCACAGGGGAAAGAAAAAAAAAAGAGACATATTGTACGCCAGATTTTGGAGCTCATAAAGGTTTATATAAAAACTCAACATCTTGATTTGTGTTCAGCTACTTCAAAGTTCACATATTTCTTATTTGAACTTTGCTGGGTGCAGTAATTTTCCTCTCGCTCAGGCTGGATTGGTTCTGCTTATTCAGATCTCATTAATTACAGGAAACTGGACTCATGCTCACATATCCCATTCGCCCATCCTGCCCTCAGGCCAGTCAATTTATCTGGCATTTAATGAGGAGTTTTAGATTTTGCAAGTTATCAGAAGTGGGCTCTGAAAGTGTTAGCTCGTGAATTCTAAATAAATGGGCTACTGTGGGGCTTGTTTCAAAACAGACAGCACAGCAGCTCCTCAGTCTCTGTTAAATGAGTCTGAAATTCTCTGCAGGGTCATTCCAAAGGTGCTTTTTTGTTGTTGTTCTTTGAGAATATTGCCACTATCAGCTTTAGCCTCTTTCAGTTGTGTGAGGACTTCATATATGCAATGATGCTTTGTGCATTTAATTACCCAGTTTTGGGGTAATTTGATGTATCAGTGTTTTGCACCCCCACCCCACCAGCTGAAGGGGGTTCATTTAACAGCACTTCCAGCAATAACTTAGTGCTGGTTATTTCATACCCATCAGGATTAGCCCAGGTCCAGAGGTAAATAAAGGCCATAACAATCTCAAACACGCATCAAAATCTCTTTCAGATGTATCTGACATGTCTATTAAGCACATTAGCACCATGCTCTTTGAAATAAAATTAATTTCAGTTTGAAAAACCAGCCTTTGGGTACCTGGAGTGGCTGACTGTGTCTTCCCAGGTACCTGAGAGCCACCTGCAGAAAGATGTTTGGGATTTAGAGGCTACCACGTTTTCCACAGTGAACCCCACTCTCACAATTAACAGACATTTAATTATCTTATGTAGACAGGTTCCTGTGTTCAGACTTCTCTCAGGTCTCTGGGGAGGGTGAGGGATGCTCAGCATCCATCCCATGGTGTTCTCCTCCAGAGACAAGTGCAAAACCTCTCCTCTTTTGGGGAAGGGCAAGTTCTGTGTCCTCTCCATCCTCTGTTGGAGAGCTTTAACCCAGAATGGATTAGAATGAACGTCTTTAATTCCTCACACGTTCCAGAGAAATGGTACCACTTCTTTTTCTCTAATAAAGACAATAAGAAAAGGAAAAATGCTGCAATATTTTAAAAATGTGTTTAGTGTGAGGCCCAAGACTCAGCTGTGTTGCACACAGCCACACACTGGAAACAAGAGTATGGTTTTTGTTGCCCAAGTTCGGTCCAGCTTTTCACAAGATGCTCTAACTGAGCAGTTTAGCACACATTAACAATTTCCTGTTGTTGTATAACATTAGTTACTGGTAAAACAGCCCCTCTGGACCAAAATCAAGCCTGAAGCCTTTTTCAAATAATCCAATGTGATCCCAGGATAAAAAACTTCCTTTCAGTACTTGTAAATATGTGCACAGGGATGTATTTTATTTTTGTTCTGGAAGAAGAGCTGTTTTCACCTCAGCTCTGTGCCCAGAAGAAGATTGCCATCTATAGATAACTGTCCCCAACTGCATGTCCCTGTGTCAGCTGAGCTGGGGTGTCATCAGGGGGAGGGGGACATGTGCTGTGCCCTCCTGGGCTGGGATGTCACTGGGAACACAGCTTGTGCCAACAATGCTAATTCATTAATTCATGTATAAAAGTGGCATGGAAGCTTGAAAATGGCTGAAATTTTTTTTTCTTTTTTCTTTTTCTTTTTTTTTTTTTTTGCGCCTAGTAATGCAAAACCACTGACAATAATTGTTGCCACTCCAGGAATATTGCAAGTAACGTGCAAAACATGCTCTGATAGTCCTTTCCACTTATTTCCACAGCATTTCTCAGCCTTGCCCAGTTTAGAGAGCAAAAAGCTGAACAGGTTGGATATCACTGGGTCTCAGATGATCTGCAGGTGTAATCCTCAGTCACAAAATAACTGTTCCATAAAAACAAGGAGAAGAAAAAGAAAAGAATATAGTCAAATCCACACAAAAATATTGAGCATTTATACACACACATACACCCAGACAAAAATTATTATTTGCCATTTTAAGAACATATTATGGCTTAAAAATCAGTATTTGCTTGTATAAAGTGGAAATATTTTCTGCAAGTATTGGCAAGTAAAAGATTTTCCCCAGGACACCAAGTTCTAGAAAAGCTGGCTGGGAGTGGCAGGAACATCTTGATCTAGAAAGAGAAAAAAAAAATAAAAAGTACATTTTAAATGTAATATATTTTGAATGATCTGGTACTAAAAGAATAATTGACTTTTACTTTCAGCCAATTAGAACTTTTCAGAAAAATTCTCTTCACCTTCTGGCTATATCTGGAAAATTTCAGAATGGACAACTCCAAACTAAAATTAGTATAATCCAAAGATGATGACTTCAATGGGACATGAAAAAACCTTGTGTATGAAGAGAGGACTCCATAGAACTAAGTGTAAAAACTATTTCTAAAAGAGCATTTAAACAGAATAATTTTAGTTTTAAAAGTGCCTGTTCCAAGAACCAAGTACCCTTTTACTTGCCTTTGATATGCAGCCACAAGGCAGCAATATGTGAAATTTGTGAAATGGTCCAAGCTGAATACAAATCAAATTACTTTGGTCTTGTCAATCTACCAAATCTTTCATCTTTTCCCTGGTTGCCTTTTCTTGCTACATTTCCTTTATCTCTGCTCGCAGTTTTAAGAAGTGAATGGCAAAGAGTCATCTCCAGTTCATCTGAAGATAAAACCCATTAAGCTGTTGTATTCACATTTAATTAATGTTTTCCAACTCTCATTTCCTATTTGCCTCCTGAAAATCTTGCCTAAAGTGCTATGTGCCAAATAAAATAACTCAGGTAAGGGATATCTGATCCAAATGTTTCACAGGAGATGACTGGATAAGATAACTCTAAGGAGTTGATCATTTTTATTATTTGTGGACAGCCTTTCTAGCCGAGTTCATTCTCTGCACACAGACTCTTATCCCTCAGGGATGAATGCTGCAAACTGAGCCTTCCCTTTTATTTTTCAACCGTTGCCCGGTGTTGATACAATTGCACTTTTATCTTTATTAATTCAGAGGGTGGGCAGTTACCCCGATAAATCAGGGGCTGAAATGAAATGGAGAGCACCCATTTCTGCACGTCAGGCAGTGCTTCCTACAGCTCTGCAAACATTAATCCAAGCAAAGAACAGGCTGAGAAAGAGGGAGATTTTCATTCTGTGGGCACAACAAGGCGAGGCTCATCCTGGAGGTGACAGAGGTGGTCAGGAACAAGGGGTTGGGGTTGTATCTCCGGAGCTGGAGCTCCCCACATTCCCAGCCCTCGTTGCCAGCATCTCCTGGAGCTGGGGCATGGAATCCTCCTGTGCAGAGAATATCTGTGTAATTACTGGCTGTGTTTGTGCCCTGCTGCTGCTGCTGGCACAGAAGGACAAGGGAGAGCATTGAAGCAGCCGGGCATGGCGATGTCCGGGGTGGGATGGGGGAAGAGACGCCGGAGATGGAGAGCTGGGATTAAAAACCAGAGCAGTGGGGAGGGGGGCAGCCAGCAGCCAGCAGGGGTAATCTCAGTCTGGGATCTAGGCACAGCCCAGATGAAAGGAAAATAGCAGGTCTGAGTTTTATATCGGAATATTTGTCGCAGTGTGGCTCAAAGCAAGCAGTTCTGCTGTTGTGTGTTCATGGCAGGGTCCTCCTTGGAATCTCTGGAGTCAAAGGAGGGCAGGAATCAGCTAGAAAATATAAAATGTTGGTGACAACAGCAAGGAGAGTACTGCAGAATGGGCAGATGACTCTTGGAAACAACATAAGGACAAAATATATTTATATGCATACCTATGCATACACATGCACAAAGGGAGCATGCTTGCAATGCTGGAGATTTATTTTTTTAACTCTCATTGCCAACTGTTTTCACCGTTTTATTGCTATATTTGAGCCAATCACACAGAATTAGGGCACTGTTAGGAAATAATCTGAAATTCCCACCCCTTCCCCTTTATAAAATAACCCTTCAATTATCTCTTCTCTTTACATTTAGGAATCTTAATTCTTTTGCAAGCAGCAAATGAACAGATTTGAAAATTCCCAGTACAATGAGTAACCTGCAAGGATTTTTCACCATCCTCAAACATTTCCCCCCCAGTGATCACTGCTGTTTATATTCTTTATAACACATAATAGATTTTAATGTGAATTCTTGCTACAGAAATTTTTCACAGCATTAACTTTATCACTTAACCTCTGTGCAGTAGAAGCACATTGAGTTACCATTTGTCCACATTTTATCTGTTCAACGAGAAACACTAGGCCTTTAAAACCCAGCTGAATACTGTTTAAATTATCTGATCTTCAGTTTAATATTGCTTATATTCTGCAATAATAAAAAACCAAACCCAACTTTTATCAAGCTGCTGGATCAGCAAGATGCTTTTCAGGGCACAGGATTTTGATGTAAGGAGTAAATGTACACATTCTATGGTGGTGCCTTTTTTCACCCTGTAGAGAGGATCATCCCAGATTAAGATGTGTTTTCTGACCTTGCAGAACTGACAGCATGATTTAATAGCCATTAGAGAAAAATGTCCCCAACTTTCCTCTGACTTTTGTGATTAAATATTCATTTCTTGGTGGATTTGCCCTGCTACACTGCACAGCACAGCTAAGCTGAACAAATTGCAATGATGTGCGTGAAATCCCATTATAACCAGTTTTAAATCCTGGTTTAACAAGTGGAAATTTTCCCTGCTGAGCCCCAAAACTTCTTAGCCAAGGAAGCAGCATCTTTTAGGAGGCATGGACCACTCTGTTGTCATCAAAGCCGTTTTGGCAACGGGATGGGTACCTCAATTAGCTCATGTGCAGTTAATTAAGCACAATGGGTTCTCTGTCCCGTTTATGGCAGTGTGGTGTCCATGAGTGTTGGGTCGTGCCCCTTCCATGCATCACCCAGCCTGCACAAGGCCCCAGCTCCATCCCTGCCATTCTCCTGCTTGCCCAGCCAGCCAGGAATCAATGCTGTGTTCACATGGCTCAGGCGTGCCACCAGAATTCCTGCCTCCTGTCCAACAACAAACTTCTGTCAGGTCTTTGGGATCACCAGGGAATTATTGAGAGCTCCACGCGGTGCCGCGAGGTCATTTCAGATGAAGGGATCAGTCAGGATTTCATAAAGTATTTATTTAGCTGACAAAGGAATTCCCAACCTCCCTTTCATGTACGTTTGAGCTGATGCTAAGTTTCCAAGACAAGGCTCCGATTGTGGCTGTCACCAAACAATGACATATTTCTTTTCTTCTCTTAAATTCTCTGTATCATTCTATATAAGAGGGCAATTTGTCTGTCATGCAGCTAAAACAGGGCCCACTCACTGCCCTCATTAAACTGACAGCACAGTTATTAGCAGTAAACGAAGCCAACAGGCAATGAATTTAGCCACTGTTTTATGGCGAGCACCAGTGAGATTTTTTCAGTAATTAATTTGATAAATATATTAATTATGAATTGAGTTGACAGTACAATCAGATTGTCAGCCTTCCAGACAGGCTCTTGTGATAAGTAGCTTTGTGATGAAGTGGTCGGATTTCAGTACCTGTCATCCTCCGGTGTCAGTCTCTTATCACTGTCCCGGCCATTCACTCTGTAATTTCCTGTGTGTTGTAATTAAATGGTGGCTTTCTGATTGGAAGTGACTCCTCAAACTTAATCTCTTGTTCTTTCAGAATATATTGTTTAAAAGGAAAAAAAAAAAAAAAAAGCCCTTTGTTTCGGTGGCTTTTAATGTTAAAAAAGGAGCTTTTAATTTCATGTTTGGTTATTGCCCCAGTGGGTGTTTGGGAGTGTTGCCTTTGCTCCTGGCACCAGATGGGTGAAGTGTCCATGCTTTGTCACTGGCACAGTGAGTGGTGGCAGGAGGGGATGAAACCCTGGGGAAATGTCAGACTGTTCTCCCTCTCCTCCAGCCCCAAGCAGGGAACAGCTCAGCACAGTCTGGAGGACTTTGGGAAGGGTCACTGCCTGTACTTCTTGCCAGCTTTTCTTTTTTGCTTTTTTTTTTTTTTTCCTTTAAGAAATTAATTAGGAACAGTGCCTGAGGTCATTTGGCTCAGGAGATACATGTCAAGATAAGATATTTCAAAAACACCTCCTTAATAATTTAATATCAGGTTGGAATTTGGAAGCATGGTAGAGAATTGTTTAGAATTGCAAATTCAAGCAAGTTAGGAAGAACTCATAGAAAAGAAAACAAGCAGTATCTATCAGGATGAGTTCTTCTGTTGTTTAAGCCTAGAAAAACCCCAAACCTGCAGAGAATAATTACCAAATGCAGCAGATGACTCTGCTTCCAGTTGCCTCATGTTGGAGGCAAAAAGTGGCCATGGGATTGGGGACTTCTGCTGATCCTATGGAATCCTGGGGTCTGATTGTTCTTTAACCTTGAGCAACTCAGGATGACCCAAGCCAGCAAAAACTTCAGTGTGTTACCTATTTTGAGCACATGGGCACAGGTTGCTCCATAGAAGTTTTACAATGTATGTGTTTAATTTTTGTTTCACACCATGTCCTGGGCTGTATCAGGAGCAGTGGGACCAGCAGGTCAAGAGAGAGGATTCTCTCCTTCAATTGTGCTGTGTCCATCTCTTGGATTCTAGCATCAGAAGGATGTGGACCTGTTGGAGTGAGTCCAGAGGAGACCATGAAAATGCTCCAAGGGCTGGAGCCCCTCTGCTCTGGAGTCAGTCTGGGAGACTTGGTGGTGTTCACCAGAGAAGAAAAGGCTCTGGAGAGATCTCAGAGCCCTTCCAGTGCCTAAAGGGTCTCCAGGAGAGCTGGAGACGGACTGGGGACAAGGGATGGAGGGACAGGACACAGGGAATGGCTTCCCACTGCCAGGGGATTGGATACAGCTAGATCAGACAGTTAGATAAGACAGTTGAATGGGATATCAGGAAGAAATTCTTCCCTATGAGGGTGGGCAGGCCCTGGCACAGGGTGCCCAGAGAAGCTGTGGCTGCCCCTGGATCCCTGGAAGTGTCCAAGGCCAGGTTGGACAGGGCTTGGAACCACCTGGAATAGTAGAAGGTGTCCCGGCCATGGCAAGAGTGGAATGAGATGAATTTAAGGTCCCTTCCAGCCCAAACCACCCTGTAATTCTATGATTTTTGCATGCATGTGCTTTAATTTAGCACATACACAGAAGTATTTCTGTGGTGAAACTCATGTCCATGTGCAGGTGCTCTCCATGTGTCACATTCCTGCCCCAAACCACGGCACTGTTTTTATCAATATCCCATTTTCCACAGGGCAGAGCACCACCAGGAACTCACCAAATCATCACTGAAATGTGAGCTGGTGTCTGCTGGAGCTGGCACTGCTTGTCCCAGCTCTGCCACCACCACACTGCACCCTTGGATCCCCAGGTCTCCCTGAGCATGGCTCCTTGAGGAAGTTCAAGTCCTTTGCTAAAGCTGCACCAAGAGACTGAAGGCTGTGCTGTAAAACGACAGGTAAACCTGAGCCACATTCTGACAGTCAAAGTGAAGCCCCAAAAACATCACCCAGAGCTGAAATAGGGACCCAGGATTGCCAGGATTTGCATTCTATCCTACAGCCCCAAGCTCTGCAATGAAGCATTCAGAACAGTCTTTCTGAACTTCTCAACAGGGACAGTCTTTATGGATTATTTAAACATAAAAATATACAGCTTTTTGGAAAAGAACCATTTTAGCCCTTGGGGACTCATAGTAGCTATGGTGTTGTAGGAAGATCCATAATTGAGCATGCTAATACTGATATGCTATTGTTTGAGAGAAATTTTGCCAGGCATGAGCCCATAATGGAAATTATCAAAATTATAAAAAAATAAAAATCTTCAAAGGATCAATTTAGAAGCTCTATTCTATCATTTTACTGATTTGGAGATGCTTCCGAACTACAATCCAAAGCAAGCATCTTCTCCATACTGGTGGAGAAATTACTACTCATTGTTAAAGATGTTTTAATTTTTGCCAAGTATTTTATTCCAGCCAATTCCCATAATCACATCAAAAACATATTTTAGGCAAACCTGTTTCTTTATGAAGCATCTCTCCCTAAATGTGATAACCCAAAATGAGTTTATTGCTTACTAAAACCACCACCACCAAAAAAAAAATCTTAGCTAATGCAAATTAAAGTGGTTTTAATTGTCTTTTAAAATCAGAATGTGCCTCTACTTTTACCTTGAATAAAACATGTAATGTCTTTGCCTACAAGCAAATCTTCCATAATGGAATTGCAATTTCTCAGTAAGCATTGAGTTTTCTTGTTACTGGCTGTGTTTAGAGTTTTATGGCCAATGCTCTTGATTTCTCACATAGCATAAGGCAGTGATTCCAATAAAAAATTTATGTGATGGTTCAAAAATGGTGAGAAAAAAATAATGGCATCTGACACATTTGTAAGGGTGATTAGGTGTCTCTCTCAGCAAGCTGAATAATTTTCTTCTAACAGCTTTGTATTAAATAATGTCAAGTTGTTCCATATTCTCATTTTCTTACTTTTGGGGCCGTCACTGATGCAAGTTATTCCTGAGTCAAACTATGGAGGCATTGCACCCCTATAGATTAATTCAGAGTCTGGTTTTGCTTTATTTATGGCATGTTTTTTTCTCTTAAACATGAGCTTTAACTGTAGAGCAAGATTTGCTTTCTGGTAAATGAATAAAAAGTGACTTATTCCTTAGAATAAAACTGGGCCAGGCCCGCAAGGAAATACATCTTTATCACATCTGAAAAATTCCAAACCAGACTGATTACGTGTCACTTGATAAGGTGCTGGAGAAGAATTATAGGAGAAGAATTATAGGTGTATTCCTGTCCCCACCAAAGCCAACCTTTAGCAGCAACTCCCAAAGCATCCCCTGAGCTCCCAAGCTCCGGGTGCAGCGTGGCACTGCCAGCAAGCCAAGCTGTGAGGAGATGATAATTATTCATCAAGGAAAATGCTCAGCATTTCCTGAGCGAGCCTTTAATCCTAGTTTGAAGTCATTGCTGCCATTGTCAGGTCCAAGTGGAAACTGTGGTGCTTTTGTGCATCTGTCAGACGCCGCTGCTTATTACGGAATCAGGAATGATAAATATGCCGAGCGCTTTGATGTGAGTATCAGCCTGAACTCCTCCAGTGCTCAGGTAGAAAGCAGCTGAAGCTATTGTTTTCATCTTGCATGAAAGGTTGAACAGATGCTTGAAAATAAATAGGACCTGATAAAATGATAAAAATCCTGGGAGAAAGAGTGTGGCCTCTGTTCTCGGCGCCTGCTGTGTGCCCAGGCCAAACCCGAGCAGTGGATACACAACTCAAAGGCCTGCACAGAGCTGCCTCCTCAGCAACAGCAACATGCAGCCACAAGAGCAATAAAATCCACGTTGTCTGTCCAGATTAACTGCTGATCTTCATCTTCAGATGGCTGAGAGCAGAGAGGTTTTGCAACATCAGCTCCATCATCCTCATGGATGAGGTGCAGGCCTTCCCTCTGAAGAGAAGGATTACAGCAGCCAGGCCAGCCCCAGAGTGCAGCTCCCGCATGAGACACAGACCTGTCAGCTCTGTTTGTGCCTGTAATTAAGGATCTAAAAGAGTCTTGAGGCACCCAAAGAGAAGTGACCTAGAAATTTGCTGGTTCTATTTTTGTCTGTGTAGATCCAAGCTGGGCTGTGCAGCCTCAAGCAGCTCTGAGTCAGGCAGAACAAAAATCAGAGGAAAATAACCATGCTATAATCACGCAGAGATGTCTCTCTCTCTGGGGACCATCAGGACTTGTGTAAATTCTGCTTCTCAAATACTTGATTCTTCTACAAGGCTGTCTGCACCTTTCTTTCTTTTATCTTCCACATCTTCATTTGTGCTCCCTGACAAGCCATGGAGCAGCCAGAGCCTTCCAGAAGTCCTTGTGATGAGGCAGGGACAGCAGTTACCCATCCTCATCCTGCTGAATGTGCCACTTACCATTGCCATTCCTCATTATTAAAGGCATTAACAGCAAATCTCCAAGATTCTGCCTCTTGGCTAGAGCAAAATGGACACTTTGAATGCAAAGTGTACAGTTTGATGGTCTTTAATAATGCTTTCAATGAGGCATGCAAAGTGTGAGGAGGAGCTAATGCTGGTGCTGAAACTGTCCTCTAGAAGTAGCCTCACCTCCTGTTGCTTCTGTGCCCGTGTTTCTTAAAGCAGATTGTGAGTTTCCTGAAGTATAAATTCTGCTTTTTCCTTCCATCAACAGCTGAAATCCCTATCCGTTTGATAAAAACCCTTAATAATTGCTTTCCATCTTATGAGTAACAGGTCAGTGGCAGTTCTGACCACAACAAATGGATCAAGACAACTTCTCAAACATGCTATGCCATCTGATTTTTACATTATAGGTCCTAAAATCACTGTCTCCTGCATTATTTGTTATGTGTGGGACATTATAACAGTATTCAACTCACCTACACCTCTCTGCCATGGAAGTTTTTTCCTGGGGAAATGCAGATGGGGAACCATCCATTTCCATCTTCGTGGTGGTTACCAGCACCTTGTCCCCAGAAATCCTGTGAGCTCTGATCAGGGGTCCTTGGAATGAAATTTCAGGCCAGTGGCACCACAGGGAGGGAGAAAAAAAAAGGCACAAAATGAAAAGGTTTTCTCATTCTTTATTACTAGCCATAAGCAAATTAATGTAATTGTCTCATTTAAATGAATGCATTTTAGTTCTTATCATTTTCTAATGAGGTTTTATTTCCTGAGGAGATTGGCTGAATGTTCCACTCCACTATGGAACAAATAGGAAAACATGAGGCAAAGAATAGGAAACTCAGGAAGGAAAAGGTATGTCAGAAGATCTGTAAAGAAAAAAAATATATCACCCTGAGGTACTGGTCTACAAGAATGCTTTACAATAGCTGAACACAAAATCAATTCAAAAATACAGTAGATCACAGCCCATAAATAACGTGTCCAATCAGAAAATTGTGAGGGGAAAATGACAAAAGGGGAGAACATTCTCTGAAGGGGCACTGAGGAGGTGGGGTGAGGAGAGCTGGCTTGAATAACTCCTCCACTGAGCCCAATCCCAGCATGGAAAGAGGAAAGGCCACTGGCATCCCCTGTTCTTGCCTAATCTGCTTCAAAAAATGATAATCTCACTGCACATCCAGCAGTGAGCAATGTATGCAAGGTTTCTTCAGTCATGGTAAACTAAAATACAGTTAAGGAGAACTAGCAAGGGTTAGGTTTTAAAGACCATAGCAAATAAAACTCCTTGCAGTCATGGTTTACTGATCCTCTGAGAAACAGCAAGGTATTATTGAGCATGGTCAGCCAGCTGAGCAGAGCACAAAGTGCTAGCCTAAAGAAAAAAAGGCTTTTTATGGGTGCTGCTGGGTGCCAACAGCAAAACACATGAAGAGTGGTTTCCCTACATGAAGAATGTTGAGGTTTCAGGTTCCACTCTGCAGCTTCCCAGCTGTTACATGCAATATCTAAACAAACCCCACCTTCTACCTTCACTGGGAAGCTGGAAAGCCTCTCAGTGGCCAGGTGAGTACAAGAAACACCCAAGTTAACAGGTTTTTACATGACCAGACTGATTGTCTCTATAGACATATAAATATGTAGAGATAGATAGATAGATAGATAGATAGATAGATAGATAGATAGATAGATAGATAGATAGATAGATAGATAGATAGAGATATATGTTTTAAGGTATTAAGAAATTCTGAACAACAGTACCACTGGAAATGTGGCCTTGTGGAGATAAATGTCAGGTTCTGGTTGCTTAGAGGCAAAAGTCCTCAGTCAGGCAAAAGCTCAGTGAAGTATTGAAGTAGTTTTGTTTCACAGCATTTGTGTAACTTTTGGCTTGAGTAGTTCAGCCAGTTGATGTGAGTGCTTGTGTGGCTCCAAGGCCTGTACTCCAAACCCTTCTGCTGATACAAAGTGCCTGGGGAAAATATGGTCACATGTGGGAAACATGGTCCTTCATGAAATAAAATAGTTACAACATCCCTTATGGAAATGAAATCCTGGGTTTGGTACAT
This sequence comes from Trochalopteron elliotii, assembly GCA_024734555.1. NCBI lineage: Eukaryota > Metazoa > Chordata > Aves > Passeriformes > Leiothrichidae > Trochalopteron > Trochalopteron elliotii. The sequence continues at coordinate 359,720 of JANPWX010000455.1, read as the reverse complement.
CTGAGTTTTATTTCTGCCTGTAATATCCATTCTTGTGTTGACTGTGGTTCATTACTTCATTTCTCTGGGATTAATTTTTCCCCAGTTATAAAGTGGCCATAAAGATATTTAGTTCCTAGCACTCTGAGGGTCAAAATAAATTGGTTTTATCTACCAACGCCAGACAATCATATCACTACCAAAGTATTCTGTTGGGCTTTTTTGGTGTTTTTTTAATACTAAGCTGCTAACCAGTCAAAGAGGGTTTTTTAATCATATAAACAATATGAATATATCTTTGTATAAAATGAGACAGAGACAAGGAGTGATACTTTGGCCATCTTAGATGCTGTGGAGGTCCTGGCACACACTGCAGCTCCTGGTTCCGTTTGCCCTGGTGGAAATCTTTGTACTGCAGGAGAAGTGAGAGCCAGCTCAGGTCAAATAAGAGCTGATTAACTACTACCAGGAATCCAGATAGACTAAAGACTGTAATCACATCTTGTTTCTTGTGTTCTTTTCATCAGCTTTAAGGTGGTGAGAACCAGAGGGGACCGGCTGTCACAGTGGGTGACAATTCTCCTGAATTTCCCAGGTTTGAATAAGCAACTGCACTGAACTAAAATTCTGAACCTTCCGAGGTTCATCCATCACTTTTACTAAATTACCTCTTCATTCTCTTCTCTGCTAAGAATCTAATTTTTATAGCACTGTAGAGAATTTTTATAGCACTGTACTTTATCTTGTCACAGTATTTTTTGTCATTATTTTCATCTCAGTGAACTCTCCAATGATACTAAATAGACTGTGAGAGCCTGGCTGTAAGATAATGAGGGAGGTGCACATCTGCAAATGTTAACAGCTCACCCTCCAAGCCTTTTGCCTGGGAAGTCAGGCCTTGGATAGGATTTGTACCTTCTTGGGCAACACATTGAGAAATTGTCTATATTTTTCTTTTGCTCCAGAAAACGGGTCAGATCAGATGTCTTCTTTCTTTCTTTTTTTTTTCTTTTTTTGGTTTTTTTTTTTTGTGGTTTTTCTTTTTGGGGGGGGGTTTGTTTGTTTTTGGTTTGTTTTTGTTTTGTTTTGTTTTGGTTTTTTTTGGGTTTGGTTTGGTTTGGTTTGGTTTGGTTTGGTTTGGTTTGGTTTGGTTTGGTTTGGTTTGGTTTGGTTTGGTTTTTTTGGTTGTTTTTTTTTTTTTTTCCTGTCTAGGTAGCACCTACAGGGTGCTGCTACTGATTTCTTTGTGATAAAAAGAAAGCTGAAATGAGCTGATAAACTTTCAGAATTAGGTAGGTTCATTATTTCCCAGGCAAATCTAAAGAAGAAATGCTCAGAAGCTGTGGGTTGGTTGCATGTCTGCGGTCAGGACCTCACAAATCTCAAGGCCACAGAAATCCTCAATCCCAAACTACATTTTATTTAAAACAACTGAGAAGAGATAGGAAAAAGGGATTAATTGAGTTGTGTGAAGTCACATATCATAGAATCCCAAAATAATTAGGGTTGGAAAAAGCCTCTAAGGTCAAGTCCAGCCACTGGCAGGTCCACCACTAAACCTTGACCCTGTTAGAACCCTCCCCACTGCCTGTGTCTGGAATCAGCTTCCTCAGGGTCTGTGCTTGGAGGAAAGTTTAGGTCTTGGTTGCTGCATAGCTGATTCCTAGGACAATGTATTTACCCAGCCCTGCCAAGTCCTTGATTGCCTTGCTCGTCACCTGAGAAAAACGTTTTACAGGAAGGGGGAGGATACCAAGAGGCAGCAGAAAAAATATCTGGTTTTTTCCCTAGTCCAGTTTTCTTCACCCTGTCTCATCCTAACCTGGTGCTAGGCCCTGCAAAGTGATAGTTTTCTAAAATGAGACTAAATAAATGTGTGTAGAGGTCAGGGGTGGCAAATTTAGCTAAAAGATTTTAGTTTTGCTAAATGCTCACCCAGCCTGACTCATATTTTTCATTCACCTGAATATACAATCCTGTGCAGAAAGCCTAGAGGCAGAAAAGTCATTTAGACTTCCACATCCATAAAAATTTGCTCAATTAATGCACTCCTTTCATGAGACTGCAAGATCTTCACCCCCTATTACAGCTCCTGCATCCTTCCTCTGGTAGCAGGGAATGGATGTGGAAGTGCCCTGATGGTGCAGGGATGGGAGGCAGAGCAGTCTGTGCTCATGGCTGCACACCAGGTTCTCACCAAAGCTGCTCCATCACTGCCCTCCTCAGCTGGACGGGGAGAAAAAACATCATGAGAGGCTCATGGGGTGAGATAAAGGCAGGAAAAGATCATTCACCAATTATCGTCATGGGCAAAACACTCCCCAAGACTCCACTTGGAGAAATTAATTTAATTTATTGCCAATCAGATCAGGGTAAGGTAATGAGAAATTAACTCAACTCTAAAAAACACCTTCTCCCACTCCCTCCCTTCTCCCTGAGCTCAACTTCACTCCTGATTCCTCTCCCTCCTCACCCTCAGGGGAACAGGGAGTGGGAGCTGTGGACAGTTCATGTCTCTGCTGCTTCTTTCTCCTCAGGGAAGGGTTCCTCACACTCTTCTTCTGCTCCAGGGTGGGGTTTCTCCCATGGAAAACAGCTCTCCATGGATTTCTCCACTGTGAATCTTTTCATGGGACGTTTTTCAGGATCCCTTCTGTGGGGTCAGTCCTTTAGGAACAGACTGCTCCAGTGCAGCTTCCCCATCAGTGGACACCATCTCCAGAGCCTTTTCTGAGGTTTGCATTCCCCACAGGAAAGCTGCACAGCTTAGCAGCTTCACTCCCTACATCTGCTGCGCACAAAGAAGCATCAGCACCAGGACAGGGTTTGGCTCAGCCTTCCTAGGGATCAAAATAACCTCTTGCAGTGCCAGGAGAAATGTATAAACAAGGGAGTGTTTACCCATGGTTACACATCTCCTTCTTCTCCCACTCCTATCCAAACTGCCAGGGAAACATTGAATTTTGGACCTTGCTTATTGTTGTTTTTTATTTTTTTACGAGTCACTTTCAAAACTTTATCCAGATGAGCACTTTCATTGATTGTTTTAATTGAAGTACTCAGGGCTACAGTGTCCCTCCAGAGCCACATTTGTTATTTATTTTGCTGGTGCTCAGTTGAAAAGGCTGCTGTCACTAACTTGTAACATTGCTGCTGCACACGTGTCTGTGCTGGTGTCTGTAATTGTCCTGTTTCTCAAATGTACTCCCTCTATTTAAATCCTCCAGCCCCTGTTTCTTGTCTTACCTGCTGTGCAGAGAGAGAGGAGACAGGGAGGGTGGAGGTGATGACAGTGGGGTTTTTTATCTGGAAATCTCGGGGGGGATAAGGTTCCATGGTTTGCAATTAGACAAGCAGGTACTGTGGCAGAGGACATCATTTCCTTCAGCAGGTTATCATTTGGGAAAAATCAGGAACCTTTTAATATACAGTATATCTCACAGAATCTACCCTGCCTTTCTCTTAGCCAGCTTAAAAAGACTGAGCTTAATGGCCTTTAACTGCTCTCTGACAAAACCAAGGGTTTAAGCTGGGCTTGTTTATTCCTCCTTATCCACCTTGCAGCTTTGCTGTAAACACCTTCCTTGGAGAAACCTGGGACAGGGGAAGGTGCCCCTGCCCATGGCAGGGGTGGCCCTGGATGAGTTTTATGTTCTCTTCCAACCTAAGCCATTCTTTAATTCTCTTTATCAGGGCTGAACCCCCAGTTTAGGAGGGTTTTAGTTTAGCATTATGTGTGTTCTGCTCACCAGATGCAGCCCAGCTTTGTGTGCCTGGAGTTTAGCTTTTGTTGTAGAAGAAAAACAGGCACATCTATGAAAAGGCCTGTGGGACAGAGGAAATTCCCTTTTGTTTTTTCTTTTTCAATGTGCAAAAGGAGAAGCTCTTGCTTCAAGTTTGTGTTTCTAAAAAGGTGGCAAGGAATTTATGTCTTGGGAAAGAGAATTCTTTGGAAAGATGTTGCTTGTAAAATCCTCAGTATTTCTGTACCAGAGGAAGCTACAGGATGGACTGGAGCCATGGATCACTGCCTAGACCACTGCAGTATTTGCTTTTTTGCTTATCATCCTCCTGAGTGTACAATTACTATCTTCAATTGTATTTCTAGGATTTCTATAGCTCTCCTTGCAATGGGAAAACAATATTCAAGAACTGTTTGTTGCAACCTGGTGATGAGAAGAGACCTGCTCAGTGGGAAATGTTATTTCCATGCCCTCTGTGCAAATATTTTGTGCATCACTGCCCAGGAAAGCATTCTGATAATAACCAGGGTTGGACTTGATGACCTTTAGAGGTCCTTCCAAGCCATCCTATGATTCTGTGAACCAAACCCATGTCTTATCAGAAGCTTTTTTCTAGCAGAGGTAAAGATTTCATTTTGTAAGACTTTTTAAAAAAATTTAGAAGTTCCAGGATGGGACTTCTCTACTTTATTCAAACTCTTCAGAATAAATTGGAATTAAGACTCTATGTTTATATATATATATATATATATATATATATCTCAACAAGCCAATGAGGTTGATTTTTTTTTTTTTTTTGTAGCAATAGGAGATGATCAGTTCATTTTTAATGCCTTTCCCCAAGATACAGAAACACCAACATCATTCCTCCAAGCTCCCATTTGGTGAGGTTTGTGCTCAACACAAAATCCCTGGCAAAGTTAGACTTTTTGCAGCAGTGAGGAGTTTAGTCCTGCAGCCCTACAACACTGCACTGCCAGCAAAAAAGTTTTATCTTAATTTCCTGATGCCAGCTCGACGGTGTGACAAGAGTTATAAAGGAGCATTTATCTTGTCAGAGAGAAGGGACCATCAGCATCAAACCCCAGAGACTGATCATCAAGGTCTGCCTGAAAAATTATGTGCCTCAAAAACCTGATCCCAAACCAGCAATCTCAGAGCAATCCCCATATATTAACTGTGGGAGCTGCACTGGATGGATCACTGGAATATAACCAGAAGGACAGGCTTTGAAATTCAGTGGAATTTTAACTGGTGTCCTCTAGCATCAAGCTGCAACTTCCCTTTGGAGTCACTGTTGTCTTATTTCTGAGCATGAGTTATAGAGAGCTACCTGGGAAAAAAAACAAAAAACAAACAAACAAACAACAAAAAAAAAAACAACAAAAAAGGCCAAAAAGAAAATATTTTATTATTTAAAATTATTATATTGTTTATTATTATTATTATTATTATTATTATTATTATTATTATTATTATTATTTGTTTTCAATACACTTCCTGTCCTGAAAATGTGTTGCTTTAAAAAAACTTCAATGCTCTGTAATAGAAAACAAATTTCTGTGGATTCTTTTCTTCATTCATCAATCTACTATTTTTCAGAGAAGCCATGAAGAAAGCAAAATATGCCTCTTACTCTCTGCTCTGCTCAGCAGGCTCAGACTATTGAATGAAAGTGGGGAAAAAGTTATTTTTCAATACTATGAACAAATGGCAGAAATGTAGAATTTAGTAACAGTATTGAGAAAATAGTGACATGAATTAGCTAAAGGGCTTTAAATCAGTATTTTTATTTACAAGAGGGATTTTAGGTGTTTCTTTGGACATTTAGTGCTCAAATAGAATTTTTTTTTTGTAAAAAATATTAGGGAAGGAACATAACAATCATCTCATATGCTTAATATGTGGTACCTTTGCACACACAATTTAGACCCCCAAATCCATCCTTGTCTGTCCTTTCTGCCATTCTGGGACATCCCAGAGTGTCTCTTGATGATGTTTCTGTAGGGATTCCTTCACTCCATATCCCAGCCCTGTGTGCAGATCTCTGCAGCATCCTTGGCATCATTATTTACCCTGTTTGACACTTTTGGTACTTAATATGATTTATTGGATTAAGTACCTTCCCCAGGTACTCTCATTCCATGGGATGCTCTATGACAAGTTCCTGAAAATATTTAAAATCTCTTCTAATTTTCTCCCTTTCAGAGGTAAATTTTTCTGTTACATTAACATACATAATTTTCTTGTGGTTTTTTTTGTGTTTATGCCCTTTAGGTGTTAAGTTTCTATATATCAACTTAATGTGCTTTTACGATTAATTTTTTTTCTCAGGTGTGTGTTTTGTTGTTTCATCTCTTAAACCTCCCATTTCACAAAGTAAAATGCATGACTGCAATCATTTGAATGATTTGAACTGGTGTTCAGGAGATAGGAATTTACTGGGAACAATATTTTCCCCCCATTTAATTCCATGCAAAACTTCTACGGTCAAGAGTGGAAGTTAAATAGAATTAAATTGCCATAAATGGCACCTCCTTGTCTGTGCCAGACAAATTCCCAGAGCACAGGAAAATGGGAATTTTGGGCCTTGAACTTTTGGCTGCAGTATTATTTGCAGAGCAAGTGAACCATTCCCAACTGTTTCCGAAATCAAGGCTACAAAAGTAGGAACTGCTCATACACAGCCAGGACAGAACAATTGATTCAAATTGTCAGGGCTTAACTCATGGTTCAGGATTGCTTTGAAATTTTTTTCATTCTTGGTAATTTAATTCTTTTGCAGTTCTCTCTCACTAGATTGAGAGAATTGTACTCCTCTAGCCCTCGTTTTACCCCCCTCCCTTACCCTTTTTTTTTAACATGGGAGATATAATTTATTCCTATTTCAGTGAATTTGCCACGGTAAAGAATCCAATTCTTTCAAGGTTGTTTTTTTTTTTTTTTCTAAAAATCTCCTCAGAGAGTGAAAGTAGCATTTGCTGAAATTAAGGTGCTTTTTGCCAGAAATGTGATGCTAATCCTCTTAGTTTTAATGGTTTTGAAATGGTTTGTATAAGAAGGTAAACAGAGTAGTTGATTAATAGGAAGGAAGTCAATTGGCCATGTTGCAAGTGTTATACCCTCTACTGTACAATAGTTCTTTATTTCTGCAGAGTGAGGCACAGACTGGTCTCCTTTTGAAAGTTCTTAGGTGAAAACTGATATCTCTCCTTATACTGTACAATTCAGAAGAGTTTGATGCCAGCACCAGAAAAAAGCAAGCAGTGCACTTTTGAAATAGAAGTCAAACAAATATCACTGATAAGACATTGACGTGACACCAGTTATCTCCCCTTTTTTTTATTGAAAATAGGCACATATAATGAGGTGCTTCACATTTTAAAGTCTTAAATCTTAGAAAGCTCCAGGCCTTAGATGGTTTTGATTTTGGCTTATTAAACTTGCAGTGTGGGGATGGGGTGGGGGGGAGGGAAGCAGATGGAGTGACTCACTTATCCCTGTTATTTAACCTTCCACTGGCCAAGGGGATTTTTGTCTGCAATTTAACCAAAGGGTTGTTCATCCCTCATTTACTTCCCAGCGTTTCCTGTCCGAGTTTGGATGCCAAGAGCTGCTCAAGGCAGGCAGGTGCCCCTTCCCCATCAATAATTCACCTCTGGGTCTCCCACAGCTCGGGCACTATTTGCATGTAAAGTGAGAGGAGCCTGCAGTTACCTGAATTCTTTTGTCTGGCGCAATAGCAGAACTCTCACGCTCCAGCCAGTTGTAGTCCATCAATTAACACTCACAATTAAGCGCTGCAACGAAAGTGTGAAGTGGCTGAAGGTCTGAGGCAACGGATAACCCAAGAGCTCCAAAGGAAGAGCCGGCGGCTGCAGTTACAAAAGATGGCTGGGGCAGAATTTCAGGGTTTAAATGTGGAAGGAGACGAAATAAATTTGAGAAGTAACAGCGGTAGAAGATGAAGCTGCTGTGGCTGCAGGGAAGGAGTTTGCAGGTGTTTCCCAGGGCTCAGAGGGAGCAGCAGCCCTCAGTTCCATAGCAGATCTGCCTTCAGCCTCTTCTAAACAGACCCTTTACCGAGAAACGCAGTGAAATATTACAATGTAATTTCAAATCATTGACGGGCTGTCTGAGGACAGTCATGAGCAACCTGGTCTAGAGGAAGGTGTTCCTGACCATAGCAGGGGGGTTTGAACTGATGGATTGTTAGTTCCCTTCCAACCCAAACCATTCTCTCTTGCAGCTTTGTCCTGACTACAAAGGTTTCTTCTCTAAAGCCACCTCTGAAGACCCTTGCTAGCTGAAGCAATTAATCAAAATTATCTAATTTGAAAAGGTAACCTAAATATAAGTTTGTGGAAACAAGTAATTTCTCTCTTTTGGGGGGTCTAATAGCAGATAAAAATGAGTTCAGCAGCGACAAGGTTAATTTAAGAATAAACCCACAGAGCTAATACAGAGATTCTGGGTTTGTGTCAGGACCAGATACGACAGACAACGACAGGACAATGTCTTCACACGTGCAGAGTTCTTTCAGCAGCCAAACTCAAACTCCGATAATATTTTTTTTGGAATTGAGACAATGCCCAGACATGGTATTGTATTTAGGATCAGACAAGGGCATGGGGAAACCCAGAACACAGTGCAGCCCTTTCCATAAGTAGTTCTGAGTGATGGGAAGCTCTCCAGAAGGAGTTTGACCTGCTGGGTTTCAGTGCTGCTCCATCCCACAAACACCTTTCCTTTTGGTTTTGAATAAAGAACAATATTTACAAACCATTAATTTGTGACTCCCTCTCATCTTGCAGTTCTCATTTAGTGAACCTCACGCATAGCATAGATAATTAACTCTCCTTCATATTAAGCCACAAGTAACAGAATGATCTAAGAGATTTTGAGAGCTATATTTGCCTCTCAATAACTAATTTGTTTTTGACTGTTTTAGGATCTAGTTTTATAGATTCGTTGTATGGGATTTCAGTCATAGATACAGTAGGAAAAGCAATATTCTATTCTTCTCCTGAGTTAGTCCCAGTGAAATAACACAATTTCTAGAAGAATACAACTAAACACAAAACAATCAGTGCATAACGTGCTAACAAACCTGTTTGTGCTCTGCAATCTAACTATTGCCTCTTCTAACACTTAAATTTTCATTCCAAGTTGTCTACACCTTCTTCTCAATTGCAGTAGTGTCACTCAAGAACAATTTCATTAGATTAAATGGTCTGGTAGTCAATGCAATTGTAATCAATAGCTGTAACTCCTAGAAAATAGCTGGGTTCAAACTTCCAGTTTTCCCTGCCCTGGTTTTTGATTGACTCCAGAAGTGCTGTGAAGCCAAAGCAGAATTAGTGTAAAGTGTATTTTAAAGCATCTCCAAGATTTCCAGTTCTACAAAGCTGCCAACCCTTCTCTTTCTAAGCAAAGAAAAGACTTTTTTTTCAGCTGAGGATAGAGTTTAATATCTCAGGTTCTGACTGATGGCAGGCAGAGGGAAATGGCTCAAGCCCATCCCGTCTCTGTGTGTACATAACACTCAGCTGAAATTCCCTTGCTCCCATCACTGCTCCCAGACAGGAAAGAAAACCCTCAGGCAGCATTTCTGAAAGGTTTGGAAGACTCAAGGAAGAAAAGCACTGGAGTTCCTCTACATCTCGAAAAAATTTTTTAAAAAATCACAACACTAAAAAAAAATAAAAAACCTCCCTGTTTTTTGTTCCCTGGGGTAGGATGCTGCTTGTCCTCCACCTCCCAGCCATTCCCCCTACCTCAGATTTGGAAAAACCCAAGCCAAGGAAGGTACTGCTCCATGGATGCCATCTGCAAAAATTTCCCTGCCATTCCTTTGAGTGTTTGAGGCTGGAATTCCACATTAATGAACAGAATCATAGAACCATAGAATCATTTTCAAGTCCACCATCAGCCCCACCACCATCTTCACCACCAAACCTTGTGCTCAAGTGCCACACCACACCTTTTTTGAACACTTCCAGGAATGATGACTTCACTTTCCTGAAAAACCTGTTGCAATGCTTTTCGTGAAGAAATTTTACCTCATATCTAATCTAAACCTCCCCTGGTGCAACTTGAGGACATTTCCTTTTCCTTTTTACATTGAAGATCCGCTGTATTTGTCAAAATTATTTAAATTTTACCCTTTCCTTCTGATCCTTTAGAGGCCTTAAAGACCAAGTGTAACTCCTTCTGTCTGACATATGCAGGTATTTGCCCTGCACTTGACATTTTCCAGCCATGCTGGATGAATGACTAAGCAGTGATCCATGTAAACGCCGTGTCACCTGGAGCCTTGTTGGGATACCTTTTACCTTTTGCACAGGAGGTGAAAAAGATAATCCTTTCCCTTCCTCCTTCCACCTGAAAGATAAATCACACTATTTGTACTGCCTGAAAAATTAAAACACTTTTATTTAGTGCTGCTGCTTGAGAGCAAGCAGCTCTCTGAAATATACCAAGGCACTTTGGAAAGCGTTATGTTGGAATGAGTGCAGATATTCTCAACACCACTGCATGTGTATTTATGACAGCTCTTGCATTGCAATCTCAGCAGCTGATGTATTTGTATTTTTCATGACACCTCCAGCAGATCATAGAGTATGTGCTGCAGTTTTCCTTACATGCTAAGGAATGAAAGAAAAAGGTCTCTTGCTTTAGCATGCATGTACCTTATCATCCTTTTTCCTTTAGAACTAAACTCTATAAAGCCACTAACTAAAATTTGTGAAGTGGCAGAAGTGATGTGCAGAACTACACTGAAGGTGCTCCAGATGCCCTCATCCCATTCTAAACCAAATAACAGCCTGGTCCAACACCTGGCTGCTGTCAAAGTGCCGACCTTGTCTCTTTATAAGGCACCACCTCTCTGCTTAGTATTTATTAGTGCCTTTCATTGCATATTTTAGATTTCATAAAAGATTCCAGACTCATAAATAGTGTCAGTCAGGGAATGTGGCTGGGTCAGTGGCACAAGTGACAGACAGAAGAGTTGGGTTCTACTTTTCCATGAAGTGAGACATTTTCTGCTCCTGCCTTGACCATCATCTCTGTGCTGTCAGGTCAGGCTGAGAACCACCAGCACAGCAGATATTTTAGCACAGGCTTTTGTGCTGGCCCTGAGCTCCCAGCAGAAAGTGTCCTGATGGAATAAACCCCCAGTGCTGGCAGCCAGAGCCGTGCACATCCCCTCACCTGGCAGAGGGGATCCAGTCCGGCGTGGCAGCAGCAGCTCCTGCCTCACGTGCTGATGTTGTGGCTGGGTTCTCCTGCAGCTCCAGCCCGGCAGGGCTGTCAGGAACTCTATCAATTAAAGCCTGCACTGCTGGATAATTCCCTGAGCGCTGGGAGAGGCTTGTTCTCACTGGGGTGTAACAAGAGTAATTATAATAATGACTCGCCCATTCCTCACCGCCGCAGTTTCTCTTAGCAACAGGCTTGAGCAGCGAGAGAAATGTGATCAAAGTCGAAAGAGAATTCTCTTTGATGCAAAGGAGTTTTTGTTGCTGTTTTGGTTAGGGAGGGCAGGCAGGAGAGGCTGTCAATGCAGCCAGCTAATGACAAACAGGAGATAAAGCTCCACGGGGATTAGCAAAGCCTGAATGTGAGTCAAGTGCTCTGATTCTGTAATTTCAACCAAGAAGCAAAGCAACCTACAGGCTTTTTAGTGGTTAGGTGGCCACAAAGAAGCTTTGCTGTCATCTCTGAAACACTTCCTCAATAAGAAATTTCCTGGAACACCGAGGTTTTATTTCTTGTGGGGGGTTAAGTCATTGCATTATCTCCTCAGGTGAAAATTCATTATGTTCATCTTCTGTGTGTGTCGAACAGCCTCTTCCTGTACAACAGGCTGCCCATCTCCCTTAGGCTGTAACAGCATCAAGTGGTGTTCAGTGCTACTTATCTTGCTCACCTGCCAATTAGCTATAAACTGTAAGAAGCATTGTAGCCAAAAAGGAAAAAAAAAAAACCAACCAGCAAGCTGGATCAGTTTCAAGTTTAATTAGTCCAAAAGAATTCAATATATTATTGCCTCAAACAAAAGAAAAAAACCATCTGAACCTTTAATCCTCTTTGAAGATGCTTCTTACTGATATATCCCATCACATATTTTTTAACACTGGTGACAGTACTTAGAGAAATTGTATCTCATGTTCAGTTAAGCCAGGAAATGCATTTGATTCCCCTATACAATTTTCACAGCAGCTTAGTAAATGCAACCTCTTTACCCCTTGTAAACCATCCCATCCATGGTACTTGGTGAAATGCTACGTAATAAACGGAACAGCTGTAAATTAATTTAATCTCTTTGCATCTCTAGTGTATAAAATATTTACCTGGCATGTGCGAATTTATTATTCAAGCACTGCCTTTTTTCTATAGAAGGTCCTTCAAGGGTTTCCACAGTGCTGCTTGTGCCCCATGACTGAGATTAAAGCCCTGGGGAGGGAGCACGGGTGACATTCACCCCGTCCTTGGTCCTTGGCATGTGGCCCACAGGGATGAGGGGACAGTCAGGCCCTGAGGATAATCCTGTCCCAGGGTCTTGGCTCTGGTGGGGCTGGGGAGCACCTACAGGAAAAAAATTGCTTTAATTCAGTGTACTCTAGGAGAAAATGCTTGACCCAGTAGAAACAAAAATGCTGCGTGGTGGAAAGAAGGAGGGCAAAGAAGAGGAAATAGGGGGTTTATCCTTGAGGAATCTGAATGCAGCTAAGAGCCAAAGGCTCCCAGGGGTGTTTTTCTTACTCACAAGCTTGTAGGGTGTGTTTGGGCCTCCTGAGCTGAGCCCACTCTGGCTCTGTGGGTGCACAGAGGGGTGTGTGGCACCTCTGTGTGTGTGGGGCACGTGTTTGGGATCCCATGGGATCTGTATCCTCCTGATAAATGGGATGGGACTGGATGCTGCAGGACACAGTCAGTCCTTCCCTGAGGGCCATGACCCAAAGCTGAGGGGGCCAAGGGCTCTGAGCCCCTCCCTGCTGCTAAACACTGTTATTACCTCAAGAGAACCATCCCAATGTCTTCAAAGTTTGGATTAATTGTTTGTTTTCCACACGAGTGCAGCAGTTTTTTCTGCTTTCCCTTTGGATAAGCTCATGTACTAATCTGATATTTAGAGACTGGGGTTCACCACAAATTATTAAAAAGCTTCCTCTGTGCTTTTGCCATAATTGAAAAAGTGCTGACCCTGTTTTATTTTAAAACTGAGCAGGTTCTTTTTGATCATCAGATTTACAAAACAAGGCTGTTCTCAACACAAACTGCTTCAGGAGTAAAGGCCCTTACTGGATGACACAGTTTCATTTATACTCCATTTTTTTAAGCACTGAACTCTTGAAACTTACATTCCTCAGGAGATCTACTGCCCAAAAAAAGAGCAATTAAAAATACAAGCTGTCATTTCAAGTTTTAAAATGTGGCATTTGGAAATGAAATATGCACTTTTATGCAATCCATTTGCTTTCTGTTTCATCATGCAGTGGCCTAAAGTGCAGCATCACTTTGGACAAGGACACACCTACACTAGAGTTCTTTATTTAACTCTTCCTGAGCATTCATTCATTGATTTCTGAGTATTACAAACACATTCAGATCTGCATTTAGGTTGCTAAAACTGCCCAGAGTCCCAGATTTAACCCTTCTCATCAAGGTGGCTGTGGAATGAGCCCCAGTCAGATAACAAACATGCACTTTTGCACTTCTTTGAGCCAAAATTCACCCTGCCAAGATTTGCTGTGACCCTCCAGTGGCCGGGTCATTTGTGCAGCGCTGGACAGCCCAAAAATCAGAGCTGCAGGCGAGTCTCCTTCTAAATGAGGTTGCTCCAAGCTGGTGACAGCGATTCATGCCGAGGAGCTGCCGATGACGATGCAGAAATTGGGATGGGAGGTGCAAGGGAAGCGCTGAAAAAGCGGCTATTCGGACACTTTTCCGTGGTTTAAGGCAGCCCTCTAGAGACAGGAGAGAGCAGTGCCGGGGATGCGAGGAGAGCTGAGGTCTAGGCAGAAAAAACAAATTTTTTTTTTCAGTTTTGTTTGGTTTGGTTTTTTTTTCCTTCGCTCTTCTGTATGTAGTTGTTTATTTTTTTTTAATTGTTTGTTTTTTCTGGGTTATTTTGTTTCATTTTCTTTTAGTACAAAACTTCTCCACTTAAAAATTAATTACTGCAAATGTAGTGGCAGGACACGGAATGGCTTCCCACTGCCAGAGGGCAGAGTTGGATGGGATATTGGGAAGGAGCTGTTTCCTGTGGCTGCCCCTGGATCCCGGGAAGTGTCCAAGGACAGGCTGGACAGAGCTTGGAACAACCTGGGATAGTGGAAAGTGGATGGGATTTAATTTCCCTTTAACCCAAACCAGTCCAAGTTTCTGAGAGATTTTTATTCCACAATTACTGGGTTTTTTATAGCACCCCCAGCACTTGGAATATCCTGGTAAATGTGTGGTACCTGTAAAAGAGGTGGAGCTGCAGCACAGCTTTGCCCAGGTGGAAGGGAATTGCTGCTCTGGGAACAAGGTAAAGCTGGGCAGCAGCTCTGGGAATGAAATTGCCAGATCATATGGAAACAGACAGGAATGCCAAATTATTTCACTGCAATTTGGGTTAGATTTAAAATGTGCACCAGCTTAATTCTGCACCTGGATTAAAATTTACACTTGAAGAGTTTCCTGTGGGATACTGGCACCTGGAGAGCTCTTAGGGCTGGGGTGTATCCCAGCCATGGACGGATCTCCACCACACCAAATTTAACTTGCCCACCTCTTTCTCAAACCTCAATAGCTGCTGTGTCTGAAAGCTTTACAGCCCATCTGCTCAGGCCTCAGAAATCCAGAGCTCCTTGCAAGTGAGGGAAGTTTGAGATGGAGGGTCTCTGTGGGATCTCTCTCCTGACTTCCCATCTGCTGCAGCTGCCACGGGAGGTTTCCCCATCTGGCTCAATCTACTCCAAACATCTCCCTGCCCTGGGGGCTGTGACGTGTGACCCTGAGAAAGCAAGTTCTGCACTGAGAAAATGTGCAAATGCCAGATCTGGAACTTAGGTCTTGCTTTTTGTGATGAGCAGTTTTCAAGCAAAATGTCAGAAATGCTCAGTAAGAACCAGTCCAGCCTGGCTTTATCTTCCCTGCCCCAAAGCAGGATAATCCATATATCTGTTTGATTTCACAATAAAATGCAAAGTGACTTAATCTTTTATGTTTGTATGTTCTCTTCGAGCTGTAGTTTGAAGGAAAATGCCTCCTTCTTTTTAGGAAGTGTAGATAATTGAGCAAAAATGGCACAGTGTCAAAAATACAAACCATACTATACCTTATACCTTATCAAATACCTGGTTGCTTAAACCAGATATTTGATAAACCAATCAGTTTGCTGGGAGAATCACATCAATCTTTATTTTAGTGCAAGCTGATGCTGAATATTCACCCCACAGACCTTTTTTTGGGGGGGGAGGGGATGGAGGAAACAGATTCTGTAATTGATGGCAGAGTCTGTGTGTTGTTTCTTTATGTGAATTTTGTATATTTTTTCTCTTTGCCAGCAGCCACTCTTTTTCTTTTCAGAAGAAGATTCAAGACACTGCTGAGTACCAGGCCATTGGGTCTAACCCACTGTGATGGAGTTGAGCTGAAGTTTTCATAGATTCACAGAATCATTTAGGGTGGAAAAGTCCTCTGAGATCACCAAGTCCAAGCTGTGCCTGGTCCCCACCTTGTCACCCAGCCCAGAGCACTGAGTGCCACATTCACTCCTTCCTTGGACACCCCCCAGTGCAAATCCTTCAATCTGAATAGCCCAGTCTTGTTTTATGGACTCAGCTCTGTGTGAAAATTAGGAAAACAACACAAAAGAGCCTTTTTGGGATGGCATTTTGTGTGTGCCTTTCAGAACCAATGCCCATCCCTCAGAGCTGCAGATGTTGTACCATGTGTGCCCAGATGGGTGGCATAAAAAAGCTCTTTCCTTTTTTTATGATTTGGAAAACAACTGTAATTTCTAAATTGTTGCAGGATTGTTTACTCTGGTCCACATCTGACAGAAATAATTGCAGTCACTGAGCTGAACAGAAATTAAACCAGAAGTCTTTGTATGTCACCTGGGAGAGCAGAGCAATCTGTGATTTCTGACCTCTCTAAGCAGCTAGGGAGCATCTGATGAAAACAGAAGGCAAGATTAAACTAAGAAAAAGGGGATACTCTTTCCTGTGGGTGGTCAGTTTGGGACCAGGACCCCAAAGTGTTTGGGCAGATTGATGTAAAAAAAAAAAAAGCCATTTAAATACCTATCTCTATGACTGACTCAAGAAATCTCCAAGTCACTGATCAGCAGATGAAGGATTGCTCTGAAACCTTTCACTGTAAGATGCTCTGGTCTTCCAGAAGGTAATAATATCAACAAATGTTGCCCAGATGCATTTGCTCAGAAGGAAGGCCAGAAATATTCAGCATCACATAGAAACAGCTCCTGTCAACCCCAAAACTTCAGACAGACCAAGTTCAGCGAGGTGTGCAAGCCCCAGGGGTGCTCATGTCTGGATTTTTGGCAAGCACTTGTACACCTGGATGTGCATCTCGAGGAACTGTAACTGTAAGTCCTTACCATGCAGATTATATATATTTAAATCTATGATTTCACAGAGTCAGGATGGCTTTTTGTCACATCTTTGCTGCTTCATAAGGTATAAAGCTGCACAAACCTCCTTAACAAAGCCTCTTTCTCTTGCCTGCCTTTAATATTTTCCCTCATGGCTCCTGACTTTTTTTTAAGCTTTTATTTTTTTTTAATATTGATCCCTAAAATGCAAGTTATCTGTAAAATTATAGTTATTGCAGCATCTCTATTCCATGGGCACGGAGCCTGAGCAACTGGCAACCTGAAATAACAACCCTGAGCAATTTGGTTGTGCTTTTTTTGATGCTCTTGTTTTCACCTCCCCCAACCCCATGCTGGCATGATAAGCATAATCATTTTCTCCCTTGGACTGTATTTGGGCCATATGCTGGAATTTGATCCAACACTCCCCATTTGCTCAGGATAAGAAATGGCTTTAATGCTGCATGCTAACATGTGAATCCCATCAATTTCTCCCTGTTTCATTTCTTCCAATCACTCAACCAATTGGCTTGAGCAAGCAATTCAGGGGGAGAAAAAAATGTAATAGAGTTCCCTCTTTTGAGAAAGGTACTTCTGTCCAATTGCTTTCATCTTGAGAATACAGCTCTGAGGTCTGTTTTTAGGGATGTCCTTCAGCAGGCAGCATGAATTGCAAAATCAGTCACACAAATGGCCTCCCATATATAAAAATAACCAATATATCAACAGGGCTGAAACCAAGCAGCAGTTAAAATAACTGCCAGATCAGTAGCACTAAACTTACAACAGACAGATGCATCTGAAAAGGGAAAGTGCAGGGCATTTTTAGCTTGATTTATGTTGTTGCTTCATTTTTTCATTCAAGATACGAACATTCTGAAAAGCAAAGCTAAAAATTTGAAGAGATTGCCACAACGAAAGGAAACACAGTGTAAGTGCAAAATTACTGGGGGGATATTCCTATCTCTAATGAGGCAGGGTGCTGTGGCTGAGGGAAAAATTGGGATAGACTTTGTGGTGGAAAAGCCTTACCCTGCACAAGACAGCAACTCCCTTTGAGGCTGAGCTGTATTTACTCATATTCATGTTCCTAAAGTTTTCCAAGAGGTTTTATTTTTGAGGGTTCCAGCAGGAGGACACAGGGGTCTAAGAAAGAGAGGTAATGAGATAATGTGCACAAATAAAAGCAGGGTTATGAAACTCTGACAGGGACACTTTCCACCATAGCAGGTTGCTCCAAACCATGTCCACCCTGGCCTGGAATATTTCCAGGATGAAGGCAAATAATATGAATTTCTGTTACATATTTTATATAAGATGAGAATAACCTTGTCTGTTTAAGAGTAACAGGATTTAATGAGAGTATAGTTGCTGAGCGATATAATTGATCTGCCTTAGAAGAGAGACTTGTTGGCAAAATTCATGCTGACTTTAGCGAGGCCAGAATCATACCTATTAATTGATTTTAAAAAAATGCAAATATATTCTCTTATCTAAGGACAACTACTTTATAAATTGTTGCTACCTAGATAAAATTCATAGAGGGAATAGATATACCTTGAGGTAAAATACAAGTGCAAGTGAATACAATTCTGGCAACAAAAACAGTCGAGAAAATTCAGATCTAATATATCTTCAAAGCCCAAAGTGTTAGAGCTGTCCCCAAGGTTCGGTATAAACAGATATTAAATCAATATATTCCATAGATTCCATTCAAAGGGAATGGGGAAGGTTCAGTTTGCACTCTAATGACACCTTACATAGCCCTGGGTTGATTCAGTGCTTTGGAAGCCCTGAAGATGAATTTCCTGTAGCTCTAATATTAATTTGAGCATGTTTGCTGCTGTGCTGGCAGCTGCTAGGCTTACAGGAGACTGGTAATTCATTTTATCAGATGGTTTTCAAGGGGTAAAACAGGTGCACCAGACTTCACAGGCAGTGCCTGGATACCCCACAGGCATCTGTCAGAGGAGAGATTTCCTTCCAGGGTTTTGATAGCTTTATTTGTGTGAAATATGTCAGCAGTGTTTACTTGATAATTAGGAATGTTTGCTTAGCAATTGGTGATGTTTAATGAGGTGTGTTGGTAAGGAGGGTGTCTTTTTAGGCTCTGGAAAACAGGCTTTGAGGATTTTGTGCTGCAGTGCTGAACAGGAAATCAGAGAATTTAGAGTTATTTAGGTTGGAAAAGACCAAGAGGGAAAAAAAAAACGGTGAGTGCCACCTTTCCCCCAGCACTGACCCACATCCCCAAGTGCTACATCTACCCATCCCTCCAGGGACGGGGACTCCACCACTGCCCTGGGCCTGTTCCAATGCTTGGCAAATATTTTGGTGAAGAAATTTCCTCTTCTCCTGTCACCTGTTAGAAACCGGCTGTCACCCGGCTGTCCCCTCCTGTCAGGGACTTGTGCAGAGCAACAAGGTCCTCCCTGAGCCTCTTTTTCTCCAGGCTGAGCCCCTTTCCCAGCTCCCTCAGCCCCTCCTGGTGCTCCAGACCCTTCCCCAGCTCCATTCCCTTCCCTGGACACGCTCCAGCCCCTCAATTCCTTGTCATGAGGGTCCCAAACTGTCCCCATGACTGGAAGTCCCTCAGCAGTGCCAGCACAGGGGACAGTCCCTGCCCTGGCCCTGCTGCCAAACTGCTCCTCGGAGCAGGGTGGTGTTTTGGGAGAGGATTTGCTGTTCTGTCCTGGCATTCCTGGAGTTCTGCCTTCACTGCTGGGATCTCCCAGGATTTGCCTGTCCAGCCTCTGTCCAGCCCCTCCGAGCTGAGTCGGCTCAAATCTCCCAAGCTCCCAAGTACTTTTCAAAGTACTTTTCATTGACATTTCGCCGCTGTTCTCCAGTTCCGGCCCCTCCAGCATCTCCCCATTCCCACATTTGCCGTGTTCCCCTTCGCCTGCTCGGCCAACGCCACGCGAGGGCAACCGAGGGCTGCGCTCCGGCCGCATCCCGGGAAAAACGGGCTGGAATCACCGCCTGGATCCTCCATCCCGGGAAAAACGGGCTGGAATCACCGCCTGGATCCTCCATCCCGGGAGAAACGGGCTGGAATCACCTCCTGGATCCTCCATCCCGGGAGAAACGGGCTAGAATCACCTCCTGGATCCTCCATCCCGGGAAAAACGGGCTGGAATCACCTCCTGGATCCTCCATCCCGGGAAAAACGGGCTGGAATCACCTCCTGGATGCTCCATCCCGGGAAAAACGGGCTGGAATCACCGCCTGGATCCTCCATCCCGGGAAAAACAGGGTGGAATCACCTCCCTGATCCACATCCCGGGAAAAGCGGGCTGGAATCTCCTCCCGGCCCCGCATCCCAGGAAAAGCGGGCTGGAATCTCCTCCCTAATCCACATCCCGGGAAAAGCGGGCTGGAATCTCCTTCCTGCTCCTCCCGCATCCCCGGAAAAGCGGGCTGGAATCACCTCCCTGACCCTCATCCCGGGAAAAGCGAAACTCTTTGCAGAACTCTTTGAGTTGCAGATACTTTAAGAATTCATCATGAATGTAATGATTTCAAAATCACCCGCATTATACCTGTTTTTAATGTCTTTTGTACTTCACCACGGCTTTGTAAAAAAATTCCTGCCAGCTGCTTTCATTTTTGTGGGTGATTTACAGCAATTCCCCCTGCAGTGACTGCTGTGCTCCTGGGGTTACAGCCTCTCACCGTTTTTTATCTGCTCTTTACGGCTTCCGTGCAATTATTTCTCTGGTACGAGGGGATAACTGAGTGAGATATAACCATATGAATGTTCCTCTGATTACTTGGGATGCCTGTGACACACCGAGGAAGATTTCTCAGCATTAGGAAGTTCTCTGGCAAATTCCAGCAGAAACGAAGGGAAGGGAATTTAAATATTTTAGAACTGAGTGGCTGAGGCCATAAATACACACCCATCCAAAGAGTCAGACAACTGGGAAATAGCAGGGCCCGACAGCTAAAATTACCCAGATCCTACTGTTAGTGGCAGACTGGAGGCTTTTCTTGGGAATTCAGCCCCAGAGGCAAAGAACTGATGGTGGCAGAGGCAAGGGCTGCAGTGTCAGCTCACAGCTGTCCCACCATCCCTGAGTGGGATACATTAGCACATCCCACACAATGGATCTCTCCTTTCCAGCCCTCTGGATGTGATGCAAAACAATTTTTTTAAATTTTCTTCTTGATTCAGACTTGCTGATAATATTTTTCTTCCCCCAGCAAATATCCAAAACCTTTGTTTATGCACAGAAGTTAAGTTATATCTCATTTCTCTACTCCTTGATTCTCCTCACGAGTCCTAGTTTGGGCTGAGAATTTCCAGGTGAAAGAAAACATTCCAACATTCCTTCCTAAAGAAAATGCATGGAAACCAGTTTTTGGTTTTTTTGTTGTTTTGTTTTGTTTTGTTTTGTTTTTTAAATAAGAACATGTGTGTGTGTTGAGCTTTTTCCCCAGCAATAACAGACCAAAGCAACTGAGCATCCATCTCCTTTACCCACACAGGATGTCAGTGAAATCCCCTGTAACACAGAGGCAGCATCTTTCCCTTGAGCAGTGATTTGTATCCAATAGCTTCCTGATTAAATAATTTACTGGGACTTTGCATATTTATCATTTCTTGATGAGATCAGTTGTGAAAGTTAACAATGTGCTGTCAGGACCAGCTGGGAGACACGTGTTAGCCACACCTTCTCCTCTGGCTGTACAAATGTGTCCCCAGCCCCAGCAGGTGACATGGCACTGGCTTCAGTGACTTTCTAGAGGGCAGAAAATATAGATTACCCAAAAAAATGCCTGGAACATCAAATAAAGTCTCTTCTTGCAGGCAAGCTGTGGGGGGAAAAAGGACTGTTTTTACAAAAAAACATATTCTTGAGATCCTGCAAAGGTGAACTGAGAGAAATGGCTACAAAACAAAAGCAACAGGTGAGAGTCATGATTCCACTTTTCCTTGTGAGTGCTGAGATTTTCTTCCAATCTGGAGTGCCCATTCCCTGCTCCAGTGTGATGTTTGCCACAGGGACATGAAAATCACATTAAACAGGATGGACAACACCCTGCATTAACCTGCTGGGCCTTTCCCCACCCCACAACAGCAGGCAATGGTTGGAGAAGCTTTAAAACCCCCAAACTGATGTGTTGGGAGGTAGACCCTCCCCAGCCACTGCAGCTCAAAGGTTTTACCTCTTTTTACCTCTGGTAATTTTTTTTTTTTTTTTTAACCAAAAAATCTGGCAAGATTATTTTTGCCCAGATATGTCCTCCTTAATTTCATGTTTGCTGAAAGAAAAGGGATCAGGGCAATCAGTCCTGGCATCGTCTCTGTTATTCAAGGGAATGTCAATTAATTCAGATAGTCACATGCTGATTATTCTCCCTGTTACTGTTACTCGGTGTCATTTCCAAATCTTCTTGGAGATTTTCAGGCACTCTCTGCTGTTTTTGACCTTAATCAGGCAGTTTCAAGCCCTGGGAAGTTGTTCCTGAGTTCAGCTGTCCAATATGGACTTTTATTGTGTTTTTTTCCTCAGGAAGTGGGTGGCAAGCAGATAATATATGGAGCTTTTACAGAGGATCCCCCTTTCCCAATCACATAATCATAGAATTACAGAATTATTATAGAATTATAGAATGGCCTGGGTTGGAAAGGATCTCAAAGCTCATTTAGTTCCAACCCCCTTAGGTATCTCCCAAGGCAGGATTTCAGTAGCACCTCCAGGCCCACGTGAAGACCCTGCAGCATCTCCATTTCCAAAGCTGTACAGACAAACAGTGGGAAAAAAAAGAAAACATGACTTGTCCAGGTCTTCACAGAAAAACCTCAGGAGAGATAGGAATAGAGTCTTGAGGCAGGAAACTTTATTTTGAGAATATCCCTGGGTGAAGAACCTCACAGCAGTGGAGACTTGAGCCAGAAAATAATTATAATATTAAATAATTGTGTCCAATAACCTGCAGAGGAGATCCCTGTGGGAGTGTCACCCAAAAGGGCATTGTCATTACTTTTCTTTCTGTTTGTCCCTTTCACCTGTTCCTGGATAGGTAAAAAAAGCTACCTACCTGACAGCAGGTAAAAAAAAACTCTTCAGATAAAAGGTGTTATAAAGTGTACACAACCTTTTGTCTGATGATATTGACCATGTAAGCTGAGCTTCTTATGAAGCTTTTCACGTTACCTAAATTTAGAGTCCACTGCAAAACATGTTTAAAAAAAAAATAAAATTACAGTGATGATGCAGCCTGTGGAAAATGTGGGTGGGAAATGAGGCCTGGGATTATCAAGGATGAAATGGAAACTCTGTGCAGGCCAAGGCTCGTTTGTATCACCCTGGTCCTGGCAGGGTCCTTGGGAAGTGGCACCATATGGAGCCCCGTGTGGACAGAGATGGGAAATGGCATTTCCAGGAGCAACACAGCTGCCTTTGTGGGCTTTAACCAACCAACTGAAAAGCTGAAAATGAGGGGGAAATTATTCCTAATGATGATGTTGAGAATGATAATAATAATAATAGTAGCAACAATAACAATAAAAAGACACTTGGAGAGATTAAAGGCAAGGAGGCTTTTCTGGATGTGACTGAGAAAATCCAGCCCAACCTTCCAGCATGGCTGGGAGGGGATTTTTTTTTGAGCTCTTGGCACCTTTTTGATGTGTGCTGAGTTGTGCAAGGCCCAGAAGTCCTTTGGTAAACCTAGATTAGACAATAAAAAAAAATAAATACATAAAACATAATTTTTTTTGGTCAAAACTGCCTCTAAGCATGGGTTAAAAAGTTCAGCTGAGAGTCTGAATGCTTTCATTTTCTGAAGGGGAGGCTGCAATAAACAAGATGCTGAAATTAAACACAATAACCTGGTGATTTTAATGAATTTTTCAATTACAGGTCCACAAATATCCACATCTGAATTAATATTTAAAAAAAAAGAAAAAGTGGCAGAACATCCTGATGAGGCACCAAGCCTAACCAGGGGATTAACTGTGTTAGAAAGCAGTATTGGGGGAAAAAAAATCATAGTTTATAAGGAGTGGAAAAACAAAAGAATAATCAGAAGAGCATCCGTATGCTCCACGTCATTAAGGAAGGGAATAAAATGAGAAGTGACAAAAGTTAATTTTTTTAAAAGGCTTTGGGAAGGATTTTAATACAAGCAGCAAAAGCTTGTTATACCATGTAACCATGAAAAGGAAAGAAGCTGGATTATCATGCAGGAAGGATATTTTAGAGCTTGGGGATAATCCACATAAGGCCCAAACTTAATGGAAGTTCTGCTTCCTTTCTTTGCAGAGATAAAGAAAACAAGCACTGCAGAAACAAAATAAATTAATAAAGTGAATGAGGGTATGAAAATGGAAATTACTTCATCAAACTGCTGCATAAATGCAAACTGTCTGCAGCAACTGACAGCAGAGAAAATGAGAGAAGGTGGTCATGGGAAATGACATCTGACACCATTATTTCTCAGGAATGGATCAAATTACAGACTGACAAAATAAATAAAGCAAGATAAGGAAAGGCTGGATGTGGCCCTGAGCCACCTGGTCCAGTGGAAGGTGTCCCTGCCCATGGCAGGGGTTGGGACAAGGTGGTCTTTAAAATCCCTTCCAACCCAGACCAGTCTGGGATTCGGGGAAACAGGAAGAAGCAGCAAATTTAATTTTTCCATTAACACCTCTGAGAAAAAAAAAAAAAAAAAAATCCTGTTTTCATGTTAACATGGGACATAATGGCATAATGCTGGAAATGAGGGAAGAGCCTGCATTAGTAGGAACTGTAATTTGCTGTGTCATTGGATGTTGCAGTACACGAGGATAGGGAAAGACATTTGCAGACAGCACCATCCCCATAAATTTTCACACCAAAAAACCACCAGTGGATAGCTTCTTTACACGGCCAAAAACCTCATTTATTTGTGTATGAAGCAATTTTGGAGTCCAGCACATCTGTCTTGCACTCAGCACACACCATGCCTTGGAAATACTGGTGAGTTGTGACTGCAGCTGAGAGCACAAATACATGGAAAGGCTTTCAGGGAGCTCCTCCGAGTGAGCTTGCTCCAAGTGTGGCTGAACAAAACACAAATGCTGCAGCAGTCTTAATAAAAGTGATAAAACTGGCAGCAGTTCCTGCCAGTATATACACATGGAAATTTTGAGCTGGTCTATCTCACCCTCACTGTAACTGTGGGGAAGGGAAGAGGGAAGCCAACAGAGTCAGGGAGTGAGATATTGCTCATCATGGACATTTGAATTATTTCCCCAGAGGCTGTAATTCCTTCGAGGAACGTGCTCATTCGAGCTCATTTCACACACTAATCATGCCTGTAATTAGTTCTGAAGATTTCTGCCCCTTCTCTGGTTTGTTTTTGGTCCTGTCAGTCCTCTGGGGTGGTATCTCCCACCAAGTGTCCCACCTGGACAAGGGCAGGATGGTGCTTGGGGGTGTCAGCTTCTCCCTGTGACCAGTGACAGGACCCAGGGAATGGCTGGAGCTGTGTCAGGGCAGGTTTAGCTTGGATATCAGGCAAAGGTTCTTCCCCAGATGGTGCTGGGCACGGCCCAGGCTCCCCAGAGAATGGACCTGAGCTCCAGGAGTGTTTGGACAACACTCCCAGGCATGCACAGGTGGGATTTTTGGGGTGTCTGTGCAGCTGGACTGGATGATCATGTGGGGCCCTTCCAGCTCAGGATATTCTGTGATTCCATGAACCTCCCTAAACTGGAATCCTGATGGATGGGAGGCATTGCAGTCTGGATTTTTGGATTTGGCACCTGAGGATCAGCGGTCCCAAGGAAGCCTTTCCATGATGAAGACTCAAGCACCTCTTGCCTGTTTTTCAGGAAGTTGGTGGACACCAGATAACCCACCTGGGAACCTGTTAAGAGAAACAGAGTTTGGGAAACTCATACTCTTCAACACTGAGCCATTTCAACTCAATTTCCTGAAATTAGGGTACAGGAGAGGCAGGTTTTGAGCCTCCCTGCCTGGTGCTTCAGCAATCACTGAGACCTGCTGGGGTTTCCTGCCCTTAAAAGAGTGTGGAGTGACCTTTTCCTCAGGCTCCCAGTGGGGTGTGACCCACAGAGCTCAGAGGTGCCCTGGACAAGTTCCAGCACAGCAGCACTCACTGAGCTTTAGCACAAACTGAGATGTTGAGAAACCAGGAGCAGGAGCAGCTCCTGCATCCATCACCCCAGAGACCTCCCTGGTCACCCAGGGAGATGCCCAGGTCTGGTATGAACTCTGGGAGGAGAGGATTTGCAGCTAGCAGCTTTAGATTTAGGGGCCAAATTCCATCTAAACCCTTGTTCAGGAAATTTAATCCTGTATTGAGTGCAGCCTTCAGCTCTTTCTGCCTTAGTTTGATGCCTTGGGAAGGCTGACCTGAAACAGAGACTGGACAGAGCTGGAGAATAAAGTTGGTATTTATTAAAAGGCCTTTAAGGATACACCTTGGGCAGGACAAGAGCCTGGCCAGGGTTATACCCAAGGTGGACCCAAAATGGTCACAAAATAGACAAATGGTCACGAGATCTCACACTTTATAAGTTTTGGTCCATTTGCATATTGGGGTTTAATTGTCCAATTCCAGCTCCAGGTTGTGAGGTCCCATCCTTCTTGTTCCTCCCTTCAGCCCACCCTTGTTTGTGCTTTTGGGCCTGAAAGTTGTCCTTGGTCTGCAGCAGGAAAAGGATTTGTTTTGTCTCCCTGCTCTGTGCAGAGCTGAGTGACACTGACTGTGAGCTCAGAGCTACACCCCTGGGCAGCACAGAACCTGAAATACAGGAAAGCTAAATATTAAGGCATCAAGCTCACCTGTAAAGCATTTCTAGCCTGGGGCTGGGAGGCTTTTAGAAGTGAGTGCCTGTTGCCTTTGGTGTGCAGCAGATTTGTCCAGCAGGGCCTGGAGAAGATTTCACAACTTCTTGGTACTTGCTCACCCAGGAAGAGTAGCTCACAAATTGATGTCTTTCATTTGTGCTGTTTGAGCATATAAAATGTCACCAAAACAGAAAATAACAAATGATGTGGAGGAATTCTTTGCAGCAAACAGCTTGTTAACATTGGGAAAAATACCCCTCAGTGGCTCTGCTAATTGTTGGGATATTTTACAGCAGGGGAATTTTGCTTAAGAATCTCCCAGCTATGTAAGAATAGCAAAAATAAAGGAAAACAGGTAAGACTGAACATTCAGGACAGACCTGTGTCAGGAGACAGGCCTTGTTGGAGAGAATTAAAATCACAGTTTGTTCAATGTAACCAGACAGTGAGTATGCAGTCCTTGGCTATTTATAACTCACAAATAAGGCAAACAGACAGCTAATATAGCCAGGGGCCAGCAGGAATAGAGCAGTGCAGCTTTATTAGCAAACCTAGGTGGACATGTCGTTTGAGATATCCATGTGGGAAAGTATTTTTATGGTCTGTGTGTTGAAAAAGGTCAGAGATGCTTTAAAAATGAAATTAAATGAAATTAAACCTTATTGAAGATAGCTGTGTCCCTCAGGCACTTGGGGTCCCTCAGAGACTCAAAGATTATCTTTAGAGAGAAGTGGGTTAATCACAGGGGACTTCAGCCTGTGTGGAAAAATCCAATATAGTCAGATTTGCAATAGATGGGGAAAGAAACACCATTTAGCAGCATATGGCAATTATCAAGCAGTAGAGAATAATGGCTGCTTAATTATAAACTCCTGCATGCAGACTTTCTGACAGGCGAGCTGGAGAAACAATCCAGCTCTCTGAAAAATGCTACAGTGAAAACAATTCCATGGAATTGTGATCCCTGAGTTCCACGGGCTGGGCATGAGCCAGGCCAGCTGCAGCAGAGGTGTTGGTGGCTTTCACACACCTGGATTTGTGTCTCACAGGGACAGCTTTGAGCTGAGGAAAATGAAATTTAATAATTTACCTGTGTTTGTGTCTCTGTCACAGGGACGACTTTGTGCTGGGAAAAATGAAATAAAATAATTTACCTGTATTTGTGTCTCACAGGGGCAGCTTTGTGCTGGGAAAAAAAATGAAATAAAACTATTTGCCCCAGTCAGCAACACTTAGAGGTGTTTCAGTTTAATCATGGCTGGGTTTCTTGCCAGGAAATATTTGCAGGGATGTGCCCTGGTTTGCCTTTGTGCTGGAGCCCCAGAGAAGCTGTGGCAGTGCTGGGATGGCTCCTCTGCAGCTCCTGCCATCCCTGGAGGAAAGGCACCCATCCCAGGAGAGTCCCAACAGCATCCACATGCTCAGCTCCTGCTTTTGGAGAGGAAAGCTTGTCCTTGGTTAATCACTTCATCTTTTGTATTCTTAAAAAAAAAAAACCAAAAAACTCAAACCATCTATGAGGGAAGCCCACAGTTTTTCTGTCATTTTCTCATATATTTCATTAAAACTAAATCAGTGAAGTTTGAAGCACTCTCAATGACATCTCCTTTTCTAAAAAAGAAAAAGAGCATCAGTTTCTTTCCTTAAAAATTTTAAGAAGTGCAATATAAAGGAAAAAAGATAAATATGTAGGAGCTTTTTTGTGCTGTTTTCTTTGGAGGCACAGCAATAACCATGCCTCAGGTAACTCTGCCCATGGAGTGATTTCCTTGTGCATGGGCACCTAAAGCAAGCAACCTTAAATATACTGATCCTTTCAGACATTTCTTATTCCTTCCTCATCCCTGCACTCAGTAGTAATGATGGTTTAATTGTTGTGCAAAAGTTAGATATTATTAGCAATGGTTTAGCCTCCTCTGCATTATACTGAATTCAAGTATGCTGTTGGCTTCTATTTTTGTCCCAATAACTTCATTTTCTTCAGGAAAAAAAATCCATCCATCATTATTATAAATTCAAGACAAATTATTCTCCCATCCAGAAAAAAAAAATCTGTTCACTTTTTTTTTAGTTCCCAAATACATTTTATTACAGGTTTTTAAAAATTTTATTTGTGTCAGTGAAGACATGTACTTTCCTCAAGAACCAAGTCGGTATTAAGTGATTGGTATGTTATTTTAAAATAAATGGGATCATAGAAGAATAGAATTATAGACTGGTTTGGGTGGGAAGGGAGCTTAAAGCCCACCCAGCTCCACTCCCTGCCATGGGCAGGGACACCTTCCACTGTCCCAGGCTGCTCCAAGCCCCATCCAGCCTGGATTTGGACATTCCAGGGATCCAGGGGCAGCCACAGCTTCTCTGGGCACCCTGTGCCAGGGCCTGCCCACCCTCACAGGGAACAACTCCTTCCTAAAATCGAATCTAAACCTTCCCCTTTTCAGTCTGAAGCCCTTCCCTGTGTCCTGTCACCTCCTGCCCTTGTAAAAAGTCTCTCTCTGGCTCTCCTGTTGCACCTCTGGGCAATGGAAGGCTGCACATTTTGCTTGGTGATTTCTTTATCCTTTTCACTTTTAATCTTTTCCTCTAAGTCCTCCTTTTTGATTTTTATCTCGATGTTGGGAAAGGCAGGAGGAGCAGGACAGAATTAAAGTGTTTGTGTGCATTTGAACTCTCCTTACCCTTCAAACCCAAAGGCAGCCAGAAATCAACCTTGCATTGCTACAGCCAGAACAGGGAGAGAGAGAGAGCAGAAAACTTCAGCTTGGAAGGCAAAGATTTTATCCTCTTACATTTCTCTCTGTGCTGGGAAAGGAAATGCCCTTGAACAGAATGATCCAAGAGTGGCACAGCTTGTGACACCAGAGTTCCCTTATGGACCTCTCTGCTCCTCACCCTCTTCTACAGCAACAGGAAATAAAACTCTTCTCCTGCTATCAAAATTAGGGCAAGCTGTGGTCAATAAAAATTGGGAGAAAATTAATTTCATCTATCAAAGCATCATCTTTCTCACAGAGCAACCTGGAAGAATGCAAAGCCCAGTGAAAAATATATAATTTTTATTCCTACCACTGCTTTTGATCTGAGTTTTGCTGGGGAGTGTCACAGGGTTTTATATTTTTAATTGTTCCTGGGAGCAAAATCTCAGAGTCCACTTGAATAACAAGATAGCTTTGAATGTAGTGAGTGGAAATCAATAATTTAAGGGGGAAGAGTTTTCTTTTTGTTGGTGAAAAAAGCAGTTTTACCTTCTAGAGGCAAAGCAATTCAGCCTGCATGGGTTCTGTAAGACTTGCAAGTGCAAGAGGGTGTTGTTAAAACAGAGGCCACAGCGCAGAGAGTGAGTGCAAACAGAGCCAGGTAAGAGTACACGGAATATCACTCAACAAATAACATTGTGGGCTAAAATGTTTATTATTCCCCATTTTGACTTTTCACCAACCATTTGAAAGTTTGTATTTCCTGTTATCTTTTCTATAAGAGCAGACATCTCTTTTTCTAATCTGAATTAATGTTATTATTTGTCTTCTTAAAAACAGGAATAAAACCAGGTCACCTGCTTAAAATCACAAGAATCTTTTGAAATGCTCAGTTTTCAGTGTCTTTAGAATAATTATATTCATTTAAATGTACTCAGTTTATTTCTCCTTTTTTTTTTTTTTTTGAAAAACTGGTTCAGTTCCACTGGAAAATATTTATTCCCTTGGTGAAGGACAGTGTTGATACCACCTTAAATTCATGTTGCTATTTTGTCAATGGCAAACCATAATATTTCCATGTAAGGAATGTTTCCTATACACCATACTGCATAAAAAGGCATGAAAATAATCCCATTCCTTCAGAGAGAAAAGAACTGGTGGGACTGGGAGAAGGTTCCCTTCCCTATGAGCCAAATACTATTCTGCTTAGGCCAAAAAGCTGCAACCCCCCCCAAAAAGCAGTTTCCTTGTGCATCACCCGCTACACTTGTCAAAATAAATTGTATATTGTGTATTTAGGAGAAAACAATAACCAGGGAATTAGCTCAGGCTAATTTAAACCAAATTAATTAATCTACCTCAGGAAAATACAAATCACCAGCTCACTATTTATTTGCTTCAAAGCTTTGTATAATTTTGCAAGAGGAAAAATTCCAGAAGAACAATCCATAGCTGCACATGCAGCTGCCTAAAACACGAAGGAAATAATTTATTTCTCTGTGCCCCTGACATTTTTCTTGGGTAAGAAAGATATTTAAGCTTCAGAGCACAAATATCAAGACTGTAGGATCTTCATATTTCTGAGAGAGACTCATTGTGTGTTTAACTCTGTGAGATGAAGCAGAAGAACCAGGACAATCTCTTTGGCCCATCCTTTATGTGTCCCTTGTAATTTTTTTTTAAAGTGTTTGTCTGCTTTCAACTTCAGTGTCTTCTGGGGGCTCCTGTCAATGATTCCTTACTGAGAAGCCAAATTGCACATATTTTTACTTCCCTGCCACTTGAGCTCTCAGAGAACCCCTAGAAACACTTTCTGGGGAAATAGTTGTGAAAATTCATAGTGATACCAAGAGTTTATCAGCTTCTTTTTTTTTCCTAAAAATATTCTCATAAATAAAAAAAAAAAAGTCACTTGTAGAGATATTCATGAAGACTGTATAGGAGGGATTACAAAAGTAACCTGGAGGAAAATGTTGGTTTTATTCAGGTAAGCAGATAAATGATGTTTTTAGAAGCAGCACACAGCTAGCATTGTGCTTGTGTGTGAATTTATATACATATATAAATAGAGAGAGGGAGAGAGAAAGAGAGAGAGAGATAAATGTGCTTGTGTATTTATATATATACAGATTTGTGTATTACTATAGAGAAACAAAATAAAATGTGCCAATGCCAACCCTCAAGCCCACTGAGGATCTTTGTGACCAAAATGTCCTCATGAAAAGCAAGGCAAGAGCAGCCCCACTTGGATTAGTTCTGAACACCTGACTACAAAACCAAGAATTCCTGTTTATGATCATTGATATGGCAAAGCACTGGGGTTTTTTTAGGGTTTTTTTTTTGGGCAGAGTTTCCTCAAAAATCCTCATCTGTGCCCCTGAATAGATTGCAAATCTTGTGAGCCAGGAATCCCTCAAAACTGGCAATACCTGCTGTGATGAAGACATGGTTTCAGCCCTTTGCTAAAATCAGTACCTGCTGAGATACTGCCCTACATTCCTGAGGTTTCTGGCAACCCAAGGCAACTGGGAGGATATTTCATCCTTTGGGAAGGCTGCTGGCCTGGAGCTCTAAGGAATGGTCTATCCAGCAGCGTGGCTTCTGTTGTCATGGGCATGTTGATGGCAAAGTTTTGTCCTGATGAGGAATGAAATTACTGCATTGCAGCCACTGTCCACCAGAACATGCACCCCAGGGGGGTGAGATTTGTCACAGGAATATGGAGAAAACCTGGGAAAATATTAATAACACCTTCTGGAGGAGTCTGTGGGAGCCCCCACTGATACATCCCACAAACTCTGCTGGCGCTGAGGGAATCCCAGACTCACACTTGTGTCAAAAGCCCTGTGCAAAGTCCTGGAGGATTTCCAGCTTCCTGGGCCCTCCGTGGTGTCTTAGGTTGCAATGCAAGATGTAACCAGCAGTATGTATTCTGTTCAAACCAGCTGGGGCAGGGTTCTTTATCCCTTCCAGGACCCATCCTCCCCCCAGGGGATCTCTGCTGTCCATGGGCCATCCAGGCTCACTGCAGGGCTGAGACAATTCCATCATCCCACCCCGGGGGAGGAGCCCAGCATTCCCACCTGGATCAAAGCTGGCATTCAGAGCAGCAGCAGCCTGTGTGCACTGGATTGCCAGAGGGAGCCCAGAGCCATCTCAGCACCACTGGACCCTTCTACAGGATCATCTCTGCTCCAACAGAACCACAGCTGGCACTGCAGGAGGATTTATTTTGGACTGCTCCCAACACCCT
This sequence comes from Trochalopteron elliotii, assembly GCA_024734555.1. Taxonomy (NCBI): domain Eukaryota; kingdom Metazoa; phylum Chordata; class Aves; order Passeriformes; family Leiothrichidae; genus Trochalopteron; species Trochalopteron elliotii. The sequence continues at coordinate 327,624 of JANPWX010000455.1, read as the reverse complement.
GACCAACAGGGTGTCAGATTGTGTTCTGACTCTGTCAGGGGTTTGTTTTTTTGTTTGTTTGCGTTTTTTGTACTACTACATTTTTATTTTAATTTTCCTAATAAAGAACTGTTATTCCTATTCCCGTATCTTTGCCTGAGAGCCCCTTAATTTCAAAATTATAATAATTCAGAGGGAGGGGGTTCACATCTTCAAGGGAGGCTCCTGCTTTCCTTAGCAGACACCTGTCTTTCCAAACCAAGACACGTGGGCACAACAACATCCGCAGGGATATAAATAAAACAGGCATTTTACCCTGGAATTGCACACGAAATAGATCCTTGATAAAAAATAATTTACAGCAGCAATGGAAAAAATACATAGGATAAAACCCCATTCCAAAGCCAAATCATCCTCCCCAGCTGAAGACCAACCACAGACAAAACTAATAACTAGGAGCAATTTATAAGGAGCTGAAAACACCATGAGAATAGGGGAATAAAACACATTTTGACTAGAACAATATAATGTTACTGGCAACACAATGGCATACAAGCCTCAGGAGGTGTCATGCTGTCTTCTTTGATTAAAAGCTTGAAGAGAAGCATGAGTATTAATTTAGAAAAACTGTTTATATCTTCTGTCTCTCTAGAATATTATTAATTGGAGTGTGCAGAATTAGGTCTTCAGAGCTCTTGCAAATTACTGTAAGCAGCAAGTCTTTATGCAGAAGGATAAAGCAAGGATTTCAGAGGCTTTGGGAGAAGTAATTAAGTTCTGTTACTTGCAAGTGTGTTTGTTTACAGGAAGAACTTTCCCCACAGAAGTGGACATAGTTATTTTTCTTTGTTTTTCCTAACAAATATTTCCTGAGGGATGACTACCAAGATTAATTAATCTTATTAAATCCAAGGCAGAAAACATCTCACTGCTGTGAGAGACTTGAAGAGCTGAATTAGTTGTCCTGGATCCTCAGGCCCCATGACTTGGAGCATCAATAATATCACCCCATCCAAAGGCAGGGGGGCAGCTGAAAAAAAAGTCATTTGCAACCAAAAAAAAAGTCATTTGCAACAATTTCTTTCTTTCAGCTGCCTAAAGAGATAAATTCCACTTCTAAATGGGTTCAGGTAAGACAGGTAAGTCTCTCTGATCTTTCCTTTAGTGACAGCATGGGATCCATGAGGAGCTTTATCCCTGGGTATTTGGTGGTGTGGGAAGGGAGAAAGTGTTTTACATTTATCCCTCCTTTTGGGATTTGAAATCAACATCCACCATTTCTTTTCTACCTTTTTTCTTTTTTATCTGAAACCATACTTCACATATCTGGATACTCTTAAGAGATACAAATCTGGGGCTCGAGGACAGAAATAAAACCCAAAAAAAGGTAATTGAGTGGTTTGTACCATGGAGCAGCAATTTGAAAAAAAAAAAAAATAGGGGGCATATTGTGACTTAAGCACAATAAAATTATTCCCTAATTTTCACAGCAGTGTCTCAAAGGAGGCTTAAACTCTCAAGCTCTTCAGGTCAATCAAAGTGATGGTATTTTCCCATGAATAAGGGTTAAAAGATTGGGACCCCAAATCTGCAGCTGGTGCTGGGCAGAAAGCAGTGGCTGGGAGGATGATGTATGCTCAACTTCCAGCTAAAGCCATTACACTGAAAGTAAAGGAGCTCAGGGAGTGCCTATTGCCCAAATCCAATTTTCATAGCAATGTGTTGCTGAGAGTGCAAATTACTGAAAATTTGCCAATCCAAAGGTAATATTCAGAAAAGCCTTTCCAGTAAAAGTGGAAACAGGCTCTCAGTTAGCAGTGCTGCTCTTCCAATAAAGCACAGGTGGAATAAACTGCACATCATTTCAATAAATAAAACAAAACACAAAGCAAACAGTGTTGTAAAAATCCTGGTGAGAGGAATTGCACTCTAACGCTCAGCACGTGGAAATAAACCCTTTTGGAATGCTTACACACCAGCTGAGTTAGAGGTAAAATAAACCTTCATGTGCAGTCAAAGACTAATGGATTTCTTGGTGGGAAGAAAGTCAAAGAGTTGATATTACCAGTAGAAAGGTGGGAATGTTGCATCCTAGCAAAGCCTAAAGTTGGTCTGCTAAAGTGACTTTCCCCCACCTAATAGTTTCACTGCCCCTCACATATGAAACTTTCACCTGCTTCCTTTTCCAGCAGATTGATTCCCATATTTCTCCCTGTTTATTCCCAGAGGAGATGACGTGGCTGCTCAGTTCCCAGGTGTCTCACACACCCCACGTGGAAAGGCTGTGCTGGTGGTGTGTCCTGTGACCCCCTCTGTGTCACCAGCCTTGGGTGGAGACTTCCAGAGGTCACAAACTTACTGCCCTTGGCGTTAATTAGTGATTTCCTTTCTAAATGGGGAAATCCAGTGTCTAACCTCCCCGTGTGTCTGTGAATCCCTGATCATTGCTTCACCCCACAGGAGGAAACAGTTTGCTGGCACCACCTGGAAGCTGAGCATGTCCCCCAGCCCCAACCAAAGCCTTACACATAAAAAGTCAAATATGACTCAAATTTGACTTTTTGATAAAAAGTCAAATATTGTGAAGGATAAACTCCTAAAAATTATTATTAAACCCAGGGGGTGCATAAGGAAAAATACAACTTTGGTGTGATTCAAACCCATAAATGTGAGTGAATGTTTCCACTTTGGCATGTGCCTATTTCTTTGGCCAGTTTGGGTGGGAATTTCAGAAAAGAGGAGTTATTTCCATGTGAATGTTCCAGCACTGAGGCAGCCTGGCTTTACCTGGCATGGCACTGGACTGAGTTGTTGTTAGGCATCACATCTGCTCTAAAGGAGACATTGTTTGGAAAACTGTATTTGGAAATCAAGCAATGGAAAATGAAGTCTTATTCCTGTCAGTGAAGTTTGATTGCTGAGAGTCGATTTGGTGCCTTATGAAACAGGAAGAATATTTTCTGCCTCAGGAAATACTCATGTTAACTGGATATTACTTTGAATATTTTAATATTCTGGCTGACACATCTGTTCCAAGGAGATACAAACTTCTCTTTCATACGGCAGCTGATGATCTGGCAGCTGATGGGGGAAGACTGATGAAGAGTATTTCAGAGGAAGATTGTTTTGAAACATGGTTTAAATGGTACCCTGGGATTTATAAACTTTAATTAGTCCCAGTTCAAATGCTTTTGTCTCCAAGCAGACAGAAAGTGCTGATGCTTGGCCAGGGCTGGTCCTGGGCTTGGAGTGGGGGGCTCTGGATGCTTTCTTTCCCCCCGTGCTCTCAGGGAAAACCAAATCTTGGCCAGCCCCAGCAAAGTGCACATGTGCTGCCACCAGATTCACACAGATGTGACTGTCTGCCGTCCCATAAACATTTCTTTTGATGATGCCCTAGAAAGAGAATCTAGTTCACTTCCTCCAGGCTACAGAGAGCTAACTGGGATGGAAAAGAGTGAGCAAATCCTTGGAAAAGAGTCAGCAGCGGGAAGGAGCGGCTGGCATCCCCAGCAAGCAGAGAGCCCTGCCAGGGAGGCTCTCCTGGAGCTGCCCGAGCTCAGGGCAGCCAGCTGAGCTTCTTAAACCCACATTTGCTGATGGATAAATATTGTGCCTGTCTGTTGGAACCCTGGAGGATGAAAGTTTCAGGCTTTCTGTGTTAAAAGGTGCTGACCCTCAAGCAAGAATCGCATTTGACTTGAGGCCTTGGAACAGGCTCCCGAGGTTGAGTGATGGCTCTGGGATTGTGGGTGTGTGGTTTGAATAGTGTTGTGTGATCTCACAGGGTGAAAAACTCAGATTTGGGATTTTAGTGTACAGTAATACATGTGAGTCAAGATGGAGGAATTTGGGCATTGTCTGAGTCCTTCTTCACCTTCTCTTTCCTTCTTCTTCATAGGTTTGGGTGGTTTTCTGAAATTGGATGGCCACATTGCAGGCCTTGGGTGGCCATTATTGGGTCAGAAATATAAATAATACAGGTGTCACCTCGTTATTGGGTAATTATCACTTCAATAACCTCGGAAAGGGTTAGAATCTCTCCATTTTACCTACATTCTCTAACTTGCTAGTTGGAGCTCACAGCTCATGAGTCTGTAAATAGATAAGAAACAATAAACATCCAAGTCCCAACCTTAGCAAGGAAGGAAAGAAGCCAGAACTGTCACACCTGTCATTTGGAGAGGTGATTCCTCCAAGGGAATGTTCCCTTCCCCAAAGACAGGCACTGGAAATGCAGTTCAAGCCTTGCTGCTGGGGGAGGCTGCCCCAGGGCTGCTTCCTCCCTTCCCCAGTTAATTGGAGAGGATGTAATTCCAGTGTCTGTCCAGCTGGGAATCCTCTGCCCTGTGCACTCGAGCATTCACCCTTCCTGCTGCACTTTGAGTCACTCCATGACACTTCCATTCTTAGCAACACCTGACCAGAGCAAATGGAGCACATCCTTTTAGGGGGATTGTTTCTGCCCTTAATCTGTTGGTTTATTTATTTGTGAATGCTCTGGCTGGAGGAGCTTATTAAATAATAATAATAGTGCTGGGATACATTTCTGAAAGAGCTGGCATGGTGTGTTCTTAAAAACCTGACAGCATCACCACACTGCTGGGTATTCAACTTCAACGTTGTAATGGATTTAAACGAAGCAAAACAAACAACAATAACAAAACAAACAACAACAACAAAACAAACAAAAAAATCCCCCCCAACAAACTAAAAAACCAAAAAAACTAACCAACCAACCAAACAAAAAACCAACAAAACCCACAAAATCAAAACAAAAAAACAAACAAAACCAAACACACACACACACACACACACACAAAAACCCCAAAGCAAAACCAAACAAACCCACAAACATTAAAAAAAAAATCCCCATGTGTGCTTTTAGATGGAATTTATTCCCAATTTGGTGGGTTTCACTTTCTCCTTAATTTTTGCCTCTGGTCTTGCTCAGCCTGGCAGACCTGACTCACTTGGTTGCTGCACAAAGGAATTAACGCTGGATTTCTGTGGCCTCCTCAAACAGCCAGAGAGAAGGTGAAAGGGGCTCTGAGGGGTCTTGTGTGAGGGGAAGAGGAGTTGCAGCATGAGAATCAAATCCACGAGCACAGAGGTCTGTCCCTCCCCTGGCTGAGGGACTTGTGCAGCTTCACCCTGCACCAACTCACTGCTGCTGCTGCTTCCAGAGTTATGCAGGGGGTTGGCACTGCCTTGGTAACTCAGCAAGAGTCTTCTCCTTGCAAAAAAATTACCACGTTTTTATTTTACTTTCAAACTTTGGGAGCAATTTGGGTGCCCAAACTAAGCACTTGTGCTGTTTCAGTCCTTCCAAGCTGTCTCTGCTGCCACCTGAGCTGTCCCCTGACCCCTCCACAGCCCCAGAGGAGGTCCCAGTCACCCTCAGGGGTGAGAATGGCACTAGATGTCTGCATTTTGGTCATTGATATCATCTGGCAGCCCCTTTTGCACACAGAACCTGATAGAATTGAGTGAAAGCATGAGAGAAAAATAAGCTAAGCAACACTGGGCCTTTTTTAGGATGGGCATGGAAGTCACCAGCTGTCAGCAATCTGCGGTAAAGAACAATTTCCTGGGGTGTCCCCTGCACTTAGGAGGCTTTTTCCTTGCTCTGGAGCTCTGGTTGAAAGATGAGAGACCCTCTGGTCTGAGGGATTTCATGATGATTATGGCTTTTCCCCTGACAGCTCAGGCCTCCAAGTATTTTCCTTAATGATCTCAGTGGTAAAAAAAAGCTTCCCCCAAATGAAACAGAGGTGAGGGAGAATCAAGGCAAGGAGATGCTGCCCTCACCAATAAGTTCCCTTTGCTCTCCCTGAACCACTTGCTGCCTCTTTCAGGGGCTGGGTTATGACACCTGTGCTCAGATAACTTCTGAGGAACTCAGACAACTTCTGAGGAGCTCAGATAACTTCTGGGGAGCTGCCCCTTCCCATCCCAGAGTGGGCTCTGCAGGAAGGGAACCCCTTGGTTACCTCTGGCATTTTCCCAGCAGCTTCTCCAGATTCCTGCAGGAATCAGAGCTGTCACAGCCCCCACTGCAACAGCACCAACCCCAAATCCCACACCTTGCCAGAGTAAAAGATCCATCACCACTCTCTCTGCTGAGGGTGGGATTTTTGTTGGAGTTGCAGCAGAATCAGACATCCTAAATCTGCTGCATTTCAGTGGGATTTGTGTGTCTGATTCCCCTCTGACAGGCTTCCCCTCTGCTCCTGCTGCAGCCAGCTCTAAGCCTTTCATCTCTTTTGGCAATTACCACGCTATTAGCACCATTTCCCATTAAATCTCATCCTGCATCAAGCTCCTGACACATAACAGGGTTATAATACTCCATAACTTCACACTTACCTTATAACATTTCCAAACAAGATAAAATGATTCACTCTTTTGGCAATCTCCTCCTTTTGTGGCACATAAATTATTATAGAAGTCTTTAAAAATGGAGTGTGTCTGCTTAAAATATGTTTCTGAGTGAGGAGGATGTATGAGCAAAATAATCTTCGTGCAGAAATGTTTAACCTGGTAGATTTAAAGCAATATTGATTAGAGCTTACTAATAAACCTCTTAAAATCTCTCCCACATCACCTCAGCTGGCTGGCTGGCTGCAGGGTGATTTTGCCTGAGTGCTCACAGAGAATGACCAGATTTTGGGGTTCATGCCTCATTATATCCTTGCTTTGGCTCTGGGCTGATTCACTGCCACTGCAGCTGCTTTGGGTTTGGGTTTGAGTCTAAGTTTGGGTCTGGGTTTAGGTTTGGAGAGCAGTTCCCTCCCTGCTGTTGTGTCCCCTGAGCACAGGGGTTGTGCTCTCACGTAGTCTTCATAGGACAATCAAATCACAGCACAGTCAGAGTTGTTTTCATGGTTCTTGCTGGGATATTATCTGGATTTCACAATCTAACAAGCCTGACAGAGTTGATCTTGCACGCTGAAGTCTGTGGCTCTCCACAAATATGAGCAGCAAATAAATCATGGCCTACTTCTCCTTTTCTCCCCTGTACATATTCTCAAGGACCAAGAACAACAAGTGAGGGCTTTGTGAGGCACAAAGTTCTGTGTTCTGAGGCCACAAAGGGCTTTTCCATCCTTTGTGTGAATAGATGAGCCTGGCATACAGCTCCACAGGGTCAGATCCTACCATGGAATCACAGAGTGGTTTGTGTTGGAAGGGACCTTAAGGATCATCCAGTTCCAACTTCCTTCCCACTAGATTTCTCCATTTTTGTGCTCTCTTTCCATAACCAAAGTGTAGCACAAGAGCACGGAGCTAATAAACTCCAAGTGGGATGAGTCTGGGAGGGGAAAAAAGCCTGGCTAAAGCCAACAGCTCCCATTCAATATCTCTGTGGGTATCTCATTTCAGCAGGTGGGACTGGCACTTCTCCCCTTGGTCCTCTGCAGAGCTGGAGGCCAGGTTTGCCCCAGGGAGGGTCCTGGGGACTGGGTTTGACCTCACCCAGGGTCAGACAGGGAGACTTCCACCCATCCTGACCAGAGGCTCCGTGCTTGCAGAGCTGGCAGAAGAGCCTTTAGCAAATCTTCAGAAGATGGTGCAAGCAAAATGGACTGTGAGGTTTGCTCAGAGCCCTGCTCTCATTAGCAATTAATACTCCTCCCTCCTGGAGAAGAGTTAACGATTCCTTTGCAAGGGTTGACATTTTCCCATCTCCAGAAGTTGCTCCCCGTAGGCAGAGTGCCACAAACTGTTAGATTTCCTCCCTAAAGTGACTTTTCACTGAGGGAACAACCACGGAAACAGGCAGCCAAGAGGGTTCACCACTTGCATTAGCACATCTCCCCTCCTGTTTCTGTATCCAAATCCATCTGGATCAATCCTGATCTCTCTGGGCTGTTCTGTCCCCACTTGTCCCACAACAGCCACCCCTTCTGCACCGCATGTGTCTTCAGCCAAAAGTAGCAACTCAGAAATGAGAAAAGGGATTTCTGCCCACTACATCCTATATTCATACTGCATACACAGAATTTATTTAGCTTGTATGGAGTGATTTTAGTTGATGGCACAAAAATACCTGTCCTGTGGAGCACAGTGCTTCCCTAACACCTTCCCACTTCTTGGAAATACCCTGCAGGCAGCTCCAAAGTTGCTGACCTCCAGACTGCTTCACACACATGCTTTAAAAGTGACATGGTCAGAGTTTTCCACGTTTTGCACTGTGGTAAGAGGTCAAAATTGGCTTTTGCTCTTCTGAGAGTGCAGTGATGCAGGAGGATCCAGGGGAATCATGGAGTTATGGGATATCCAGGGTTGGAAGGGACTCACAAGGATCAAGTCCAGCTCCTGGCCCTGCACAGGACACCCCAAAAATCCCACTGTGCTCCTTACCATGGGAAGGAAGACAAGGAGCTGTTGTGCAGCAGCAATCCTCCCCACCATGGGCAGAAAGCCCAGGACCTCCAGGGAGCAGCCAATGCTTTTCCAATGCTTGCTGCTTGCTGCTCAAACTTTTACCACCTGGAAAACCCAGCACATCCCCAGGAGAGGGAGGGGGGAAGAGCCCAACAGCAGTGATTTCTGGGGTTTGGGCAGTTTGATGCTTTCCTTTGGATCCATCCCCTCCTGGGCATCACTATTGCTCAGGGTGGCAGCAATACCCCCAGAGTCTGTGATGGATCAGTGACATCCATGCCTGGTGGTTGGTGCACAGCCTGAGCACATCTCTTCATCTTTTCCAGGCAATCCTGGAATTCTGAATTCTTCTGAATTCGTATTCTGAGAAAATTCTGGTTTTACTGGGAAACGCTGCATTCCTGGAGACTTTGAGAAATGTCACATTTGTGGCTCATTTAATCTGCATATTTTGTATTTGGAGTAATATTACATTAGGCCAACTGTTATTGTCATTCCAGATATTCCCTGATTTCCATATCTGTACCCAGCTGCTGTGTCCCATTTGATGTTACAGCGGGAGCTTTTCCTTCTTTCTTTTTAGTCTTTCTTCCTTAGAACACTTTAAAGGACTGTAAATCCCCCATAATATGGAAGGTATGGTAGTTTCAAGTACAGCAGACCACAGGAAGAAAACCCAATCTTTCAATCATTTTTATTTAAATTCATTTTATAACCAGGGAACAAGATCTTATTTCTCTTTAGAACATGATGCTGAATTTGTCCGGATTTCTTGGTGCAGACATTCATCCAGTTACATTTATTTAATGTGCTAAATGACCTTTTAAAAGTGCTTTTCCATGTCATGTAGGATATCAGCAACACATTTTAGAACAGCAACAATGCAAGTCCTTTTTCTTTCTTACTTTTGCTGCAAATCAAAAAACAAAACATGCTTGCAGTATTTTTTCCTAGCAGTTTTTTGGATCAAGTACAATATCTGTTTTTTAAAAAAAGAACTTATAACAATGTTCAGCCCTTCCAGCCCATCTCAAGTGTTAGAAGAAATAAGAGACTGAGAATTAATCTGTAATTTCACATATTTGCCTAAAATTTTCATGTTCATAGCTGAAGGGACCTATTAGTCCTATTCTTCCACAATTTGCTTCTAGTCTAGGGCTGAAAAATACCTGGAGAGTATGGACAGAACACCAAACCCCAGGGGTGTTTAAGATGAGTTATACTGGATGGAAAAGCTTTAACAGAATAATCTTTCAGAATACTAATTGGTTGGTAACACTGACAATTAGTTGCTTCAACTCTGTTTTATTTCCTTCAATTTAGACAGTTAAATATAGATGCAAAGTTTGATAATTACACTCCAATTGGGAGATGTACTATAAACAAATAAGATACAGTGTCTAAATTGATCAGCAAATCTGCATAAAGCTTTCTTTAAATGCAAGATGTATTTTTCATTACTGTGTAATTATTCATTAAACACCAGCTGTTAAAAGTCGAGTTAATGAAAAATGAAAAAGTGTAGGATAACAAACAAAGTCAACTCATTTCAAAAGAATTTTCTTGAAAGGGTTCTCTGGAAATAAACACATTTGATTTGAGCCAGTGAAACTTGTCACACAAATCCGAGGAGGAGAGGATAATGTTTGCTGAGGATTTCATTGTGAAAACAAAAACATTCCCATTTCCAAATACCATTTTCATGTTGGTTTTTGAGCATCAAACATAACATTTCACCCAAAGTCTCCTAGAACACAGTGATATTTAAGCTCTTAGGAAGTTTATGGGAAAGCAAAACTCGCCACTTCTTTTCTGTCTGAAATATCTCCCAGATTTTCACTGTCAATTACTCCTCATTCTAATTTAAACATGAACTTAATTGCATTCAACACATTCGACTGCTTCCATATGGAATGAGACCACAGTGAGGTTTGACAGACCACAGAGGTGCTGCCATTTGGAATCCTCCCATGAGCTGAAGAGGCAGGAAAATGCAGTGGCACAGAGGAATCCTTCTGTGTACAGTTGAGCACTCCTTAAATAGCAGAAGCCTTTACATAAGGACATGTGTGTTCATCAGCTGTGGTGGGGGAGCTGCAGCTGGACCATGGAAAGCTCCTGGTTCTGGTTATTCAGCAGAATTGTAGAAGAACTGGGAAAGATTTGGCTCCTCAGTCTCCTTCCTGCTGCTGGTCTGACATCTGTGCCACTTTATTCAGGAAAGCCAGGAGTTTGAGACACAGGGAAACAAAGAATTATAGAAGGGTTTGGGTGGGAAAGGACCTTTAATCCCATCTAGTGCCACCCCTGCCATGGCAGGGACACCTTCCACTATCCCAGGTTGCCCCAAACCCCAATGTCCACCCTGGCCTTGGACACTTCAGGGATCCAGGGGCAGCCACAGCTTCTCTGGGCACCCTGTGCCAGGGCCTCCCCACCCTCATCTTCCTTAAATCTGATCTAAACTGATCTCAGTTCCAAACCATCACCCCTTGTCCCACTGCAGCAGGACCTGATGAAATGTTTGTCCCCGTTTTGTCAAACTGAAAACTCTGACACAGCTCATCCAGCTGCATTTTTCAGCCTCTCTGCCAGTTAAGCAGCAAGGGCTGTCATACATAAACATTTTTGTCAGAAATCTGATATTATTCCCTGCTGCCAATTAGGTTTAGCATAAGCAATTTTATTTTTCTCTCCACTCGGTGGAAAAGCCTGATGTTTTTGTGCCTAAGTCCAGCTGAGAAGTCAGCAAGCTGAATGATTTGCAGAATGGAAAGTTGAAGGCAGCATGGGTACAGCAAAACATTTAATTTTAACTTTTTAAATGGAAGCAAAAGGTTTGGATGGGCCCAAGTCAAAGTGTGTAATTTGAATTTGTTAAACAGAATCAAAACTCTGGATTGCAGTCTGGTCTGACATGGGATGCCCACAACATCTGAATGTTGTTTCCCTGGACTCACAATGATTCATGGACACCAAGCTGATATCACTGTGATTCTTCAAGTCTAGGAGATAAATCACAATGAAAATCAGTTTTCTAAAGTTTTGGCAGCTGCAAGGAAAGGGCAGAGCAGCAGGAGGGAGGTGAATGTCTTTGGGATGCTGATAAGAGAAGAGAGAGTGGTTTCTAAACCAGTCTGCTGGCTAAGCCTGCATTACACTGGAGATGATGTCTGGGAGTTCTACCCTATTTAGGACCATTTGTCATGGCTTCCTAATCCTCTTTTATTCCTCAGAGCTGGAAAATTCTCCTTGCATGTCTGTATTGCACAAACCACTTGGGTGTGTACCAGCCCTTATCCAAAATGCTCCTTGAAATTCCACTGCCATTGAATTCCAATGGCAGGGGATGCCTACACAGTTTATTAAATATTGAGTGATCACCTTGGCTACAGAGTATTTATTTCCAGGCTGATAATTTTCTGATAAAAAGCTGAATATGTATAATTGACTAGCTAAATTAGCTGTAAAGATTGTAACATATCTTACCTACTACTGTCTTTTTATTTCACTTAAAGTCATTATTAAAACAAGGGCCACACAAATGTAAAAATTTATCTGCTAAAGAAATGATGGCTGCTTAGGGAGTTTGTTCATGTTTATGAGCAGAGACTAATTTTTTAAGTATTAGGGTGCCAAGAAATCTGACTGCATAGAATTCTGCCTGTTGGTGCAATAAATAAAATCAAAGCAGGAGAACACAACTACCCCCATTCTGAAATGTGTCATAGTCCACAGAAAGGATTAATGTGCTTTTCTTGGGACATTTCTTAGGAATAAGAGGTCAAACTACTAAAAGGGGCATCAGACTGGCCTTCAAATTTAGATTGGTCTTACTTTCCTATCCCTGAATGCATTTACTCAGCAAAGACAGAGGGCATCTTCCTGAATTTCATTTTCCACATTAAATTCCATGGTGATCAGGGTGTTTATCACAGCTTGAACAGGGTTGACCATGGTCACAGGACACTCCTTGGAGCAGATCTGACACTCACAAAGACCCAGCCTGAGACAAGAACTCCTCATTTTCCCCTGAAGAATGAAAAGATGGAGAGATCATCACAGACACACGCTGAAGATTTTCAATTATCAACAACTAATGCAAAAATTGATTGGAGAAAACCCTTTAGGCTGGCAGACACTTTGATAGCAAAGATGTGTTGAAAGAAAGTGAAGCCTTTAAAACAGGCACTTACAGGGCTGAATTGTCACTCATCTTTCAATCCCATCAAGAGAAAATTGTGTCTTACTCCACGTTTATCTACTTCAGGGTGACTGAGATAATACAAACTTCAATGTCCTGAGTGATGGACTGCAAACTGACTGTTGGGTTTACTTTTTTTCATTTTATTTGGTATAAATATATTAAATGTTTGAGTTTCGTAACATGATTTGTGGCCTGCCACTTTGGGAAGCACTCACTCCCAATTAATGCAGGAAGACAACTAAAGCCAATTATTTTTGCCTGTTTGGGAAGTTTGTCCCTGTTTGCTGAAAAGGTTAACAAGGGTTAATAAAAATCCCTCAGATTCTTCCCACTGACCTTTTCATAAGTCTTTACTCCAGCCAGCTCAGGGTCAGGCCTTAAATACTGTGTGCTATAGGGATGGATGTCCAAATCCAGTAATGAGCAGGGGATAGAAGTGACATGAATGAGAAATAATCCTGATTCCAGCATAAAGAATGACCTAAAATATTGAAATGCAGTAGACTTGTGTTCTGACAACTCCTACCCATGCTGCAAATAAGAGCACGACACATAAGTAATAGCCTTTTCTATCAATTCTTGCCAGAATTGCTCAAGAAATATCTTTTGGGGGATTAACTGTTCCTGAACACTTTCTTCAGTGTTTCAGCTCAGAAAGCTTTTTTCTTTGTCATGTCTTTCTTACCTATGAGATTTTTTTCTTTAGACAAAAAGCAACCTTAACCCAGAAAGTGCAGCTTTTCAGATCCTATTAGAAAAGACCACATTTTGCTTGTGCCTTTTATGCTGCTGCATTGAGGAAAGCAGCAAATGCTGCCACACTCATCTGGGAGCAAAATGCTCAGGGCTAACAGAGGCAGCCAACTCAGGAGGAGCAGTTTTAGAGAAAACAGAGCAAGGATATTGTTATTTAAAAAAAAAAAATTCCAGTGAAGCTCTTTCCATATAAATTCAGTAAATCCCCAAAGGAGAATTTAGGGATGTTTAAAGCAGTTTCCTCTGGTAGAGACAGCAGCAGACAAACAGGGTGGTTGCAATCAGGAGAGAGCCCAAGAAATCCAAGGATAGAGTTAAGTCATATTTTATATCTAATATAAGTTATATCCTTATAACCTATATAAGTTATATATTTATATCCCCAGCTGGGATGGCTGGAAGTCTGAGCAGGACACTGTTTTTTTAAGGAGTGTCACTATTCCCAGTTCTGACTTTCCCAAGTCCACACCCACCTACACCTACAGATGTTCACACAAACCCAGTCCTCGTCAGAATCCATCCTCCTTTAATACCCATACAGGCAAAATCCTTCTCTTAATTTGTCTTGGAGCCAATATGATACTCCTGACCCAGGACCTGGGCAATGAAAATATATATTCCATATTATTCTCCAAATCAAATCATCAGAAAATCCCTCCTTGGCTCTCTGCATGTCAAGTACAGCATCCTACAGTGGGACAATTAAAAAATTAAGGAAATGAGACGAAGCACTTTGCTACCAGAATCCCTTAAAATAGATAAAGTTCTGTTTGGATAAAGTATTGCCTCTTGGAATTTTTATTGTTTTTCACCCCTGTTATAATACAGCTTTCTCTGCTGAAAGTTGTCCAACACAGTTCTTAATAAATCTGCGCAGCAACTAATCCTGTTCCTTGGTGGATAAAGATAATATCCTGGAATATTCATGGATTTATCTGTATCTCTGTCTGTATTTCTGTCTATCTGTAGTGATTTTCCAAGAGCAATTACAGCAGCGAGGGGGTTATTCTCATGCTCAGGAAGGAGAGAGGTGTAAGAAGAAGGAACAAGATTACAAGTCCAGTTTTCCTGTTATCAGCTCAGGGATGGAGAGGAGAGGGTTTTTTTTTAATCTCCTTGTTCATTCTGGGATCTCCATGGGCAACTGGGAGCAAGTTAAGGCTGTAAAGAGCCTCAAATCCTTTCTGGGATGGGAAAAGGATTTCACCAGTTACAGCCATTACACCTCAGAGGATTTGAGGAAAGAAAGGCAGTAAATACTCACTGCCACATCCAGGATCATCATCCACGCCAGGGGTTTTACACCCTGCTCATCCCTTGTGCCACCACAGCTCAAACTATTCTATTAAAGGCTGGGAAATCACAGTTTAGCTCAAATTTGTTGTGGGCTAAACCCTCATGGGGTGTCACTGAGGCAAAATGGCTTTTGAGGAACACACATGTGGGACACAGAGCATTTCCCTGAGCCTCTGTCAGTGCAGGTTTGTGTTCACAGTGCCACAAACCTGGGCCATCACTTCCATTACAGGAAAATATTCTCAGTGATGCATGTCTTGTCAGAAAAAATCATCTTAAAGCTGGGCTTTGGCAGTGCAGGCCTCATCCTGCAAGGCTCATAAAGGAAAAAAAAAAAATCCCAAAACATAATTTGGAATAAAAATATTGATTTTAGCTGATTTCTGGCTCAATGGATAAATATGAGCTTTTATCTTGCTTTGGGAAGCCTGGGAATACAGAGTTTGGGTGTCCCTGCTGCACAGGGAGATTGGCTGTCTCTGGAATTACACTTTATTAGACCAAGCAAGCTGTTTGTTGATAAAGCCCCCAAAATTTTTTAATATTGCTTTTTAATCTCCTCCAGTTGCAACAACCCAACAGATGTTTTTAAGGCAAGTTTAACTTGCCCCTAAAATGGGCAAATTCCTACAAGATTTCTTTCTGGAAATCATTCCAAAGACTCCATGAAAATCATGGGCAGAAATAGCCCAGCTTTTTGAGATCAAAAGATTTGGATTTTCTGCCCTTTCAATCCTGCTGCCACCTCCTTGTAACACATAGGGAAGGAGATGACCTTTAAAAGTCCCTCCCAACCCAAACCATTCTGTGACCCCATGATCTGAAAGGGTTCATTGCCCTGCCAGGGTGTGTTGGAGGATTTCCTGAGGGGCAGACAGGCAGTTTCTACTAATTGGATTGAACTTTTTACTTCTCTGTGTGTGTGCTCTCCAATATCACTCATTGGAATCCTCTTCCCGTAAGTCAGCACCAAAACCAGACTTTGTCAGATGTTAAAGAGCTCTGATGAGGGGAAAAAAATGAAGGAAAGTAGCAGAGGTTTGAGTTTTGGTTGCTTCCCTTCATTAACAGTGAATAAATGTCAGAAGGTTTGCAGGAAAGATTAGAAGAAAATAAATCGAAAATCCAGTGTGACCTTACGCAGCTGGAATCAAAAAGGGGGAGAAGACAGAGTCCAGAGGAGAGGGATGATGGTAGCTGGAAATCCAAGGCAACAGCACTGTTTGCAAATGAAGAAATATTGCAGAGATCTGCAATAAGATTTCTCAATTTCTCTGCACTTAAAGCCATCTTTGAAGCCATTGTTTCCATTTCAAACAGTGCACCTGGATGTAAAAGGAAAATCCAGCATCATCTGGCTGGGGGGCTGAGGAACATCTCCTGTGTCTCCACATGTAGGGATGCTCCTCCTGCACTATTTCTTCACCTCCCAGGCCCAGAGGATGAGGAGAAATATCTCTTTTAAGCTAATTGAATTATACTGATTTCAAATGGAAATTAAACCCCACTTTTGTTAGTGATAATTAACATTTTTTCTTTCACTTGAGAGAAAAAGATCAGCACTTTGTAAGGAAAGCAAATCCCCACTTGTAGATTTCTGTCCAAATCTTTAGGGGGTTTGGCTCTCACACAAATAACAATAGTGGGGACTTAGGGTTAATTTAATAAAGCTAAAACTTGTTATGAAGAGCAGGAGATCCTCAACACTGGGAAAAGAAATCAGTCAGCACCTCCTTTAATTTTTCCCTCTTTACAGCTACCAGATCAATGAGGCACTCAGGACTGCAGAGGAAATTCCTAACATGAACACTGTTAAAGCATTTTCCTCTCCAGAGCTTGCCAAGAAAATGCAGGTGTTCCTGGAGCCCCAAGTAATAAAAACCCAGGGCTCCTGGGTCTGGCTGACAGATATTCCTGACAAAAGGAAGTCATCTTTCTGCGTGGGAGATAATTGCAGGTGATGTTTATTATGCCTTGGCTTGATAAAAATCAAAGAGTGATTAAGGACATAGACAAAATTTCACCACTTTCTTCTTTTCTGCCTTATAATTAGGTTTTCTGGCTAGAATCTCAGCTATCAGGTGAAATTTAATATAAGAAAAGTAAAAAAAATCTAGAATATTATGATATAAAGGATGTAACAGCTCACTTCAAAGTCTCTGTCCTCACTTGCTCTTTCCACAAATCTTATATCTTCCTGTGTGTTTGCTTTTTTTTTTTTCTCATGATTTCTCTGAACCTTTATCAGGAGAGTATTTTTAAAAGACAAATGGATTAAACAGTAGAAATGGAAACAGTCTATGTGAATGTGGATTCAATCAACTTTTTCCATGGGAAGAACTCACTAAAGACAGGTCAGGAGTCCTTGGTAAAAATAAACTGGAGGTATCCCTGTTCATTTGCAGCTCATAAATGCACAGTACTGCTGTGGACTGGGGAGTTTTCCAGATTTTTCCATCAGGAGCTTGCTGAGCTTGGACACCAGGCTGGTTCTGCCTCTGTCTGAGTTTTCTTTCATTCCAAGTAACCTACGTGGACCAATGACTGAGAGAAACCTTAGAAAGTGGCCAGTATTTCCTATTTCATTGTTTGGGTTATTTTAAACATTTACTGCTTTGGAAAAAAAAAATTAAAGGAGATGACAAGGCAGAGTTAGAGTTGACTGAAAGGCTGTGACTATTTTAGAGGGGTTTTTTCCCTGTCTTCTACACCAGTAGAGAGATGAGGGACGTTGCTGAGCTCTTGAACACAAACACTGTGGCAGCTGGATCTTGGCAAAGGATGAAACTCCTGACATCAGACCTCAGAACTCTCTGGGTTGAGCTACTAAATGAAAAAAAAGAATAAATTAACCCTTGTGGAATTTAACATAACTCATCAATTATGCATTTGTATTTTTTTAGGGAGCATGCTCTGCTTCAGGCCCAATGAGAGCCATCACACATGAACCTGCCATAAAGTGAATGTCATGTTTACTGCAGAAAGCAACTGGTGAAGCTACAGATGGGATATCCCAGAGCTAAAGTCCTGTCTGGGGTCAATAAAGGACCTCAGGAATTGCTCTTCCAGTTTATTGGGATCTTAACGATTTGATACAAGAAGACAAGATGTTTTCAAAGAGCAGCCACTGATCCATCTGCCTGGATTACAAGGAAATGCCAGCACAGCTGCATTTCTGGTGATTTCCAGTGCCACTCTCAGAACCTGCTGGTTATGGTTGATGGACACAGAAAACAAGTGTGGTGAGTATTCACCTCCTTTTGGCCTCCATGTACTCACTGAGGCTGTGGATGCCCCATCCCTGGAAGTGTCCAAGGCCAGGTTGGACACTGGGGCTTGGAGTAACCTGGGATAGTAGAAGGTTCCCCTGCCCACGGCAGGGGGATGGAATGAGGTGATCTTTAAGGTCACTTTCAGCCCAAATCATTCTATGATTCTATTTCACTTGTAAAATATTGACTGAGATTTACAAGTTCTAACCAAAAACCCTTTTACAGTAATAACATTTTAAAATGAAAAAGCCAAACTGATGGCAAGGGCAGGCCACACCTCATTAATAGTGCTTCCCATTCTATGGCCTGGAAATAACTTATGTATTTTTAAAAGGCTGCTGAGTTTATTGAAGGGATTGCATAATTCCTTCATTACCACGGTAAGCCAGTTAAATCAATAATTAAAATTAGAATTTCAAAGTCCTTAAACCTACTGGACTTGTAGAAAAGCTGTCAGTGAAGAAAGCCTTATAAAACCTTGTCAATATATCACAGATCCAAGGGAATCACAACCCCAAAAGAGCTGTTACAGGGACATAATTTAAGCCTTTAATAGACTGCTTTGCAATGAGTCTTTTAGTCTCTGAGAGAATGAATTGGATGTTTCCCTCCCTGAGCTAGAATAATATTAATAAGCTTTACATTATATTTAAATTAGTTGTGCAGAATTTGCAGGTGACACACAAGGAGCAGAGCCTTGAAGTCCAAAATTTCAGCAGAGTAAGGGAGGCAAAGCAAAACCAAGCTCTGCAAAAAATGTGTATGCTCATGGAAATTAAATGTATTTTTGAACCCAAACTCTTCTGCCCAGCCTGCGGCAGAGATCCAAATATCCTTCGTTAATAAAACAGACATATCTGGTTAGATCATCCCCATATGTACCATAACCTCCTCCCCTGCAGAACTTATTAGAAAAAGCAGAAATGCTATTCTGTTCAGTTTAAAAAAAAAACAAACCTGAACAAAGCAAACCCCAAACCAACCAAGATGCAAAAATCAAATATTGCAATCACAAGATAATAAGATTAATAACGGACATGTCATGCAAAGAAATGGATAGAATGTCCACACAAAGTTGCTATAGTAGGGGAAATTATGAAAAATGAAATACTTAGCTAATTGCTAAATGGAAGTTTACAAGGGTGCATGCTCATGTATGACTTTTTATATAGAAGCAGGCACTGACATCTACGTATCATTTTGAAAGCCTTCTGTTCAAGCCTCTATTTTCATCTTTGCTGAGTGAGAAGGAGCCAGCCCAGTTTAAAACAAGAGGAAATTGAAATACCACACATCTAAAAAGAGCAAGTGTGACAAAAGTGATTTCTGCTCTGACATTTTGAAGGAGTACAGGGTAAAGGGAACAAGTTCTATCTAGAGCAGTGTGGATGTGACAGGTGTCACTTATATCACTTGTATCACATATAGGGCCAATATGAAATGTAATATCTAGCAAATTCAGTCCTACCTTTCCTCCTAAAAAAATTGGGAATTAATTTGCTTCACCTGTCTTCAGACAGCCAAAAATATTTGGGGTCTTTAAATTAGCAACTGGCTTCCTTCTTCCTCTGCATTTCAAATATCCAGTACTTTCCCCAGGACAGCTTAAATCTCAGAATAACAGCACATCATAGGTGACATTATGACAGGCCACCCCGAGCTAATTCCTTTCCCTGAATAAAAACCTTCCAGTTCCATCACCTTCCCACTTGGATACAGGTCCCTAAATCTCTTCAAGACCTTTCCAGGTCCCCTGAACAAGAACAAACTTCCCAAGGCAAAGCAAAGCTCAGGCTGCTACATCAATTCACAAGGCAGCAAAGACAATTCTCTTTCAGCTGCTGCAAAAAGCATCCTAGAGACAAAGGGAAAAGGGAAACTGGCACAGGGTGCCCAGAAAAGCTGTGACTGCCCCATCTGTGGAAGTGTCCAAGGCCAGGTTGGACACTGGGGCTTGGAGCAGCCTGAGATAGTGGAATGTGTCCCTGCCCATGGCAGGGGCTGGAACCGGATGATCTTTAAGCTCCCTTCCAACCCAAACCACTCTAAGATTCTATAATAATATTTCAACAGTTCCTGGAGGCTGGAAATCATTCTTTCTAGAAAAGTTTGAAACAGGAAGGGTGTTGGTGTGTGCTGAATAATTCTACAGGCTGTAATATTATGGATCTACTAATTTAATTTCATTTAAATAAGATGGAATTTTGTTTGTTTAATTGGAGTTTTTCAGCATCTCTCAAGGATGTTAATTTTCCCATTAGTTACTCTTTTATTCATTAGCATTAAGCAAGAGGCGAGGAGTAAAAATAGGTTGAGAACAAAAAAAAAATCAGAAAACCAAACCAGAGGTCTCTTATATCTTTAAAAGCATTTAAATGTACCTAATTACTTTTTGTTAATAAATATTTCCTGGGGTGAGAAACGGCAGTGCAATTAAAATCTAATGCCCAAGCTCTATTTCGAGCCCCCCTTTTTGTCTTTGAGGTAAACCAAATAAAGCAGGTACATCCACGCACTGTCTCCGTTAAAAGAATGCTGTTCTCACAGAGCTCCATATGAAGATGAAGTGTGACTCAATATCTGCATCACTGATGGTGCTGATAGGGAGTGATTCTAAAATGTGAATTGTGAACCAGAGCCCGTGCTGGAATATGTCATTTAACATCCTGCATTTGTCAGAATAACACAGAGGGACCAAGTCACTGAGCTTGAGTTAGGGGATGAGTTACTGCTCATCCCCTAATTGATCCCCAGGAAGGAAACTCTCACCTGGCTCCAAAGGAGCTCAGGGAAGGAGAGAGCTCTGCCATCCACCTACACACACATCCACCCACAAACCTCCCTGCCTCAGAAGCTTCCCACGGCTTTCTGCTCTTCCTGGCTCGATTTGATTTCCTCAGCTGCCCTAAGAGTCCTTAAAAGCCCATCCAGCAGGCAGAAGTGCCAGGAGTACCAGCCACGTGCCTGATGTTTCTTTAATTCCGTGAAGCAAAGGAGCAGCCACAGCCCGAGCGTGAATAATTCACCAGGAGGGGCTCTGGGGAGCAGCTGTGGAGCTGTCCTGGCACTTTCAGCTCCAGGGCTGTGAGCTGAATCAGTGGAGGGTTTCTCTCCCCACAACCCCAGAGTGGTGGCCCATGAGAAACCATCTGGCTGGCCAGGAACTCCCAGTTAGTCCCAGAGTGCCACACATGGGACCTGCTGGAGAGGAAGGAGCCAGGCAAGAATCCACTGGGTGATGCTGGTTATCTGGGGCTAGGGAGGGTAGGGGATGAAGCAAATTGATTTTTGGTCGGTGAAGGTGACAGGGGAGGTGTAAAGGTCACCTCTGACACCCCAAAGAGGGACAGACCTGTGGCTTGTCTCCATCAAGCAACCCTGCCAAGGGTTTTGGGGTCTTTAAATTAGCAACTGGCTTCCTTCTTCCTCTGCATTTCAAATATCCAGTGCTTTGCCCAGGACAGTTTAAATCCCAGAGTGAAGGTTGAAGAGAAACCAAAGTTGACCCACACAAGTGCCTAAAGAGCTTCCTTGTCTTCCTTAGACTCGATGGTCTTGGAGTCTGTTCTAAGCCAAATGACTCTGTGATCCTATCCCACAGTTCCATCCCAGGATTCCATCCCCTGGGGAAGGGGCAGTGACTGAGCAGTGCTCATTGACAGCTGGGCTTAGCCCTCAACAGATGCCCAGCAGATCCTTTCCTCCTGCTTTGTATAAAATGAAGGCATTTCATGGGTCCATCATGCTCCCTCGGGTACACACGATAAATAAACCCAGAAGTGTTCAGCAAACCCCCTCTGCTGCAAGGATTAGCAACAGGGGAATTAGTTATGTAAATCACTTGGGCCTTCAGAATACAAGATACACAGCGAGAGTCAAATTACTCACTGAGAGAAAACTTCAGCTTCCTTCTGGTATCTACAAAGGTTTTCCTCTTGATTGTGGATTTTCCTTCTATATTCCATCACAGCTTCACTGAACTCTCTCATTCTGCCTCCCATTATTTCACATCTATCGTTTAGGGAGAATCCTTTTTCCCCCACTGCCATTCCTAATCCTTTTTCTCCGGGCATGAATTTCCTCCCCCACTGTTCACCCGGGCTTGACACTGATGCCAGAGCCCCATCACAGCAGGGAATTACTCAGGAGCAGAGCTTTTCAATCCTGGAGGCACCAGAGCTCACTGAAGGGATAACAGCATGCTGTGTCAGGAAACCACCCTGGTAAACCCACAGCCTTGTGCACTGAAGGCAGAGGAAAAGCCTGAACTCCCCAATCCTTGTGCAGCTGGGGAATCGTAGGGTCATTTGAGCCCAGGAGGAGGCTGAGTGTGGGAAGGAGGGTCACCTTGATGCCAGATGGGGGTGAGTTTCCCCTTCACCGTGGTCACACAGCTCCTGCCTCACATACATGTACCACCAGGATTTCCCATTCTTTCCCCCCTGTTTTTCCTAGCAAGTTTTCCCACATTTTTCTTCACAGTGGCTCCCAGCTCACACAGCACCTTTCCGTGGTCCTGCAGCTGCCTTTGCCTGCTGAGCTTTGAGGATTTAAGCTGTCCTTGACTGTCCCTTGGACACCCCTCTCAGCAGAGCTGTTGCTTCCTACCCAAGGAGGAAACTTGCTGAGGTTCTGGTGTCGTGGAGCAGCAGCAAAACCTTCATCTTCTCCCTCATTTCCTTAATCCACCTCCTCTAAGAGAGCAACAAGCCCTCATATTTAAAGAATGGGTCACATTTAGGCTTTTCTCATGGGATCACTAAGGTTGGAAGGTTCCTCTAAGATCATCAAGCCCAGCCATCAACCCAACACCACCACCACATTCACCACTAAGCCACGTCCTCAAATGCCACATCCACACATTCTTGGAACACTTCCAGGGATGGTCACTCCACCACTTCACTGACTTTGGAAAACAGACAGTCACTGTAGTTCTCTCCTCATCCCCTCAGCATGAGGAGTCGTCTTCTGGGAACAGGGAACTCCCAGGGCTGAGGGACACACCTGGGCTCTGCACCCTGAGCTGCTCCTTTGATGGCTCCATCAGCCCTTTAAAGCCTGGCTTTTGAAAACAAAACAAACCGAAAGCTGAAGTGAAAGAGGTTTTTTTTCTCCAACATGCCAAGCTCTGGCAGCGTGCAGGGTGCCAGCTCTACTCCTGAGCTGCAGGGAACAGCTGCTGCTCGTGGAGATGCTCAGCTCTGAAGGGCTCCGAGGGAAAACTGCCCGAGCATCGAGCTCTCCTACACGTGCAGAGGCACTTACTGAGCCCCAAGAACTGTGTGCTGCAGGGTATCTTTTGCCTTTTTATTGTGCAGGGATTAAAGCTTGGCTGCCTTGATCAGAAAGCTGTCCTGATTGCTCACAAACTCGCAGCCTCCCCAGTTAAAACTGATTTAAAGAGACAGGAAAAGCGATGAGAAAACAGCTCCGTCCTTTAAAACAAACTTAATTTTGACACCTAATTATGTGCAAGTCAGACTCCTTCCTCATTTCCTTTGCCAAGCTGCTTTTCAGTTTTGATCTCACGGGGTGCTCACCCTGACGGGGAGGAAGGCTTTGATTAGGAGGAAGGAGAAACTCTTGGAGATGATAAAGACTGAGTGGATAAAGGTACCTGCAGCACGATGCTGCCCCTGCCCCTCACCTGCTCTGTGACCTTGTGCATGCGGCTCTGGCATCTGGGCTTTGATTGCCCTGCTTTTAAGGCAAGAGAGGAAGCGATCAGTTTCCTCCTCCGCGTGGTGTTTGGAGACGACGAACTGCAAAGTGCTGAACCCGAGCAGTAAAACCATTCCCGTAGCCTAATGACAGCTCCAGAGAAGTAGCAGAATATATCCATTTTCCTCTCATCTCTTTAAGCGCAGCTAATGAAGAGAAAAGAAAGCCCCTGCCCTGGCTGAGAGCAACAGCAGCACTGCAAGGGATGCACCGAAACGTAGGGAACACGCTGGAGTGCAGGAATTCTCCTACAAGGCTTGTTTGCAAATTAATGGCTAAATCAATTAGATGAAAGCATGGGATTTCTCTTGAGGAAAGTCTAGTCACGGTCGCAGGGAGAAGGGGAGGGGTTGTGGAGCAGGGATGACATAATCACGTTTGCGAATCACCAGCAGTGTGCATGCTTTAATCCATTAATGGGGTTTTTATCTGTGATCATAAAAAGCAGGTTACATTCAGCCTGGAAGGGAGTGAGGCTTGGAGGAGAGGGGAGGGGAGAGGAGAGAAAGGCAGAGAGAGGGAGAGAGAGGCAGAAAAGCAAGGGGAGAAAGAGAGCACAATTCACTCGGTGGCTTGCTCGCAAGCTTGGGGCTGACAGTTAGGGATCTCAGGAGAGCAGCTCCTCAGAACAACGTGCCCTCCTCAGAACGGACCGACGGCAGACAGTGGTTCAGTCCTGCTGATATATTTTTTTTTAAGCCCTCCTCGCAGTTTGATGGGCATTCCCAGTGCTTTTCGTGCACGTCTCGGGAAGAAGCGTTGACGTGGAAAGGAGCAGCGAGGAGGGGGAGGTTGGAGGAGAAATCTGCAGCTCCTCTAAGAACAGGGAGGGCATGCAGGGGAGCGGGCGGGCCGGGGAGGAGGGCGAGGCGGGGGCACCTCGCACCGCGGTCCCCCGGTGCCGGCGAGGAGCAGTTTCGGAGATGTCCCTGCTGTGACCTGACCATGCACCATGAGCATCTGGGAGCTGCTGCTGGCTTTCGTGGTGGTGGTGCTGATGCTCGTGGCCCTGCTGGCCAACGTCCTGGTGCTGATGTGCTTCCTGTACAGCGCCGACATCCGCAAGCAGGTCCCGGGGTTGTTCATCCTCAACCTCACCTTCTGCAACCTGTTGATGGCCGTCTCCAGCATGCCCCTGACCTTGGCCGGGATCATTTACAAAAGTCAGCCGGCGGGAGATCAGGTCTGCCACGCCGTGGGCTTCCTGGAGACTTTCCTCACCACCAACTCCATGCTGAGCATGGCAGCTTTGAGCATTGACAGGTGGATTGCCGTGGTCTTCCCCCTGAGTTACCACTCCAAGATGAGGTTCCGAGACGCCGCTCTCATCCTCAGCTACACGTGGTTGCACTCGGCGTCGTTCCCCATAGTGGCAGCTTCTCTCTCCTGGGTGGGTTTCCATCACCTCTACGCCTCCTGCACACTCTACAGCAAGAGACCAGAGGATAGGACACAGTTTGTGATTTTCACGGGGGTCTTTCACGCCCTCAGCTTCCTCCTCTCCCTGGTGGTCCTGTGCTTCACGTATCTCAAAGTGCTGAAGGTGGCACGGTTCCACTGCAAGCGGATCGACGTGATCACTATGCAGACCCTGGTGCTGCTTGTGGACATCCACCCCAGGTAAGCTTCCCCTGAGTTCAGCTCAAGGCAGAAGAATGAGGAGGGGGCTCAGTGTTGTGGTAAATAGAGACTGATCTGTCTCACAGCAGGGGAAGGGGAGGGAGAGAAAACAAGCATCCTCTCAGCTTCTGTTCTGCGTGTTTCTTTTCACTTGTGTTTAATTCTCTGATTGCTGAACTCATTTTTTGTTAGGCTTAAGGACTTGTTCTGGGAGGGAGAGCAAACAAGCAGGCAGTTTGGCTAAGCATGCCCTTCCCTTTGAGACAGCGATCAGATCACTGCCCTTTGTCTCTGAAGGTGCATTTAGTGGCCGACAGCTTTGCATATTTTGGGCACTGTCAGCCCAAAACTCGTTGCTGGATCCCTGAGAGGGAGGAGGCTGCACATGTCACTTGGAGTTTGGAAGGGAAGCTGAGCGCTGCCTGCTGCTTCTTTTCCCAGCAGTTTCCCCATTGCTGCTCTCTCTGTAACTTTATCATTCCTGAAGGCAGAATCCTTAAGGGAATTACGTCTGCAAAATTCATGTGCTCGAATGCCTGTACTTAAACCTTAAGCGAGAGAGAATTCAGTAGCAATGTTAATGTGACAAACAAGAGATGTATAAAGCTCATTTCAAATTTAGGCGAGTCCCTTGTGCCTCGAGAGGAGAGGAGAAAAGTCCCCAGGGACTGGCAGGATTGTGGGCTGGAGGGCAAGAACCAAACAGGGAGAGGAATATGTGCAAAAATCTCACCAGGAATTATGCACAAGCCTTGAATCTTGCATGAATAATCGATGTATAGGTCTGGAAAGGATGCAGGTTTTGTGTGTGATACAGGGAAGAAATCTGCCTGAAAGAGAAGAGAGCAGAGAGCAGACAGAGAGGGCAGTCCCACATCCCATCTGACCATCCCCTGCTCCCCTTTACTCCACCAGCCTCTCCATCTGCAGCCAGCCAGGGGCAGAGCTGCAGGGCTCAGAGCACATGTGGCTGTCCTCAAACACAGGTCATGGTCTGGGGATGCCTGAGGCTATGACAAATAAGTCATTTCAGAGGAACAGAAACATTTGCTCAGAACTCTCCTGTTAAGATATTAGAGCTGTCTCTCGACCAAGAATGCAGAGCAAAACTTTGGGCAAGTCTCGTTGCCGCTCTTGAGAAATACAGGTATAAATCTTCCTTTATTCACTAAGTCACACTGAGGAAAAAACACCCTCCTGCCCTACGTGCTGTCTGGTTGATGAACTGTGCCTCCACTGCCTTAGTTCCTGCAGCATGAGGAGATGTGGTGGTTACTCCCAGGAAAGAGCCATAAACCCACCAGCCTTGCTGGAAACCCCATTCATTTTGCCTAATGCTTAAAGTATGCCTGGACTGCACAGCAAAGTTTAGTAAAAGGGCAAAAATCTCCATGTTGCTTCTCCTCCTCTGCATTTTTCCCGGTTGAGGTTGATTTGAGGGTGTTGGATTGAGTGGGGCTGTGGGAATGATGCCTGCTTTCTTCAGGGGAGACAGACTTGTGGAGGCACTTTGCTGTGAGCAACCCTGCACCACTGCCTTTACCTCTGGCATCAGGTTATTCTGATGCCTCTCTAAGAAAGGAGAGTTTTAGTTTCTTTTCTACCCTACAGAACTGGTGGCTGATTTGACTCCTGGAGGAGCTGCTTTAACCAGTTCCTGCTGCTGAAAGGGGCAGATCTCAGGTCACCTTCCCTCCTGTGAGAGCTGCTGGGGGAGTCAGCGATGCTCAGAAACGTCTGACATAACAAAGGCATCGTTTGCATTATGTAACAGGCAATTTCAGGGTGCACTGTAGTGCCTGGCAGCACAGCCGTGGCTGCTGGGAGAGTCCAAAGGAGAGAACAAAGTTTGCAATCCCACTTTGAGCCACTCTGACTGCTCTGGCTCTTTGCAGGGTCCAGTTTCAGCACTGGGAAATGTGTACAGACAATTTTCTGCTTCCTATGACTCAGACTCCACCCGCAGGGGGGGTCTAGTGACAGGCATTGTGACAGATGGCTTCATTACCTGTGACTTACAAAGACACGAGTGATCTCCTGAAGATCATTCAAGAGGAGCACAAGGGAAACCTCCAAATACCCTATAAATTTGTGTGAATGTTTAGGGCACGTGGCATTTCAAGTTATCTGACGCTTTTCTAGTGGATCCTGCTTTTTCTTTGTTCTTAAGACCAAAATATCTTGGCTATTGTGGGAGATTTGGGCAAAACTTCACTTAAGTGCTTAACCCATGTATTTCTTAATTCAAATTATCTGTACTATCTTTTTTGTGTATCCAGCTCTACACATCTTAAGGTCCAATATCCCATAAACTTCGTTTAAAATACCAAACCTTCAAAGGGATATAGCTCTGATTTCCCAGGATATTAAAATCTTTTAAATGAAAGCTTAGTCAATAATCCTGTTCTATTACTAATGTCACTGCTAGAACTCATATGTGTCTTATCTTAGTGCATGAAAGTGTGTGCAAAAACAAAATATTAATCTGTGTACATTGTCTACATGAAGTAGTGAGAGAAAATGCCTTCTTCTCTGATGTGGTATTTATTGGATACATCTGGAAAGTCAGAACAAAAAAATGGATTTCAGTCTACCAGGACAGTCGTGGGTGAGCTCCAGGAGTGAGAGACAGCTTTGCATGTGCCAGAAAGGAAAAGATGTAACTGGGGAAACAGAGACAAAAAATCCAGCACCTTCTCCTTCCTAAAAACACCTGAATTAAACCTGTTTTGGAGATTCACTTTCCTGCATTGCCATGGGCTTGGGGTATTATGAATTTAAGAACACAGGTCTAAACAAAGCTTATGAAACTCTCAGATCATTTTTCTGCACATAAAAATACCCCAAGTTCCCCAGCTCTTACAGAATTGAAAGCACATAGGTTGCCTTGAAAAGGTGAATTGTTTTTTCTCCTTCTCAGCTGTCATTTCTTAGCTGCAAATAACTCACATATAGAACATGTAACACTTTTAAATGTGTCGTATTCTTTAGGAGAAAGACAATTGGTTGGAAGAACAAACTTTTCCTGTAGTATTTATTTCATCACATCATGATAGCTGCTCTGGGGCCTGGCCATGTAAGACCAAATTTAGAAAAGAAACACTTTTTCTTTAACACAGCCAAAGGAACTCACTGCCACAGAGATCACTGAAGCACACTGAGATGCTCAGGACACAACAAGTGCTTGGATGTTGATAAAACATTTACAGATGAAGTAAATAATGTAAGGGTAAGGCCATGAGCCTCAGAGCTGTGAGAGTGTGGAGCCTGAGAGTGAGTCATCAATTAAAAATTTACAACACAAATGGAAAGACCCATGCCAAACAGTTGGGTTAAAAAAAAAATATTGAAGTACAGAACATGGGCCAGCCCATTCAGTTTGCCTGAGAAGTGACTGTGAGATCTGTGCAAAGAGTCAGAAACTCAGAGAGAGAGGGGTTCAGGATGGCAGTCTGGCTTTGCTGTGCCCTTTCCTTTAAAGGGATTTATTGAGGCCCAGGCAGTCCTGGCACTGTGGGGGACACCAGTGCTGCCCAATCCACCTGTCTGGAGTAGACAGGAACTCATCCACTTCCCTCAGAAATTATGGGGAACACAGGAGTCACTCAAACAGACCGATTAAGAGGATGAACTTTCACATTAATCACTGTTTTCACAAGTGAATGTGCTGATTTTCAGGGATTTTTTGCACTGGAAGCAAGGTCTCAGCCCTGTGCTCCTTGCTGGCACACCAAGAGGATTCAAAGCTCTCTGGTGGCTGAGACCACCAACAGAAAACTCAAAGAAAAAGCTCCTGTCCTGAAATACCATAGGTAGGAAAAAACCCCAAGGTGTGACTGATTTGCACCTGTTTAGTTAGAAACAGGGCTGGTTTGAGGTGAGGGATGAGCATATCCCAGGATTTCTGGAACAATTCCAGCTTTGTGGAGCATTCAGCACGGCAGCCCTGCAGATCTGATGGGATGTTTATGGCCACACAGCTCACAGCTATGGGGTACAATGATAGCTCCCATGTTGGCCTGAAGGTTCAGAGTGTTCTTTTTCCCATTATGATTTTGTTGTTTCATTGGTTTTCTTGCTGGGAAGTTTCCCCTCTCCAAGGCAGTGGTGTTGGAATTGCTATTTCCAGGGAAACGAAGTGTGCTGCCCTGTCCCACTCTGGATATTTTCCAAATCTCTGAGTATCATTCTGCCTGCAAACACAGCTTACAGTAGTTCAAAAAAGAGCTGCAAACTGAATTCAAGGATAAATTCCACCAATTTTACTATAGATCAGTTGATATAATGGGGGTGTGTGCACACAAATATACAACCACATATTTGTCAGTAACTTTGTGGAGGGGTAAGATGGGCAAGAAAATGCATTAATATTTGGTATTGACCCATTTAAATGCATTTGTTACTGGTCCATGCAATTAAAAGAGATTGTTCTCCATCATCCCATGGTGAAGCCACTGCAGATTGTTGCCTGGTGTTGTGACTGATGTTCCTGTTTGTGTTGGATTGTCACACAGCGTGCGGGAGCGTTGTCTCGAGGAGCAAAGGAGGCGGAGGCAGCGGGCAACGAAGAAAATAAGCACCTTCATTGGTACTTTCATACTTTGCTTTGCACCTTATGTAATCACAAGGTGAGTGTGAGCCTGCATCCTGGGAAAGGTGCACTCCTAACTCCTGGGGAAGTAGGGATGCCCTGAGCCACAGCAGGATTCCAGTCTCCTGTGAAAGTTTAATGCGCCGTTTCCACTCCTGTGACAGAGGTTGCCTTTGCTGAGCTAAAAAATGATGTAAATGCATCCTAACAAATGATGTAAAATGTCACAGTGCTCCTCCACTCAGCCCTGATACAGTCTGAGGGTCAGACTCTGCTCATTCAGCCCAGGCAATGTGCTCCTTGCATGGGAGGGATTTAGGAAGTCAACCCATAAGGTTTTGCAGACTTGTTTTTTTGTTGTCACCTACTGCTCTGATTGACTTCCCAGTTCAGGGGTTGCTCTCCAGGAAAACACTGTCCTGAATTCCTCAGACTGTAAAAATATGGTCAACAAGATTCAGCTGGGCTGAGAACATGGTCCACAGACTTAAACAACACTTTTGTCTGATGGGGTAGGGTTTATTAGTCATAAATATCAAATATCAAAGCTGTGCTGGCTCATAACTGAAAAATCTTCTCATGATTTATGGTAGATGTCTATCCACCAGCTTATCTTTGGAAATGGCTCCTGTGGGAAACACTAAATTACTCCTAGGAAATAAGAAGTGTTAGAAAGTGAGTACATCCAAAAAAAAAGTTATCTAGCTGTTAAAGGAAATTTACTGCTTGCATTCCTTATTATAAGATTTTGGAAAAACTGAGATGCTGCTATGCACAATAGAGAAAGAAAAAAAAATTAAGGGATCTTCTATTCCAATACTGTTAAGTAGAAATTTGTGGGGCTGACCTCAGTCAAACTCAGATCCACCTTGAAAAAATCATTGAAAAATCTGGATTAAGAGTCAATATAACTGAACATTTGGCCAACCTTGAGCTTTCCCAATTCAGTGTAATACCCTGAATTTCCAGAATCAGAAAATCAAAGTAATTTCCTAGAATTACCTTTGCTTTCACTTGGTGGCCACAAGACATCACTGCAAGCCACGCACTTAAATGGTATGAAAGGACTTGTAATAAAGGACATTCATCCCTAATTCTCAAGCTGTAAGACATTGAAGTATTTGTCTCTTTGCAAATGGTTGATTTTCATCTCATGTTGGGTCTCTGAACTTAATGAAAACCCTCCCAGTCACAGAATAGCTGGCGGCTCATCCTGAGTGACACTGAGTTCTCTAACCAAAACTGTCAGGAGTAATTTTGTGCTCCTCCAAAGGCATCTCAGCACCCAGGCACCACCTCCCCACCTCCTCCTCACTCCGTGGCATCCCAGTTTGTGTCCCAGTAGCCTTAAAATACAGGAGAGGGGGTAGAAAAACCCTGAACCTCCTCCCTTTAGTCTGCACAAGAATCACTTTAATGTTCCCCTGCTGAGGAACAGCCTCTCCACAGAGGGTGATGATGAGGAGAGACAAAATGCAGGGCCCTGGATGCATGAGGGCGTTTTGGGGTAGGGTGAGAGCTGGTCAGACATGTCAGGAGGGGTGAAGTCTCCCACATTCCTGGCCTTTTAAATTCTGATGTCTGTAAAAGGACCACTGCAGAGCAGGCTAAGGGGAATTCCCTCTTGAGCTCCCTGGCAGACCTTGCTGGACATTTGCAGGGCTGGGTGTGTTGCAGGACACTCATCCCTGCCTTCCCTGGGCCTCACACACAGGGCTGAGCCTGTGGACACTGAGGGGATTGGGAGAATTTGATTTTAATTGTGTGAACAAGGAGTAATTTCTGGACTACGTCCAGTGCTTTGCATTCTCAAGAGAGACAAAATCAATCAGAGTTCAAGCTGTGGACAGAAGTCAGGAGAGAGAGTGCCTTGCTCAGCCTCTCCTATCAGCAATATATTTCAATTAAACATGCTTTTAAGTACTCCCTGGACTGGGGGCTGACAGCAGCAGATCACAAGGTTTTACTATAACATCTTCCTGTTTCCACTCTAAAAATATTCCATGAACGAGTGAAGGAGTTGTGCTCATGACCCCAGACAGATAAATGCTTCTCTGGGTAAAC
The DNA here is from genome assembly GCA_024734555.1 of Trochalopteron elliotii. Classification (NCBI taxonomy): domain Eukaryota; kingdom Metazoa; phylum Chordata; class Aves; order Passeriformes; family Leiothrichidae; genus Trochalopteron; species Trochalopteron elliotii. Next base: position 295,727 of record JANPWX010000455.1, on the reverse strand, counting down.
CAGAGTTTTTCAGATCACATTGAGGTAAAAATCAGATTAGGCACTTCATTTATCAAGAAAACACCCTTCTAATTAGTTCAGTGGATGACCTTAAGTAGTGTATTAGAACCTGATTGTCTTTGATCCAGTGTTACCACTTTACCAGCATGACAGGTGTAATCCCCCGTATTATATATTTCCAGGCATAGCTTATGTCTTGTTTTGTAAAATAATCTACTGGTACACATCCCTTCCCTTGCTATATTTATCATTGTGCAATTAAATATACTTGTTCCAAACCTCTTTTCTCCAAGCAACTTTTTCATAAGAGAGATGAAGGTAAGTCATACAAGTTTCTAATATTCATTTCCAACTCCAGGCACTTCATAATGAAATACAGAACTTTGCTCATGTAAGTTAATAAGTGCTGTCAATGTGTGAGGAAATTGCCTTAAATTAAAAATCCTGAAGTAATAGCAGGCAGAAGTTCATAGTCCCAAGCCCTCAGGTCACAGAGCAGGATGGTGGAACAGGCAGAAGATTATTAAAATTCTGTTGTATCGTCTCTGGGGGATAGAGGGTAAGCAAACCCTGGTTTTAAACTGTTGTTTGCCCTCTGCATATGCAGATCCTGCTTAGGCACACAAGAAGCTCAGAATTCTTCTGCAATTTTTGTCCTTCAGCATCCCAGCTGGGTGGGCACACATCCAATAAAATATTTTATTGTAGTGATTACCTGCACAGATAAAAAAAGGATTTCCAGTATGCATTATGTGTGTAGAGATCAAGGTCACACTCTTCAACGTGGCATTCTCCTTTGTTTACTGAGGGGGAAAGGAAATAATTGGACAGCCATGTGAAATGACACACACTACAGAGTTGTAAGTTTCTAAAATATGAACAAAATTTCACAGAAAAAGAGCTTACAGCTTTGAAATAAAAAAAGTTTGAAGACCAGACAGCAGAAGAAAGGCTTATGAAAGCAAGCCAGGGAATTATGTAGTTGATACTGTAAAATTTAATTTACAGGTAGCACTGAAATATTAATGTTCCTTCACTGAAAATGCCTTCTTTTAGGCTGAAACGTTTCATGAAAATGGAAGCTGTGCATATAATTTCCCTCACAAATGAGAAACAAAACCTTTCAAAGGCAATAAAGTCTGTGATATGCCTTGAAAGGCTGGCATTTAATTGTTTGTACATGAAATGGAAATGCATAGCTCAGGGTTTGGCTACATGTCTGTGTTTGCTGCTTGATAAGAGCAAATGTAATTTACTGTAAAAAATAATACATGGGAATTGAAAAATGTGTAAATGCCAAGGAAGCTTACAGAACGCAAGGAAAATATTTAAGATTTTGTTAATAAAAGTGTAGGCTTTCCATTTGATCAGTCAATGAAGGTAAAATTAGCAAGTCTAAGCTTGCAACCCTGAAGTGTCTGTTTGATGTGCTTTAAATGGAGATTGTTAATGTCTCATAGAACTGACTGACAGAGCCTCAGACACAAATTTGTCATATTTTGGTTATTCAAGGCATCCGCTGAATTTAATTAAACATAATCAAGTTCACATCTGTAAAGCACTCAGCAAAAATAAATCACCCAAAGGAAATTCAACATGATGAAATTCAAAATGTGAAGCAGGCATCAAATAAATGAAGTGGAGAACAACAAGAATGGTTCATGGTAGATTACAAAGCAAATATGACTCAGTAGATGATTAATTTCCAAATTGTCAATTCTCATTTTAGAACACGTTAACGTGGATGCCATAAGTTGCATTTTATTACAGAAGAGAGAACACACCAGATGAGACCACCTGGAAACTCCAGCAGATGAAAATGATGTCTCAGTTCTGATCTTTGTAGGAAAGATAACGACCATGAATTACAAGGAGAAATTGAAAGAACATTTGTTTAGTTGAGATGGGAGAGAAATGGGACAGAGGAGGGTTCTTTGGGACCTCCAAGCAGCACCAGTGGAGTGGCACAAGCAATTCCCAAATGTTTTCATGAGACATTTCCTGGTCATCTGAAATGCCCCTCACATTAGCTGGACTATGACATCTGCCAGCATTATTTTAAATAATACATTGTAGTGAAAGGTTATGGAATGGGAATAAAATGACTGAGGAAAAAAAAATCTTCATCTCCAAACTGCTTGAAGTACCAACATTTTTGTCATTGCTGCTGCAGGAGCCACCCTTCAGAATGCTCCTTGGAAGTGGTGCTTTGTCTGGAGAAACGTGAGAAACTGAAGTATTTCCCAGACAGATTTAAGAGCATCTGCTGCAGACAGGTCCAGCAAAGATCTGATCTGCCATGTGGGGCTCTGCAACAACACACGTGGCTGTTTGACCTCTATAAAAATCAATAGTTTCTAACAGCTATAGAGGCGTATTGAACAGAGCTGCCCTTTGATGCTGCTCAAAGACATGGGGAGTTATCAATATTTCCCTGTCAAAAATGCTCTCTCAGTACATGGTGAACTGTCTGGGCTAGTGTAGGTATGAGGAGTGTATGAAGGAGTATATGAAGCTCTTCCCTCTCCCCCTTCCTTAAAGATTTAAAAGTTTTGTCTTGCTGAATTTGTTGCAAATGTGAATCCTTGCCCTTTGTACTGGCCAGGTTTTTAATTCAAGATACAGTAGGTCATCTCTGAGTGATGAATTTTCCTTGTGTGCTTCTACAACTCAGACAGACTGTTTAAAGGCATGGAACTCTCTCTGGGAGCTGGGCTGGCCAAGAGAGCTGGGTAGCCCTGGTGAGGTGACTCAGATGCTCTAGAGGGGAGCTAGAACCACGAGTTCAGACTGATTCTGGGTTTTCAGGTTGCTCACAGTAGAGGAATTTGACTCCCACAGGACCAAGCAATGGCACTTCGGCAAACAGGCCTCAAGTTTACATTTGCAAGTCTTTAAAATTTATAAGAGGAGGACAGCATACACATTTTAACGAGCAGGGCTTTCTTTTCTTTAGTTTTGTTGCAATTGCCCAGCAGAACTTTGAGGGTTTGGGGGCAGTTTAATGTAATTTTTAATGCTCACCCTTTCCCCCTCCCTCTCTCCCCAGACTTGTTGAATTATCCTCCGTGGTCCACATCAACGCCCACTGGGGGATCATTTCCAAGTGCTTAGCTTACAGCAAAGCTGTCTCAGACCCTTTTGTGTACTCTTTGCTGCGGCACCAGTACAAGAAGACGTGGAAGGACATCATAAACAAGGTCCTCAAGAGGAGCTCCATCAACTCCTCAGCGCTGGCGGGCGAGGCCCACGGCCGGAACCTTCCGCAGCTCAACGAGTGAGGGGCCTGGTATGGGACCTGCAAAGTGCTTTCTCTTTGGGAAACAGCAGCAACGGGCCCATCCCCAGCAGCTCTCCTCAGCTGCCCAGGTTTTGGGAGGCAGCTGTGGGGCAGGGTGAAGCCCAGTGTCCCTCCAGTAGCCCACATAACATGCAGGCTGCTCTGGACTTCCTCCCTCTGGCTGGAAGAGCGTTATTGATCCATGGTCCTGCAGGCTCCACAAGTACAAATCTCCCATTGATTTTCATTTCCATCAGCAGCTGCATCTAGAGATAAAAAACTAAGTCCTCAGCAGAGGGATTCATGGAAGTAACGGGAGCAAACCGCTGCTGGTGTGAGATTACTCCAAAAAGCTGCACAGGGATATTTGTGCTGTGTTTGTCACTGGCTGCAGGTGAAGCTCCCTCTGACGTAGCTGCCAACGTGGCTTTTACAAAAACCACCCCACCCTAGTGGCTTGAGAAGGTTGTGTGTAGAAAATGTGTTAATGGGAAAAACTTAAAAAATCCAAATATTCATCCAGCTCCCAACACAGCCCAGCCTTTCCTGATATGTATTTTAGGAAGGACCCTGTAGAATTTAAGGAAGAGAAAAACCACTTTTGGAGTGTACTGGATTCAGCCTAATTCTCTAAATTTTTGAAGTTATTTACATAGAATCCCACTAATATTCTCCCCATTAAATTTCAGGAAAATACAAATGGTAGACAGGGTGGAAAGGTTAGGATGCCTCCTGCCTACCTCCCATATATCTGAGCTCTTAATAGCTGGATTTTGCCCAAAGCTGCAGATCTGGGCCCTGTGCCCAGGAGGAAAAATAACAAATCTCTCTTTTTCTGAGGAGTTATTAATCATGGGGTTTTTTCCCTACTTAAAGGAAAGATGAGCCTAAATCTGAGTTTCAAGTATAATTTCCAAAGCAAGTGGAGCACAAATAATAGTCCTCCCTCTCCACCATGAAAGTGGAGCCAATAATCTGAATCCACATCTGAATGCGCAAATCTCTGGAGGTGTCAGTACAAATCTTTATAGCTCTGGACTGCAGTTCTGCACAGGAACATTATTAACATTTACCATGCACTCACATGCCTGCCCAGGTTTTAAAATAGGCTTGGTTAATTAGGTTTCATGAATGCAAGGGCAGCTTCAATAACAGCTGACACAACTGGCTGTCCTGCCATTTATCCCTGCTCATATTCCAACTGTCAATGCCACTCTGAGGAAACAAGGCTGCAAGTTGTAAAAAATGGGGATTACTTTTTAGTTGCCACCATCTCTCATGCAAGAAAAGGACTTGGTATGTTGCAAAAAATGTCCACTGTTGAATTTTTTGGCCTCTGATTCAAAGCCCAGATTGGGGACCCAGTGAGGGGCTTCACCCCAAAGTCAGTGGATGTGAGGTAACACCTCAGTTATGATCTGAAGATTATCAGATACCATGTAAACAAAAATTTTCAGCTTAATTCTTAATTTCAGTTATTAAAAATACCATAATTACAATAAAATCCACACATAATTACAGCCACAGAATTTAAGAAAGCTTTTAAAACCTTGTATTCAAGTGAGCCCTTAGCCAGATTAAATAGTCTACCTCATCTTAATCATTTTGCTTCTTAGGCTTAACATAATTTTCTCAGGTGCAATAGATAAAAACACCCAGTTCAATACTTGCTTCTTAAGAAATTCAAGACATATTGATGATTGGATTGTATTAGAATACAAGATGTGAGAAAGTTGATTATTGCTGAGTTTAAAAAGATAAAAAGCTCTACATTGAGAATATTTGACCAAGACCACTTTTACTAAATTGCACCAAGGAAGTCCACAACTGTTGTAAACTTATACATGGAGCTGATGCCAAAGCCAATGGGAGGTTTGTATGTCAACAAGGTCAGCTCCAGAAACATTTAAACCTTCAAATTCAAAGAGAGTAAGCTAATTTCCCAGGAGAAAGAAAAAAACAACCTAATCCATTTAGGATGCCTAGTAAAAGATGGAGAACACAGCAGTGGACTTGTCTCATTATGCTTGTGTATCACAGTCAGTCACTGGTTGATTTATATCCCACCATGAGCAATAAATCTCTCCCCTTGTATGTGTTTAAAAATTTGTCTCTCTTTCATGGTGCCTTTCTTCTATAATTAATCTTGTAACAGAGAATAGATATAATTTCCCCTTCCTTGCATCAGCTCTCTGTCATGTTTTGACCATCTGAAGCAAGCAGGAGTTGTAAATGCTGGTGCTTGACAAACTGCCTCAGTACACGAAATAAAAACACCACCCCAGCATTTCCTGATGACATTTTATAGGACGCTCGAAATATGATACTGTGGCTTGTTAAAGTGCTAGATTTTCAGCTGAATTCTTATAGGCAACTGGCAAAATTTTCCAAAATGTGTGTCTCAGTGATGAATGTAGATATGAGTAACTATCTGTCTGCTGAGTATTATATGTACTATACAACACTCTGGCTTGAGTGAGTGAAAATGATGCTGGTAAATGTAATGCACAGTATTTATTTATTTATTATCTCTGCTCATGGAGCAGAGCTGTTCTTTTGTCTGACACACGTGTGTGCAAGAGGGGGTGGGGGGGAATTTCCACTCGTTACTTAAATATTTTTGAAGAAGTTTCGTGACATTTGGCTGCAACCTGTGCCCAAAAATCTGGAGCTGCATGTGCAAAATGTGGGCAGCTGCTTTGGCAATATGCAGTTTTCTGTTTGTTGTATCTGTGACCCATATGCAATATCTACTCCTCACACGCATGTTCAATTAACATTTCCTTCATATCTTGTAAATTTGGCAGGCAGAGCACTGGCAGATGATGAAGAGAATGTAGTCCACGAGGTTGTTTTGTGGGTTCTGAGCATTTTCCTTTGTTCATTTTAACGGGTTTTGCATCATTTCAGGGCCCTGACTGGGAGCTGTGATCCTGCCTTCTGTTGTGCTCTTGAGCCAGTTTGAATGTGAAGATCTGGGCAATTGCAGTTGGCAAAAACCGTGAGAGACTGAAAAGGGTTTGTTGAACAGTTATTAAGTACCAGGCCCTCTCTTGACATAAATCAAAATAATGGTGGTTTCACCTGAGGGTTGGGGTCCATTAGATGACTTTATCCAGGGTTTATAGATTTTTTTCGCTACGTGTAGGGCCCTGTTTTTATGGTATTTACAAATGGAAGGATGTAAACAGGATTTAAAGAGCTCCTCTGATGTGCAAATGCTCAATTCCAATGTCAGGCAACCACATTAAGTCCTATCCCTGTTCTTACACTTTGAGTAGATGACCCTAAAAACCTCTTTTCAGTAGCCCTAAATCAGAATTTTTAGAACTTCCCTTATGTCCGAAAAAAAAAAAAAACCCTAACCAAACCCTAGACATTAAAAATGCTCCAGACAAATCCTTATGGAGCCTGATGACTGTAGCCACACATATCACAGCATTCCAGACCAGCTGAGGTTGGAAAGAACCTCAAAAAGCCTGCAAAAGCCCTCAAAAGCCACATCCCTGCCTCTGGCATGATTTACCCTCTCAGTTTTGCCAGTGCATCTAGGAAATGATCTTGGTCTGCTTCAGGTCAACAGTAAAATCTTCTGGCAAGGATTTATTTTTTTAAAAAAATAACTTTGAGAAGACATTTTAGACTAAACTCCAAAAACCAGCTGTATCAGAACGCCTTGAAGAGGTTCCAAAAATGAGGCAGGAATGGATGTGAAAAGGAGGCTGAGGGTCAGGGAGGCTGGGAAGCACAAACTGGCTTTGCTGTGATGATTTGGAATTCCTTGGCTGCACTGAGCTTTTCCCAGTGCCCTGTTCCCACCCTGAGAGCTCTCCAAGTCTCTCAGGCATTCACTCATTCCAAAGGAGAAGGGTGAAAATCCTGTCAAAGATTGGGCTGAGGCTGCCTGAGCTGCCATAGAAGGATCCTTTTTGGTTTGGGAAAACTCTTCAGGTTTTCAGATGATTTATATGGAAACTACACAAGTTATTTGAATGACCAGCGAGGTTAATTCTTAAACTCCAAGAGGTTTAGGTCACTTTCAGAATGTGAATTTTTCTGGACCCACATTCCTAAGGTTTCACAGCTCCCTCACCTCTTTTAATCCTAAATGAAGTAGGCTCTGAATATCCTGTCCTAGACATTTTTATGTGTACAGTGAATATCTCTGGACAACCCTTTGGAAATTGCTTTTCACTGCTGTTAGATCTGTCTTCTCCCCACACTCAGTGTTCTTCTGATTAAACAAAGCTTAAAAGCAAAGACAGAGACTTCACACCTCTGTCAGCTCGTTGTTCCTTGACTCCAAAAATCACTGATCAGCACAGAAAGCTCAGCTGGATCCTGATCCCAGAGCCACTGTGTGTTTGCTTTGCTGGATTGTGAGGGCTGAGCACAGGCTTTTGTGTCTGCACAATCAGGGATTATGTCTTTGTAACCTCCCCAGACCTGAATAAGTGAGAAAAATTATATCCTAGCCTTAAATCTAATTATTTTTAATTTGCTTTTTATGCTTTCAGCATTCAATATAGTGAACATTTTCGATGGGTGAAGTTGGTTTTTTTAGGAAAACCTAAAAAAAACATCCTGCTCCAAAAGGCAGCTGTCCCTGTTGGGAAGGTATAAAAGTTTACATGGAGAAAAGAGCTGCTGCAAGTCTTTGTAAAATGTCAGCTTCTTACCTGTACTCCTGGTGTGTTTGGTGTAAATATGTGTTTAGGATTGTCAGTTGTTAAGCAAATAGTGCTGATCTAATGAACTGGAGAAGTTGCTGTAGTTTATCATGTATATTTATATTTCTAAGGAGGAGGATGAGCCCTGCAGACTGTAAGTGCCCTTCAGAAATGTGTGTGCCAAGAAGCAAAAGCATCAGGGGTGTGACAGCAGGGATGGCAATTGTGGAGTAAAATAACTTCTGGTTTTTTTGAAGAAATGCTATTTCACATGGTTTCAATATACCCAAAGGCACCAGTCCATATGGCTGATTATTTACACACAAAGTCATGTTAGGAAAAGGATTTCCATTTGGAATTATTACTGAGTCATGGAATCATAGAGGGGTTTTGGGTTGGAAGGGAGCTTAAATCCCATCCAGTGCCACCCCCAGCCATGGGCAGGGACACCTTCCACTGTCCCAGGCTGCTCCAAACCCCAATGTCCAACCTGGCCTTGGACATTCCAGGGATCCAGGGGCAGCCACAGCTTCTCTGGGCACCCTGTGCCAGGGCCTTCCCACCCTCAAAGGGAACAATTCCTTCCCAAAACCCCATCTAAATCTCTGTCAGTTTGAATCCATTTCCCCTTGTCCTGTCACCCCCTGCTCTCGTCCAAAGTTCCTCTCCCATCTTTCTGGCATTAGGAAACTGTTTTCTAGTCACTGTAGTCCAACAATTAGAGCTTTAAAACAAACCTTTTTTAAAAAGTCATGCAAAGAGCAAAAAATCAGAAGTCCCCATTCCCCTGGGATTTGGATCCAGTGGTTTTTAATGAACTGCCAGAGCATCCCAGTGAGGTATTAGTGGGAATGCAGCAGGTCCATGGTGCAGAACTGGCTGCAGCCTTCCCCTGTCTGCCCATCCCACTGTCCTGCTCTGTGTTACACTCCTGTTACTCTGAGCTCTTGAAAAAAAATTATAAAAAGCCCCCTCAGATGCCAAAGTGTTTTAATTCACCTCCTGACCACCACACCCTTGTGCACAGACAGGTAAATTCTCCTCCTGTTTTGCTAATGGGACCGATAACCAACAGAGGGGGAAAAAACCCCAAACAAAGGAAGAAATCTCATTAATCGAGTGGCTTTTGTGAGGAAAAAGTCAGTAAAATGCTCAGTGCCCTCAGGGTCACACAGCAAACATGTGACAAGGCTGGGGACAAGTTCTCTCATTCAAATAAAATAAAGCTACCTGCATCAGCCAGACTAAAGAATGGGTCTTTTTATAGCAGAAACCATAGGGCTTCCCAGATCAGACATTTGAAAACTATTATCACATATTGCCTTGGAAAATAGAAATAGGTAACTAAGAGGTGCCTTGATTAACTTTATTTATACACGGCATTTTTCTAATCCTTGGATTTTTTTTTTTCACGGTGTTTTTATTTTTAAGGATTATTTTAGGATGAAAATTTCCATGTATTTGGCAATCACCAATCGTTCCCTTCTGAATTCTTGCGGGAATGTAACCTATTACCAATCCTTCCAAATACAGTTGGATATAAACATTTGTCCCTAGATTAGACTATTAGAAGATTATTTGATTTTAGGTTTTACAACTCCTTGACAGCAGGGTTGCTTGGGTAAGGATGATTCATATCATGAGAGGTATAAGAAGTTCAGTCTGTGTATTTAAAGTATTTATTTTGTTTTGCAAATATTGAAAATAGATGGTTTCCTATTTCTAAAAGCACCTAGAGCCAGTCTGAAGGAAGACAGTTATGAAATAATATTAATAGCTGCTGTAGATAGGGCATGTTTGATTATATTATTATAAATATTCCACTATAATTTATTGCATTTAACTTTTTTGTATAACAGTGGGGTGTAATTCCAGGGGCTATTTATTTTGGGGGAAAATGGGAATATAAATTCTAAATTGCATGGATAAAGGGATGCACAGACCTCTTTGTAATGACAACACACTTAAGAGTGCCATGAGTTAACATGGATTTTAGGGTCCCAGGTAAGCTAAACTCTGAGAGTCTCCTAAGAGATATTCCAGGGAAACAAATCCATTAATGCAAAGGCAGACACGTAAAATCCTCCGTGTCTACAGTTTAAAGGAAGACAACAAAATAAATATTAGTCCTGAGTTCAGATTTTGAATAATGGGGCCTGTGCTGTCTGTTCTGTTTACAATGGCTTGTGCTTTGTGGATACATATCAAATGTTGTAATATATTTTTATTACATAGAGTTAATGGTAAATACAAAGTGACATATATAAATGAATACATCCTAAATCTGTATATTGTGATTTTGTTAACTTTGCTGTTAATGAAATATGATTATGATAAATGACTTGGCATGAGCTATTTTTTCATATAAAATTAATGTTTTAAAAGGTCTGTTTCATTTCTTTGTTGCAAAAGTCAAGCCTGTGGTGTCATTGCAATGACATGACCAGGTCAGTCCCTCACATTTTTTGGAAAACAGCTACAAAGTCTATTGCAATGGAATATTGCTTCATCCCAATATGAGCAACACGAGTGGAATAACTGGAGAATCTGAACACACAATGCTTATGTCTAGTCTTAAATATATGTTTAGCCTTAGTACTTAGTGATTCTGCTTTAGTTTAGTTATTCCCTGACATCCTGGGCAGGTTTCAGGGCTGGTGTGAAATCAGGGTTGAGGAGCTTCCTTTTCCTCTCCCTGAACATCCTTTCCCATTCAGAGTTCCCACAGAAAGATCTGGGGTTGAAAACTCTTCCTCAACATCACCCAAGTGGCAAACCCTGCACAGGGCAAAACTTCTGCTCCTCACAGAGCAAAGTCTTTCACACTGTCCAGGTGAGATCCAAATTCTTGGTCTCCAAATGATTTACAGGAATTAATACTTGAATAATTAATAATGAATTTTATTAACAACAGAGAATCACAGAGTAGTTTGGATTGGAGTGAACCTTAAGGGTCATCTCATTCCACACCCCCTGCCAGGGGCAGACACCTTCCACTCACTGGAATCAGCAGCATTTCCAGGCTTCTCCCTGGGATCTCCAGACAGAGATTTGAGCTGAAGACTAAATTCCACTCCAGTGCACAGATTAGGCCTCTTAAGGGCTCTTTTGCTTCCCATGCAGGTGTTAAATCTCCATTGTAGAAAAGCAGAAGAGATCCCAGAAGAGCTGAAAATCCTCAGACAGCAAATAATTTCTGATTTAACCAACACGATTACTTTGCCCTGCATCTTGTATTCCCACTTCCCCCCTTTATTTTAAATAACTATTTTCCCCACTTTTCTCTGTACATGCCCCACCTCCCTGCCGGGCACACATTAACACGAGTCTCCACACATTAACACCCTGCTCTCACAAAGGCTGGCAGGGCTGGGTGAGCTCAATCATTTATTCACGTTCTGCCTGTAGCCACCTTTAATTTGTACTGAGAGCAAGGCACAAAATCGGGCTCCAAATGCAAATGTTTCACTGTTATCTTTGAAAGGAGAAGCTGGCTGTGCAAACCTCAGCACAACAATTGTGTTCTCACACAGGGGGAAAGGCATTTCTTAGAATCTCAGTTCCATCCTGGGCTCCAGGCTCAAACAAACAGGCAAAGGGAAGCTGCTAAAATCATCTGAGTGATTCTGGGACGCTGTTCCCTCTCTGAATCTGTGGGAGGTTTTATTTTTCTCTGGTCTCCATTACAACCTTTTCTTCCTCATCCCTTAGGAAGGACCTAAATATTGTCTTTCACAGCACAAAGGCAAAGGAATATTAATTCCTGGAAAGTTTCTCCTGGAGATTTAGTGGAGACAGAATAATTACCCTGGAAAATGCGAGGAAGTGTCGTTTCAAAGGACTTGCCATCCATATCATTATTTAACTTTTTTTCTTTTGCCACCATCATGCTAGAACCAAGTTAAAAGCCTCGTGGCAACTTCTGCTGGCTTTGGGAGGAAAGCAGCAAGACATTGGCATGTTCCTGGCATGGCAAGGCACCTCAAACAATGCAAACATTTATTTGAATCCTTTGTACTTAGTAGCGCCTGCAGTGTAGAAGAGAATCAGAATCAGAATCAGAATCAGAATCAGAATCAGAATCAGAATCAGAATCATTAGGCTGGAAGAGACCTCCAGGATCATCAAGTCCAACCCAATCCTAACCTCAACTGAACCATGGCACCAAGTGCCACATCCAGTCTTTTCTTAAACACATCCAGAGATGGTGACTCCATCACCTCCCCAGGTAGACCATTCCAATACTTCATTACCCTTTCTGTAAAAAACTTTTTCCTAATATCCAACCTATATTTCTCTTGGTGCAGCCTGAGGCTATGTTCTCTTGTTCTGGGAGCTGCTGCCTGGAGAAAGAGACCAACCCCCACCTGAGCACAGCCACCTTTCAAGGAGTTGTAGAGAGTGATAAGGTCACCTCTGAGTCTCCTCTTCTCCAGGCTAAACAGCCCCAGCTCCCTCAGCCATTCCCCCTAGGAACAAGAGGAGCCCAGCCAGAGCTGCAGGAGCCCCAGGACAAAATGAAGAGCTCAGGTTTGTCCCTGAGCCACTCTGGGCCCTGACACTGGAGCAGCACAGCAAATCTCAGTGCAGCACCAGGGACCCAAGAGGCCTCTGAAAGGAAAAGTTTGGGAGCCATTTGGTGGCTTCTGGGACATTTGATGACAAGCAGCTGAGCTAAACTGATATTCCAGCCCCTTGTGTGGTTGCACAGATCCTTCTGCAATGGGTGTGCTGGGATATGCTGTGCAAACATCAGGGAAAAAAACATTTTGATTAGAGGGATGGAGTCATTCTGCTCTGGGACAGGCTGGGAGAGCTGGGGGTGCTCACCTGGAGAGGAGAAGGCTCCAAGGAGAGCTCAGAGACCCTTCCAGGGCCTGAAGGGGCTCCAGGAGAGCTGGAGAGGGACTGGGGACAAGGGATGGAGGGACAGGACACAGGGAATGGCTTCCACTGCCAGAGGGCAGGGCTGGATGGGATATTGGGAAGGAATTGTTCCCTGTGGGGGTTGTGTCAGTAAAAAACCATTGCCCCCTGTCCTGTCACCAGTTGCCTGCATGCAATGTCCCTCTCCCTCGTTTTTATAATCCCCCCTTCAGCTACAGAATAACCCAGAAACAAACAGCAAACCTGGCAGGACTCTGAGGGTCAGAACTGATCCATGTTGAGTTTTTTTCTGAGCTTGGACAGAAGAGTAGAGCCAGGGTTGCACTTTCCTCCATTACTTTTTACAAAGGCCTACACTTTCTCAGGGTTGCAAATTCTTGTTTTACCACTATGAGGAAAACCCCCAAGATTTAGACTTTTTAATACATACAAAGTCATCATCTCTTAATTTTTACAAAGCTACTTTTTCCTTCCATTTCTTCTGATCTAAAGATTGCTTTCAGTGCTTTGTCATCTGTCCTCATTTAATCCATTTCAAAATTTATCCTTGCAGCATGAAACATTGCTGTTGATCCCATTAACTGTCTTCTAATAATTGCAGGGTTTAAGAAAGCTAAGGAAAAAAAACTGACTGAAATTAAGCTTGAAATGAATAAGAACATGAAAAAAAATGAGTAGGAGTATGGTAATTACATGCTTATGACTGTGACATTAGGCAAAAGCAAACAGAGCAGCAGATGGTATCTGAATCTAAAGAAAAATGTAGATGATGATGAACTCACACCATTCCCTAAATAATGGTGTGTTTAGCAGCAGGTAGATGTTCCATGTAAAGAAGTGCTGCCTGATAATTCAAGGACATACACCCAATCCAGGAGGGACATCCCAGCATCCTTTATTAGCTGAGAAATCACTTTTATCAGTTTCTGTGTGCTGCAGGGCCTGTACCTCACTCTCCTGGCCATCTCTGCCATTGTGCTTGTCAATAAACTCACATTAGTGCTGATATTTGTCACATAAAACATCATCCCTTGTGACCTTGGTAGCCTTAACACGGCTACTGCAGCCTGGGTTGCTTTGTTACAGATATTTTTTTCTCTCATGCTTTGTCCCTTCTTTGCAATGTGAAAGAAAGAAAAGGAAGGGAATATATATCTATGCATTTTTTCATATTTATGTACTGCTATATTTGTGGCACCTATAAATATGTAAGGGCTTTACAAGCATATTCCTCCAAAGGAATACAACAATGGCAATAAAATCTATTAGCTGTTAAAAATTGGTCAATTAATTTTATAGAAGATATTAGTATTTTGTAATTATAATTTCCACTTCTTCCACGTCAGGAGGACTGAAAGAATATTTCTGCCTAGCAGCAAACAATGAATATACATGGGCAGTGAGATCATCTCAGAAGAACTTGTAGTTACTTTGGATTGTTTTCTTCTCTGTTTTTTGGCCAGCATTCACAGACTTCTTCCCAGGGTCTGAGGCATACTCTTGTTTTGCTAAAAATGAGCAGAGTAGATTGAGTTGATTAGGTGACACAGATACTACCTGTGCCTTTCTAATTTTACTTTTTCTTCCTCCATGACCCAGATTCCATGTGTGTTCCAAAACCTCCACTGATTTTAGGAGGGAGGCAAACATCCTGTGTGGCCCCATGTGAGCTTCATTACCCCATCCCAGGCTGTCTTACACTCTATTTTCTCTTTTCCCTGTCCACCCCAGGTCCCACCAGCTCTTCCCATGCCCCACAGACGATGGGCTGGCAAGTTACAGCTTGTTATTCCCTATATTTGGCTCCTTTTAATGGATGCAGGTGCACACACACACACTGCTACACTGCTTTCCCCAGGAGCCCACAGCTCTTAATCATCCCATTAAAGTGATTCCATACTTGCCATCATTTTCACATTAAGATGATCTGCTTTAACTGCACACACAGAGATGTTCAAATCATTTGTTGTGAGCAGCTGATTGGATTTAGGTCTGTTTGCTTACAAATTACCCCCTGCCTGTTTGAAGGGTTTACAGAGCTGCTGAATCATTGAAGATATTTCAAGTATTTTGGGCCAGAGGGGCACCAGCACTGTGGGTTAGAGAGAACTGATGTGACAAATGGTGGCTGAAATGCCAAGGGGCACTTTGTAGGGAGCACCTCGGGCTGGTGGCAATGCCTGATCTTCAGGAGGTTATCAGAGTTGTTATCATCAATAATTCATGTGTGCACAGAGCCTTCCTCAGCAGCAGTGCCACAGGAACAGCCTCAGTGCTAACCAGTGGCTCTCTGGACAGAGCACTGAGGCATTAAACCATTAAAAAAATGTATTTATTGTCCCTGCTGTGGCCACAGGACCAGGACAGTGCCTGTCCCCTGTGCTGGCACTGCTGAGGAACCTCAAATCCTGTGCCCAGTTCTGGGTCCTTCATGACAAGAAGGATATGGAGGGGCTGGAGGGTGTCCAGGGAAGGGAATGGAGCTGGGAAGGGGCTGGAGAATTCCTGAGGGAGCTGGGAAAGGGGCTGAGCCTGGAGAAAAGGAGGCTCAGGGGGGACCTTGTGGCTCTGCACAAGTCCCTGCCAGGAGGGGACAGCCGGGGGGATCGGACTCTCCCAGGGAACAGGGACAGGAGGAGAGGGAATGGCCTCAGGCTGGGCCAGGGGAGGCTCAGGGGGGATATTGGGACAGATTTCTTCATGGAAAGGTTTGTCCTGGCCTGGCACAGCTGCCCAGGGCAGTGGTGGTGTCCCCATCCCTGGAGGGATTTAAAAGCTCTGTAGATGTGGCACTTGGGGACACGGCCTTGGCAGGAGGAATGGTTGGACTCAGAGATTTTAGAGGGCCTTTCCAGCCTGAACAATACTGTTACGTGAAAGGCTCTATAAATTTAAGAAGGCAGCTCAAATTACATTTTTATTAGTAGTTTGTTTCCAGCAGCACTCACAATGTGCTGGACATTTTATAAACATCCAGGTGTGGGTGGGCCATGAACTTTGATGTAGAAAATCCTCCCACCTTCCCAGTGGGAATCAGATAAAGAGCAACTCTTGGAAGCTTTGGGATACTGATAAGGAAGTCTCTCAAATGCAGTGACAAAGGCCTGGGCAGTTTTATCGTGGCTTTAAGCTGATGAGAATCTGTTGTTTCCTCTCTAAAGTCTGCTCATAACCTGGCATGCACTGTGGCCAAGTTCCCAAAAGAATATGGTAGCAAGGTGTATTTCAAGGTAGCATTTTCAGATACACAAGTCACAGGAGACTCTGGGGTTTCATCAGCAAGGTGGGGCTTTTGTTTTGCTTGTTTTCTTTTTCCTTCTTTTCTTTTTTTTTTGGATGGTGGGAGGGATGTCATAACCACTGTTTCACATCCTGAGTTCTTCGGCTCACTGAAATTCGAGGAGAGGCAATCAGGGAAGCTGATAAACACTGGGGACTCCCACAGTGCTCTGACTGTTGCTATATTAAGGCTGCATTTGTACAATTTGGGGATTCTAATGTGGAACAATTGGCAGCTCTGCAGGGCTGGTGCCCCCTGAGGGCTGCCTGCCCTCCTCATTTCTTGTGTGCTCACACCAACACACACCCCACTGGTGGTGTGGGTCACAGAGATTCATTTCTACTTCATTTTTAACACCCTGATTTGCTCCTTCCTCCCCCTCCATAGTTTATATTTTTTCTTTCTAACAACAGGCATTTATTTTATTTTAAATTGGAAATGGGTGATTTCAACATCCTCAACATTTCAATCAACAGTTGATTGTCAAGTCACAAACTCATTGAAGGAATGCTGCTCTGACCATCCCATTTCCTACCCTTTTATCAGCTTTGAGGTCCTTTGGTGTGAAAAATACCCACTCAGCTTTCTGCCAGATCCCAAATTTCAGAGTAATTTTCTGTTCTATGATAAATTCCTTATCAGTGTTTGCTGAAATATAATTTGCCACCATCTGCTTCTGAACTCTCTGGCTTGGACTGGCAACCTTGAACTGCCACCACTCAAGATGTCCTTTGTTGTTCATCTCAGTGGCTGCTTCAGGAACAAGGAGTATTTGAAAATTCAGGAAAAAGCAAATTTATTCAGGAAAAATAGGGGAGTAGAAGATTTTAACTGGAATCTTCTTTTCCATCCTTCAGTTTTCCCTCTGTAACAGAGGTTCTGTTTCTCCCACCCCAACCTCACACTTTTGCTGGTCTCATTTCCCAAAAATCTATCAAGTTCCCCGCAGAAGACAGGGATGAGTTCTAGGGAAGCTTTATTTATTTATATTTCTATTAAATCAATCATGCAGCAGTCAAGGTCTTAATAATACATCTAAAGACTGTGATAATCTGAAAAGCACCCTCTGGAGACTCACACTGCTTTAAGAGTAATACATTACTTCTGAAGCTGAGATGGAAATTAGCAATTAATTTCTGTGGACACTTTCATTGGGGAGAAACTGATTTTAAAATGCAGGATTTTCTCCAAATCAGGCATGTTCTGCACACAGTGTTGAGGGTGCATTGACTGAGGGTGCTCTTGGTATCAGGACCATCAGTGCTCAGATTTACAGAGACTCAGAGTCATCAAACTGGTCCTTGATGACCTTTTTAGGGCAAAAGTCCCAGAAAGTGTGCAAGTAAAAGCAGATAAATATCTCTGAAGAACAACTCTCAAAGTTCTAACACTCAAGAAATTTGTTTTAGTATTTTAAAATGACCATAGAGCAACCAGCAGTAGCAAAGCCATTTAGAATTGAACTGAAAAAGGAGATTTAAACGGTTTATGTCTCTCTGGTGGAGCTGTTGATGGATTGTCTTGGTCCTTCAGCACCATCACTGGGGTTTGAATGTTCCCAGAAATCATTATGTTCATTACAGTGGCTCCAGCTGCCCTTCATTAGCCAAATATAGAAAAATAAGGCTGATACAGGGTAGATCATAGGAACAGAATCTGTTTTCTCCTTCAATTCCCACTCCTCTCCCAGTTACTCTGTAAATTCACCTGTTCTGCTTGTGAGGACAACCTTGGAGTCAGGAGATGATCCCTGGGCTGAGCCAGAGCTCGGCCAACCCAAATTAATGATTCCATTCATGTGTGAGTTCCAGGGCTCACAAAACTGTGATAAATAGAGATGTGATTTTAACACTTCTTACACTCTGAGGCCATGGAACCAGACCCAGATCCTTGTGGTAAAATCTCAGATTTAAATCCCCCTGGTCTGGTTAAGTGAGATTGTGCTGCCATTGCTCCTTATTAACCCAGGTATTGAATTTCTGCCCCATCTAAACCACAAAAAGCAATTCCATTTTTCATATTTTTACTTGCTGACAATAAGGCTGGATGAATATTTAATCTTTAAATGACAGTTTACTCTGAATGCTCTTTTTTGTTGCTTTTGGGACAGCAAAGTTAATAAGAATGATTGTGCTGTTGACATAAGTGATGCATTGAATTTTGGAAAGCAGCTGCTGCAAATTAAGGGAGAGACTTAATGACTAGAATAATTAAACTATCAGGTGGTTGAGATTACTTAGCATCATAATGGGTGGGAATTGTTACTGTTTTCCCTAAACACCACCAGTATTTCAGAATAGGGCAATGCTCTTTTGTAGTGTTTTGGTGGAAAAAAAAAACAGTTTCAAAAGTGCTGTTGTGATGTGAAAATCCAAGTGTTCTCTCCAGGTGGGATGCTGGCACTCCAGCCATGCTCCAGGGACCTTCCCTGATGAAGGCTGGACCTTCCCCTGGGAGAGGCAAGTGCTTGAAAGGGGTCTGGTCTAAAGATCAGTTGAATAAAGAGCAGAAAACTGTGGTATATTGGTTAATCCAGCCTGTGGAAATCACCAAAAGCCAACGAGGGGAAGGTGGATTTAACATCTCTGAGTGTGACACCCCAGCAGGTGAACAAGGGCACTCAAACACCTGAAAAGGCAGATTAAGTATCAAAAACATGCACCTCTAAAGTACCTTTGTGTTCACTGCCTGGAGTTCTTTTACAAGCTGTCAAAAAAAAAAATCCAATTATTGTTATTTTTTACTGATGAAAACACTCATTTGCATATTAAGTTGAAATGTTGCACCAAAAATTGCTGAGTCAATACGGCCCCTCTGAAATTTGTGAAATGTATAAAAATACCCTTTGTCTGCCCAAAGAGAAGATCGTGAGCATGTGAGCAATGTTTAAAATTTTAATGACAACTGTAATCTCCATGAAAATCAAATTGAGTCTCTTGTCAGGTTAAGAGGACAGAAAAACCACAAAAGTGATCAACAAATTGTCCTGCAAATCCCAGTGTGGATTTGGTGGATTTGTAAGTCTCACCCAGCTACAAAGTGACTATGGATGCTGCAAAATGTTGATTTGATCAATGGAAGATGGCAGAGAATGGTTATTTAGTGACAAGATTGCATTCACTCTGATGGCTTCACTGAATGCCAATTTTTCTGCCAAAAAGTCTTACAACATTACAGTGAAACACAAAAATGTCATCTGAAGTTTAACAACCTTCAAAAAGGAATTAAAGATCACAGTAAACACTTCAGGTTAAGTGTATAGATATGATTGAAACTTGGAATATTAAGGAGATATCAGAAAAAAAAAATCAACTAAAACTTCTAGAAGTTAATCACCTGAAGCCAAAAGTATTCATAGCTGTTTATTGAAGACTGGAAAGAGCCAAAAAACCTGTTTGTCTCTATGATAACACAAAAGTGGTCCTAAAAACACCCATGAAATCAACTGTAAAAATCACTGATCTTTCTCCAAGTGTGCAGCTGCTGCAGCAGGAGAGGAAAAAGGCTTTGAAAAGTTGTGTCCTCAGAGAGTGAGAAGGAGCAGAGCTTCCCTGGGCTCTGGCTGGAGGCTTGGAAGGTGTGCACAGAGCTTTATCCTGCAGCAGGAGGTGATGCCACCACAATTCATACAATTTGTCCGTGCTTTTACACTTCCCCCTCAGGCTTAGGGTTGCTGTCTAAATTCACCCAGAGCCTGGTTACAAAATAAAAGGTAAAAAAAAGCTCCAAAGCTGGACTTTTTGAGACCCACAGCAAAGGTATCTGATGCCAGTTTTTAAAGGTTAAGTAGTGGAAAGGCATTGGTGTGAATCCACTTGTTTTCTGATTGAAGTTCATGTCTGTTTTGGTGTTTCTCATAAAGGTCAGCCTCCTGCCACAGTGTGATAAAAGAGATGAGGAAATCTGGCTGGATCACTGTCACTCACTGCTGAAATCCACACTTTGGGGAGATGTCCCAAATTCCGTGAAAATAACGAGCTGAAGTTAGAGGAAAAAATCCACAACTGTACATGGACAAGAGAAGGGAAAGTAGATGGTGACAGAAGCTGAAAATATGTGACAGGCTTAAAATATCCAATGGAAAAATGGCATTTCCTAACTAGCATAGACAATGATTTCATTCAAATTCATTTTCATCAGTGTTTTACCCACACAGAGCTCAACCTCCTGGTAAAAGCCATGCTCAGATATTCCTGAAATTCCTCTGCTGCCAGCAAATTAAACTTGGATTAGAGATTACCAAGTGACACTGCATTTACACCAATGTGGGTAAGCAGAAATCGTTTCTTTAGATTCCCAACCTGATTCACCCATCCCTGGGAGTGTCCAAGGCCAGGTTGGACATTGGGGCTTGGAGAAACCTGGGACAGTGGAAGGTGTCCCTGCCCATGGCAGGGAGTGGAATGAGATGGATTTCAAGATTCTTCCAACCCAAATTAGTCTGGGATTTGCAGGTACTGAGAGCTGTCTTTGAGAGGATACTGCACTTGTAGTTCTCATCAGGCTGGATGAGAAAAACCCAGATGATAATGAAACCAATATAAATGAACAGCTGGATAACCTGACAGGGATAGTTAAGGAGAAGCCAGGCAGCTCCCACTGTGTTTTATGATTGTCAGGGCCCTGCATGGGAGCAGATGACTGATGGTTGGTATTATCAAGCAGAGTGGAGTATCTCCTGTTTTAACCTTTCATTTGCTTAACCTTTTCTGTGTGGGTGAGGTTGTGCAGCTGAATTTCTTACTACTTGGAAGGGATTGTGTTTTTCTCTTTTATATCAGGGATGATCAAGTTTTAGCAAAGTTCTCACATAAGAGAGCTGCTATAAGCTCTTCAAATGGGTCTGTAATTACAAAAGGGCTGAATCCACCTTCAAGTTTTATTTCTTGGCATCTCTGCAGGGTTGTCTGTTCTCCTACAACACTAAAAGGAAAAGAGATTTAAAGCACAGACTTTAGAAAAAAGATACCTCTTCTAACGAAGGAGAATAAAGGCAGATAAATAGAAAACACTGGTATCCAGATTTACTGGTTTGTGGTTTGGATGTGTCTGAAGGTTAAATAATGGTGCTGTGTATTTCAAAGGAAAGGAACATTTTAACTCCCAAGTGCATAACTACAGCAGTAAATAGGGCACACACCAGTTTAGTATCATTACATCCAGGGCAGGCATAAACATCTCAGCACCAGATATTCACACACCTGATATTCCTGGTAAAATTCCTTGGAGCCTGGAGTGTTTTCCAGTGCTGGACAATCAGGAAATAATTGCACAGACAAGTCCACTTGACAGCTATTAGGCCATTTATTTAGGAATGCCTGGACTAAAATGGAGTGAGGTCACCTGCATTAGTCCCAGTTCTGCTGTGCCCAAACTCGTGTAAGCACTAGTGACAGCCAGGAGAGAACACCAAAGCCACTGGCCCCAGCACCTGAGGCCTTCAGCAATCACAGTCCATCCAGTCTTAGCTCACACATGTCCAAGAATTCCCCATCAAATCCATTTCTGGTTATCAAATGAAAAATAATTTCTCACAGAAAGAACCTCAGTTCTGAGAACAAAGCACAGGAACCTCAAGGTTTGTGAAGTTAAACTCTTACACCATTATCTCAAGGTAGAAAGACCACACCTGCCAGGACTGAAACAGTGGTTTCCACATTCAATCCCAGTTAAATTTGGCTATTTTGTTCCACTTTTGCCAGTGCATTCCAACCACCCTGCAAGATGCCATTGTAGGACTCCAGAAAGAATCCACCCAAAAAACTCCATTCATAACCCAAAAAAATCTCATGTGCTTTTGATCTATCATGATGATCATAAAATCTACATATGCCAGTGAACAAGTCAAATTCAACTGCAAACAAATTGTCTGCTGTCAGTACTCCATATTCCAAAATTATTTCACTTTGTTACCTGCACAAAGACATCATTAATCCCTTCCCATCTCTCAAGGAAAAATATATCCCTTCTTGACAAACTGCAGTTACATTTGCTATACAAAAATATATATGGCATACAGGATGCTGTAAAGAGGGAAAAATTAGTAAAATATAATTGCACATGATGGAATGACTGGATGAGTTGTTTACTTCTGTTACTTAATTGAAGTGATACTGACTTGGAGGTGTTCCATAATTTCAGTCACAGAGAATTAAAAGCGCACTCTTCTGTTTTATTGGAGCCTTTGCTGTTATTTAATGGTATCTGCAGAACAAGCATGGGCTGAAATTGCCTAAGAAAATTCAAGAATATGATTATTTACTATGCAAGGGCTCATGATTATGTTTGTCATTCTGCAGTCTTTTACCTTTTAAGTGTTTCCTACATTCCTTGACAATAAAAAAATAATTAATACAGATGGCACATGGTGTTTTTACAGTAATTTTTCTGCTCATGCTTTATTTTCTCCTCAGTTTCAATGATATTTTGCTGAATGCCTTTTCCAAGAACCCTATCAAACTGGCAAAAACTGTAAATAGCAATCAAAATGTTTAAAACAGAATTGGATTTGGAAGAGCATGCTGCAGCCTGCTACCAAACAAGTTGAGAGATGTTTATTTAGCCCCAGACTGGCTAAAATCATGCAGCTGACCCTGTTTTTTTAGGTATAATTTATGTCATAACATTGCAGGTAATGGAGCAGAGTTGTATTTTTATCAGCTGGCACTTTGCCCACTGCTGATTCTTTCCTAGACTCGCTCTGCATCCTTCCTGAACCTCGGTCCTGTCCTGCAGTACAATTTTATTACTCAGAAGCCAACAATAAAGCACAAATTCTGCTCCCAAAGAGGCATAAGGCCAGAAAAGCAGCAGCATGATGAGCAGGCCTGCAGAGGAACACAGAACCCCTTGCACGTCACAGAAGGCAGTGGCATGAGATGTGCAGGAGCACAAAAGGCACTTCAAGTCAGGCCAAAAATTAAGAAAAAAGATGGTATCAGTGGATTTGTGAATTAAGCACCTCTCAATGACTAAGCTTCTCCTCTCATATATGACACAATTGGCTGTATCCTCAGGAAAAGCTTTGTTCAGGTCCTTCTCCCACATCAGGGAAGAACTGCCCAAGCCACAGTGCCAGAGTGGTCCCGATCCCAAAACCTTTTTATCAGGTTTAGTTCATGGAGTAAAATTGCAGCCTTAAAAAGCCAGAGGAGAAAACGCTCCTGGCATTAAACTCTGGCAGCACAAAGCATCCTTAAATCTAAACAACCCAAGCAGGAAAGCAAAGGTGGGTTATTCACTGCAGGCTTTTCTCCTGAAATACAGTGCTTATCAAAAGGGGAAAATTTTCAGAGAAATAGAGAAATTTTGACACAAGTTTTAATCACATTAAACAGAAGTTGTCGCCTCTCAGCTTTTCCTCCCATATGAGAATAAAACATAAAGAGTGTCAAAACTTTTCTGAGTTGCAAAAATATACCAGTTTTATACTTTAGATACATTTTCCAGCTTTTCATTCAGAACACTCCTCCTATACAAGTATCTCTTTTTTTGTTGCTGTTGCTTTTTATCCTTTCTCTTCAACTTTTAAAGAAAGCAGACTGACAAAAGGATTAAACAACCCAACGAGCACAACATTTCATTCCAGCTCAACTCAAAACACCTTCCTGTCTCTCCTCTCCACCGGGGGCTCCTTTTGGTTCGACTCGAACTTCATTTCCGATTTTTCTTTTTCCCCACCAAAAACAAGAAACACCCCCCCCACCCCATCATCCATCCAGCTCCAACTAACAGAAAGGCCTCCTGCAGAGAAAAAAGGCATGAAGAGATGGGCTACGAAACTCTCACTACGACTACAGCCAGGCTGAGAGAAGCAGAGCCGGCGGGCCGAGCTCTACCGCCGCTGCCACCGCCGCGCCCGCTGCCGCAGCCGGCGCGCCGACAGGCTCAGGGGCTGCTTCCCAAACTTCCTCATGATCTCCTTGATCCTGGCCAGGTTGGTCTTGGAGATGGTGAAGTCGCAGCGGGTGGCCCCCATGTCGTAGCCCACCTCGCAGGTCTTGGTGGCGGCGGTGTAGCCCTCGGCCTTGACGCCCACCACGTACTCGCCCGGGTTGAGGAGGCGCCAGTAATCCCCATCAGCTCCTGGTGGGGGAAAAAAAAAAATGTGGGAAATGGAATGATAGAAACATCCACAGATACTGAAGGGTTTGGTTTGCAGCCTTGGAAGAAGCTTGGGTTGTAGTAATGCAATCTCTACACCTCTAGCAGGTGCTTCCAAATAGGGAAAGGGTCTCACTTCACCTTTTGATGTGTTAAGAAGTTTAGCTGGAAAGTTCTGTGGATTTCTCTTTGCAACTGGCTCGGAACCAGCCCAGAAGTGTAGATTGGACCCTGGAAATGTTACTCAAAGACTGCTGTTTTTCTCATAGGGCCAAGAGCCAAAAAGCCCACCTAAGCCCTTAGGTATAAAAGAGAGAGAACAAAGGAACTCCACACTTTTTGCTTTTCGCTTCTTGCGTGTCGAGGTGCTGTAGCAGCAAGGAGTTTGTCTCTGTGCTGTGCTCAGCTTTGTTATTTTGCACTTTATATTATTTTCCATCTTTATTAAAACCCTTTTGATTTTTCAAGGCACCCGTGATCAGCCGTCTCGCTCATTTTTATAGCCACGTCTCTGCAAGGCTGGCCCTCAGGTATGTGGGTTAAACCCTTCTTGGGTTGATGTAAAAATAAGAGCAACACAGACGTTAAGCAGAGAAATTATAAACTTGTGTTTCTACAGCCGTAAATAAGAATATGCCTTAAGTAAGAAACTGTATTAAGTAAGATGGTGAAGGGTTTTTTAGTGCAGTAATTATATGGAGTAAGCTAAGAGTTTAGATGTTATAGCAGAATCATGTGTGTGTACGTGTAGTAGCAAGTCTTTGGATAAAAGTATACGCAGTGCAGCAAAATTAAGCAAAGGTGATAGGTCGGAACAACAAAATAAACTCTGTGGCAGCTTAATGTTATATATTGCCTTGTAATGAAGAAACTTTGGATATATTGGATATATTGGATATATTGGATTAGAATGTATATACTGCCTTGTAAGGAAGTGACTACTTTGAGCTATGGCTGACTTCTTGCTCCTCTAAAATCTCAGGGCCTTTGAGGCTGATGTTTATCTGAGCAATAAATTGTTTTTAGCCCAACAGTGGTCCCATCCCTTCATGAAGGTGTCGATAATAAAAAAAGATGTGTTGTTTTTCAGGACTTTGGTCCTTTCTCCTTGGGGAGAGTGGTGTTTATAAGGCACAGAATCACTGAGGTTGGGGAACATCTCTAAGATCCTCAAGTCCAACCATCAACCATCACCATCATGTCCATCACTAAACCATGTCCTCACATGCCATATCCACAGATTTTTTGAACACTTCCAAAGACAGGGACTCCACCACATCCCTGGGCAGCCTGCCCCAGTTCTTGAAAACCCTTTCCATGAAGAAATTTATCCTAACATCGCATCTAAACCTTTCCTGGGGCAACTTGAGTCCATTAAATGAGGACACAGGATCACATGGGATAAGCTGATTTGGAAGGGACCCACAAGGACCATCGAGTCCAACTCCCAGCCCTACATCACCCCCAGGAGAAGTCCTTGGCCATGGGTAAATGACTCCACAGGTAGAACCCTCCATCCTCACACCAGGAGAGTGTCTCAGGGGCTGCCCCCACCACAAATGCCCCTCCTCATCCTGCCAACCCTAGAGAAAAACACACCTCAATCATATTTTCCAAATGATGAAAAAAGGCCCCAATCCAGCTGTAGATTTTTGGCAGCTGGAAAGGCCTGAGACAAAATCTGGTGGTTCCCATGGGGTAGAGAAGACCTTTCCCAAACAATCCTAACTGAGGGATCCAGAGAAACCCCAGTGAAATACTGACACGACATAACCCTGACCAGACTGCCAGGACACAGAGTTCGGTGCTACTTACTAGGAAAAGTGTGTGCATACATAGTATCAACTCACTTTGAGGTGTAAGTAAATATTCCCTTCTACAAACTCTTACACTGGGGTTTATTACACTGATTTTCCTACACAGTAAATTCACCAGGACATTTAAACCACCTGGTTAAATGTAAATACACAAACCAAGCTCCTGTAATCAACTGAACTACTCATAAAAAATGTATTTTAACACCTCATTCAATCAGGAGTTTTTGGTTTCTTCTTTTCCCCCATGAATGATCTCAGATATACCCATTCTATGTACCCATATGTGCATCAGGATCATTTTAGGCTTCTTTTAAATATGATTTTAACCACCGAGTATTCTTAGCTGTGAATTGAAAAAGGGGAAAAACTATTACCTAAAATTAGTTTTGCACTCTGTCCTGGAGAAACTCCCTGTGAATGGAAGTACATATTCAAATATGCAATTCCATGTAAAAATAGAAATGGAACATCTCCTGCATGAGGAGGGGTTGGGGTTTTTCAGCACTGATGAGACCTGACAGCCTTACTAACACCAGCCTCAGCTCACTGGCACTGCAGAGTGTTGCAAAAACCAAAGATGATTTGCAGAAAAATATCATTTTTGGGGAAGAATCAGGCTGGTCAGCCTCTGTTTAAAGAAGAAGCATTTCAATTTAGGGTTTGGTAAAATAAAAAAATGTGTTTGCAATCAGGCAAGTGTTAACAAATGGCAATATCGACTATACCCTGATAGTGCAGCCTCTGAGTGTGCCAGAACTGTACCTGATCAGACCCATTCTTATATCCCAACATGATCAGGGGTTTGTTAAGTCAATTTGATCACATTTGGGGTGATAATAAGGTCCGAATTTTCTGTTTCTCGTGACTTGGGCGTTTTTAGGAAAGGCTCTAAGAGAGGTTCTTTATTCAGCTCTCCCTCTCCACTGGGTCTGCTGGAAGCTGAACAAAAGGCCAAACCATAAATCTGCCAGACTCCTCATATTTATCCCCAGGGGCTCATTTTCAGCTGCAAATGCTCTGGCAACACCACAGGGCAGGCAAAGGGCTCTGGATCCCCCCGTGTGTGTCTGTGATCACATCCCTGCTCCCAGCCTGGCTTTAGCCCCAGGACTGCAAACCTGACCCACATTTTTCTGACACATTTAACAGTCAGTTCATCACAACCCCACGCAGGGCCAGGAGTAAACCTCCACATTCATACCCCACTGGGAATTCATGGCAAAGCTGGGTATTAAGCCTTCAGCAGGATGCACTTTCCCTCCTTTCCATTTAGAAGCAAGCAGACAGAAGTATTTCTGTCAGCTGTCAGTGCCCAGAATTTAATACCAGGCTAAAAGGTTGGGGCTTTTTTGAAAATCAGATTAAATCCAGTAGGTTTAAAAAAAAAATCAGAACAGATGGCAAAACCCCCCACAATTAAAAACACAGATAAATTTAGTAAATAATAGGTTTGCTGAAATAATAGGTTCCAGTGGGAGCAGGCTGGAGGCAGACTGCATCCATATCCACCTACTGGGGCTGGAAAAGGATTGCCATGTCTGCTTAGATAAAATAACAATGCATTAAAGGACAAAGATAGCATTGCTATGAATTTTATATGTCAGATTACTCCATAAATTCTACAATTAAGAGAAATGTCCTTTTGGCCTGATAAGACAGACCTTAGTTACAATTAAGTAATTGTAAAAGTACAAAAGCAATTTTCACATTCAAATGTACCAAACTGCACTGATTTAAATACATTATAAAAATCTTTATAATTTCTTTTTAACAACAAAAGACTCTCCAGGAAACCTGGACATAGTGATGCACACTCAAAGCATATAACAACTTAAATTCAACTTTTCTGTATGGACCAGGAAGCCAGGAGTGAAGCAGGAGAGCTGTAATACCAGAATTATGCTTAGTTTAGACTAATTAAATAAATATTTAATATATAAATATATTTAATATAATAAATATTACTAAATGCTACTTTAAAATCCTTGGGGTTAGGTACATAAAGGATACTGAAATCACAGCAAACTTAACAAAATATTAATAAAAATTTCTCTGGACACTTTGTAAAATTAAATTAATTACACTTTGGTTCGAAAATCACACAGAAGCATCTGCCTTTGAAGTCTGGCTGTGGCACAGAAGAGTTCCACTAGGACGAAAGTGCACATTTTTCCATGAATATTTACTTTGTCATTTCCCAAATTAGAGGAAGCAACCCCCAAAGCTGCTTTGGCACCATGACAGGGAGGAAAAGGTGCATTTGTTCATCCAATTGAACTTTTTTTCCAGAGGTTTCCTCAGAGTCCAGCCCATATCTGACTGTAACAACATGGACTCACTCAGACTTAATCAATAGTTACATCTGCATTGAGGGAAAATGGAATAATTCCCCACAAAGTTCTTGCTCTTGGAATCAGTGCCTCCAATTAGCCCATTAATGGTGTTAGCTGAATCCCTCTCCTTCCATCAGGGACATTGTATCCAGGAGAAATCCAAACCAATGTGCTTTTATTTCAGTCCACAGGAAGAAGCAAAGGAATTTTCTCAAACCTTTAAATGTTATTAGAGGGCTTTTACAGGCAACTTTTGTCTGGCTCCACGGGGCAGCTGACCACGTTAATGTATCAGTGGAACAGCAGAGCTCAGCTCACTGGAAACAAAACTTATGTGAACAGAGATAGTGGCCATAATTCTTCTCCTGCTTGGCCTATTTTTACATCAAGGCAACTCAGAGGTTTAAATGGACACATTTTTCATTTTAAAAGGTATAAATGAAAGAAGACTGCTGACAATTTGCCTTCTTTCTCTGGAGTTATACATATAATTTTAGCTTTTTGGCTCCAGCATAAATCCTCTAGTTTCAGGGACTAATGAGACGTGTATTGTTACCTGGATAATGTGAAACAAGATAGAACTTTTATGTTCCTGTCTCCACAGTGATTCCAGAGTGTGAGCTTAAACGTCTCATTAAAAAGAAAAATTAAAGGGAATGAAATAAGTACTTTTATTTTTACTAACAAGTGCAGATGGCCTTGAGCCATGGAGGCTCAGCAATAAGTCAAGATGTAAATAGCTGCAAGGTTCCCCGAGTGTTACAAGGTGGATTTTGGGATCTTGCACATTTATTGCACTTTATTTTTTTTCCACATGACAATCCAGAGAGCTGGAGATTAATCACATATTGCATTAACTCAGAGCAATACATTAATTTTGTTAACAGAGTAATACAACCCACACTTTATGGCAGACTTTCAGCACTGCCAAGGCTTCCAAGACAAGAAAAAAACAGCTGATTACTTCAGTTCCCACTGTCATTTCCCAGTGGTCCCGTTTTGAAATATTTAAGGCAGAATCATTATTGCCTAATTAAGTATCTGTCATTCAATGCTTTCTTTTACAATGGAGACACAGTAGCACTGAAATTAATCATAAACTAAGTTAGATATTCCAAGATTCATTGCTGGCTCAGATCACCTCTTGTGGAAAACATTTAAGATTTGGAAGTCATTTTTTTAAAGCTCTCTGATATTTCATAGCCTGAAATCAGTTTATGTGTCCAAATCTGTCACTCTGTACCCCAGTGGCAAAGGGCATGGAAGTGGCAGCAAATGAAGAACACAGAACACCAGTAAAAAGGTAAAAATACATAAAATTAGTGTTCAAAAACATGTGGATGTGGTACTTAGGAACATGGTTTAGTGGGTTTGTTTTTAAACCACAGATCTGTTCTTTTGCACTGATGTTTTGTATTTTTGTTGGTTTTTTGTTTGTTTTTTTTTTACCTGTGCGAATGTCATGGTTAACACCTTCCACTGAAATAACAGCATTTGGGATTCCCTTTCCATGCACATCTTTCACAATACCTTTGATGCCACGATGGACCTGTGAAGAGAATAAAAACAGCAAGTAAATATGGCACAGCAATGAACAGTAGTATTCCTAGGAACTTACAATGAATCATTAATTCCATAAGTGAATCATATTTTTATATTCCTACTTTATGGCTCAGAACATTGTGGAATATCATTATTAACCCTGTAGCAGCCCTTCAGGCACTAACTTGTGAATCAGCTTGTGAATTTTGTTAGGCTTCCTGTGGCATCAAATTCAGGATATAGATAAAAAGAACAGATGAAGCAACAGACACAACATTGGGCTGTTTTTCCAGCAGCCCTTTCCAGCACAAGCTCAGCACCCATCATCAAATTTTCAGAAGCTTCATTATTTTATTTCCCTGCAGTCAAACCAGCCTGGCCGAAGTGATATGTCTACCAAAAACACTAATGACCACATAATTAGTCATGCAAGAAAAACAGCAGGAACCCTCATCTCTCAGTCTGAAAGGAGAGATTCACCACACTCCTGGTGATTACCTGTTCCATAAACACAATCAGGGACTCGCGGTTGTTCTCCCACTCCTCAGGCAGCTCGCTCTCATGGGGATACTTGTCACAGCCAACATAGATGGAGAGCTCAAAGCAGTTTGTGTGCAGGTAGCTGAAGTCATTGATGCCTGTCAATATTGGGGAAAAAAGGAACAACTTTATATCCTTTTAAATCTATTGATCAGATCTGAGTTTTTATGCAGATCAATGTAACTTCTACGAACTCAAGTTGGGTGTTCATCCAGCTGGCTCAGCCTGCAGAATTGGAAGGGCAAAAGGTTTTTAGAAATGCCAAATGTTCTGTAACAAAGCACCAGAGGACTCAAGCCCAGGTTGGACAGGGCTTGGAGCAACCTGGGATAAAGCTGCTCCAAGCAGAGGTGGAACTCAATGGGCTTTAAGGTCCCTTCCAACCCAAACCATTCTGGGATTTTGCTGATGGAGATGATGGGGACACAACCAGGCAAAAAGTCTTTCTCTACGACAAAAACTTGTGCTTTGGTTTTAAGAAAGCACCAAGCATCCCTAATCCTGGGCATTCCCCACAGAGCAGCTCTCCCTCGTGAGTGCCCTGGGTAGAAATGGAATTGTCTGTGTTGGGTTGTGTCTGTGTTGGGAGGGAGGTGCAGCTCTTTACCCAACTGACAGAATCACGAATGCCAGGGCACAGAGCAATGTGCTCACAGAGGTTGTTATGTAAAATTGATTTATCAGAGCAGTTGGTGAAACAGTTCCTCGGTTTGCTCTCCTCCCTGAGTAATCTAACTGATAGAAAAGCCAGAACAATCAAGGTAGCAGTAATTATTTTATGTTACATATGGTGTCTGTAGTTTGTTAGGAATGAAAGGATAGGAATTCCCCCTATCCTGGTGTTGCAGAAGACTGGGAGCTGCACTGTTGCTCTGCAATAGGGATTTCCATCAGAAATGTGTCCTAATCAAGCTCAGTGCCTCCAGTCTCTGAGGATTTGCAGTTTAATTCTGCATTACAGAGACCATTGTGACCTTTGCAAAGGTCTGGAACACTAAGGAGGACTGTCTTTACATACAGAGTAGCATTTCCATTCTCCAGGTTTCTCTCCTGTTTCTCACCATTATTTTCCCTGCTTATTAGTTCTCCACTCTCACACAGATAATGAGATATAGAACATGAACACTAGAGGAAGAAATTCTGTGAGCTTCACTTCTTGTTCCACCTGCATTTCTAATAAGAAAATATTTTGAAATATGTTTGTTAACGATCATTAATTGTTATATTTTAAATGGCAAAGATTAGCAGGAGTTGCAATCACCAAGTGCTTCTGACCAAGAAGAGTTAAACCAAAACCCCTGTTCCTGCCCAATTACCACAGAGCAGTAGTCAAGTATTTAATGAGCCCTCAGTGCCTTCTGGAAGCAGAAGGAGGATTATATAATACAGATGTTAAAGTTTTCACTTTTGTTGATGGGGAAAACCTAAACATCAGCCAGTGGCATATGCTACTCTGTATAAATGTGCTTCCCCTCCACTTGAGAAACAGTCACAATTATTTTCCCCTCACATACTGTATAACATCCTGATTAATCTGCTGTGAAATGTTTTGCCATACACAGTAATTGCTCAGTTTTAATACGTGTATTTAAGAAAATGGCTTTGCATTGCCAAGAGCAACTCTTTCTTAGTGCCTGAACATGCAAATCCAGCCTCAAAAACACAGGAAATAAAATTAAATCAATCTCTTTTTTTGCTTCTGTGTAGTTCACCCAGTGCAGAAACTATACATGTAAAACTGCTGAAGAACTTGCATTTACTGCAGTCAAAATAATGAGCAGGAAATATCATGGCTGGGTTTTAAAGGCATGAGGAGGTGTTGAGTATCTGTGGTGCTTCTCTAGGGACAGGAATGAAATTAGAAAAATCCCATCTAAATTTTCCCATGCCATGAGCAGTGAAAAGTTTCTGTGCAGGACCACTACAAGGAAGCAGATGGATGAGGAAAGAGATGGGCAGTTTCAAGGTGTGATACAATGAGGAGGTGCCACCCACACAAAAGGATTGGTGGGAGATCTTCTGCAAGCACTTTGTTGGAGATCTTACCATAATGTAACAGAGCAGGACATAAATCATAATTAAAACATCATCAAGAAATAAAACAAATCAGATGAAACAAATCTTAAATGTAATTGGTCCTAAGAGATCAGGGTAATATTCAGCATCTATATTGTCCATCTTTAATTAACAGTGTGACAGCTGTTAGTGACAAGACCAATGCCATCTTTTCTGGATCGATTCATAATGATATTTCTTGTAGCACTTAGGAAAGTTAAATTCATAAATTAGATAATTAAGTGGTCAAGTTAGCTCTCAGAGAATGCTTTAGAATTTGGAGAAATGAAAGGGAATGTACCATCAGATCTAAGAGTTCAAAGTTTCCCCCAAATTCACCCAACACCTTTTAGCCTCCTGAAAAAATATTTGAAAAGTGAATTCTCGACTGTAGCCTTTAAAGCCTGGCCAGCACTAACTCCACATGGGCCAACATAAAAGCCCTAAAAGCCATGTTCAAAATCCGAAACATTTATGCAGTGGAAGTACCTGCAAGTTCCAAACATGAGCCAGATTCAGCCAAACCTGGGTTTCAGAGACACTGGCCTGCATCTGTTTGCCTTCAGTGCTGTTCCTGTTGTCAGCCCACTGCTGGCAGATGCCTGTCTCATTTCCTAATTTCAGAGAATACGTTGTTTGACTGATGCACTTAGAAAAACATGAGGATTTTGAGCAGCAAAATGTGATGAATCAGCAGAGTGTCTGATTCCCAGCCCGCTCCAAGTGCACATCCAGAGAGGCAAATGTGCCTAATGCTGTTAAAAATGGGCTTCTAATTGGGCTTTCCTGGACATCCAGGTTTTGGCCACACCACAGGCCATGGCTTCCCCTCTGTGCTCCTTAGCAGGGTGACAGGCTTGGGTGTGTGGAGATTGATCCAGGCTGTGATTTATCCTGGGAGCAGGAATGCCTGTGGAGCCCATGCAATATTTAAGTGTAAGGACGTCCAGGTGTTTTAGAAATAGGAGAGTACAGGCAAACAGTAGCTTTTTATGGCATTTCATTACAACTCTGAGTGATTGTGAGTGGGGGCTGACCTGAGGCTGAGTTCAGTCATCAGGAGGCTGAAATCAGGATTTTTTTATCTGACAGCTACTGGAATCTCTCTCTGGAGCCACTGCTTCAGCTCTGACACTGGTTGTGGTGCTTGGCAGCAGTTTTCTTCTTGTCACCTTGTGTGGGGGGTTGGACTGGGTTGGTTTCTTCCTGGCAAACTGTTCTGAGTGCAGAGAGTTCTTAAAGCCAATGTTCTGCATGTGTATTTTTGGAAAACTTGGTTGTAAAAGATGCAGTCACCACGTATTAACGGCAGTGATGACATCTGAAAATATTCCTCTTAGAACACTCATTCTACCACCAGTGCTGCTGCAACGTATGCCAGGCAGTGATGGCTTTACCCTAATTAGCAAGGTAACACTAATTGGAGTTTATGATGCCTTGAGAGGCAACCTAGAACAGAGGCTAGACAGTGTTAAAGGAATAAAGCAGGTATTTATTAAAAGGCCTTCAAAGGATACACCCTGGGCAGTACCAGAGCCTGACCATGGCTCCACTCAAAATGGACACCTGGTCATGAATTTTCACACTTTTATAAGTTTTAGTCCATTTACGCATTGGGGTTAATTGTCCAATTACACCTTCAGGTGATGAAGTCCCATCCTCCCAGTTTGCTCCCCTCAATTCGCTGGTGGTTGCACTTTTTGGGCCTGAAGCTGCAACGGTGTCCTTGGGCTGGAAAAGGATTGCTCTGTCTGTCTACACTGTGAGTAGAACTTGCTAACACTTTATATGAAGTTCAGAGTTATTGTTGCAGTGAGGGTGGCTGCAACAAATCTTTGAGGCTCCTGACTTGAGGGTGAATGCGGGAGGAACTAAGAAAAAAGGAGAGGGACACAATGAAGTGCCCTGAAAAAAGATATTTAATTTAATGAGAAAAAAAATAGGAATGATGCCCAGAAGCCGAATACACTATAGGGACAAACTCCAAAGCCCAGAAACAAGGGAGAAGTAACAATATATAGTCTTGGGGGTGGATCATTCTAGAAACAATACCATATATGGAACACAAGTAACCAACAGAGGAGAAGAGCTTGGACTAGTCAACATAATAACTCCAAAGGACCTTGGGAGGAGATCTCAGGCTGTGTTAGATGAATGTTTCTCAAGGCTTGAAGCCACGGCCTGGCTTACCAGGGGTGAAGTCCTGTCAACCCTGCTTATCAGTCAGGCTGACTCCCACACCTCTCTGGCAGGCGCCTGGGCCTCCACAGGTTATATACCAACAGAATGTGGAAAACACCAAAGTAAAAACTTAAGGCACCATTTCTACCACTTACTTCCAGCCACGGTGTGCCAGGAGGCCCCGTTCACAGTGCCATCCTCCTTCTGGAAGTCCTCGGTGTGGCAGGCTCTCCTCCTGGCGTCCGTCATCAGCCGGTGCGTGGAGGCGTAGGAGTAGGCCAGCCAGCGGAACACGTGGTCGTCCGGCGTGGGCGTGTAGTCCTGGGTCTTCCACATGGATCTCACCATGTCGTAGGGATAGGCCACCACCAGCTCGCCCCCCTGCAAGTTGCCACCCAGCACGAAAGGGATTTTTTCCATCCAGGCGATGATGGCCCGCGTCTCCACCGCCACCTGGGAGAAAGAGCGACGGCGGCTCTGATCCAACCTGGGTCGGATATTGCCCTTTTCTGACCCACACATGGGGCAACTGAGAGGTGTTGTGGACCTGATATTATCTAAGTCTAAGAATTGCTAACTCTTCTTAAGGGAAACCTTTCAACACTTTTCTTTTTCCCAAAACAACTTTGTGTAAAAAATATTTCTTTCCCATAACAACAGGTGTTGTTTGCTATTTCTGTTACTTAGCCAATGGGAGAGGTGTCAGTCCTATGGACCAATAAGGTGCCTTCTTAGCGTGGCATGTTATAAAAGAACTGAATAAATTGTAAATAAACCTTCTGATTTCTACTGCCTTCTAATTGGAGTCAAGCATCTTTATCTCGTGTCCTACTACAACAAGGTGTTTTAAAAACTTTTATACCATCTTCAGTCTCATGTGAAGAGTGAGACAATACAGATGTTATAATTTATGCCCTCTCAATTAGAAGCCAAACTATTTCCTATTTACAATACATTATAGGCATTTCTTGGCCTATCAGCTTTTGCCACACAATGCTGTAAATGTCTTAAAGCCAATCATTTAAAATTACCCCTTGTGGGTCCTACTACAATGCACCTTTCATAGTTCTATTTCTCTGTTTCAAAGCTCTGTTTTAAAGGGAGACCAGGCTCAAGGGTTCCTGAGCATGAGGAGCCAGCAGAAGGGATATGAGCAAGGAGAAGGTCTTTAAATTATGGTGCTTGTCAGCCATCCTTGGGAGGTCACAGACATCCCTCAAGAACTAACAAAACCTTCATGTCAGTAATTTATGGAATAGGAACAGCTATGTTGAGTGAGGCCAAGAGCAGGAACTGGCAGAGGTGTCAGATGGTGACACTGCTCCTCCTCCTCTTGTTTCAAAATAAGGGATTTTAAACACAGAAATAATGGCCATAAATTAAAATACAGGAAGTTTCACCTCAACACGAGCATGAACTTTTCTATGAGGGCAGCAGAGCACTGGAACAGCTGCACAGGGAGGTCATGTAGTCTCCCTCTCTGGAAACATTCCAGACCCACCTGGATGTGTTCCTGTGTCACCTGCTCCAGGTGACCCTGCCTTGGCAGGGGATTGAGCTGATCTCCAGAGGCCCCTTTAAAGTGTAACCATTCCACAATGGTGTGATTCTGAAGTACTAAAAACTGCCACAGGGAAGCTGCTATTAATAGCTGCCATTATATTTAAAAGGTCAGGCCAAAATAAATTAAATTTCTGGCACTACGATCCAATACATGACTTTAACATAAGCCACAGAATTGGGTTTGCATATGCCTGATCTGCTGCTGTGTTTAGTGAGATAAGAGTATATTTCAAGTAAGAGCAGGCAAGAAAATCCCAGGACAAATCTGTGAGTGAGCTTTCAAAGAGCTCTATGGCACAGAACATGGGAGAAGCCTGTGCTTCTTCTTGTCTACCTTGCTGCCTAAAAGTTGGGTATTGAGTCCTCCAGGTTTTTGAAATAGCTGAGGGAAAAGAAAATCCTTTAGGAAACAGTTTCTTCCTCAAGACCTGCCTCTAAATCCGGGGGAGGGGGGGATGGTCCTTTCATGGTGCACTTCAATTTCCACTGACATAAAGGGAATTATTGACTTAGATCAGGTGTGGAACTTCACTCTGAGGTTATTAATTTCTTGAGAAATGTAAATCTCACTCTTTCAGCACATCCCAGCCTTTGTGTCCCCTCTCCTGGCCTTACTCACAGTGGCATTTTCAGACAGGTACCAGTCAGGAATGGGGATGTGATGGTTCGGAACTTTTCTTTTACTCTTCTTCTGATCTTCTGACTCCCAGAGCAGAGAGTTTAAGTCAGGGAAGTTATTGTTGATGTCAATGCCATCCTGAGTCCATCGTCCCAAAGACCAGCCCCCCAGTTCTGAACCCTTAGATTGAAAAAAAAAAAAAAGAAAAAGAAAGAAAATAAAAATCAATGGTCGTTCAGAATACGACAACCTGCGAGCTCCTGCAGAATGTCTGGGAATGTGCCAGAGGTAATTCTATACAGAGAAATGGAAGATTAATTATTTAATTAACTGAATTAAATAATTGGCACTTTTTAAAAATTTTTGTATGAAATCTTGAATGAGGTGAAGGAAAACCCATGAAAATTTACTTGAGGCTAGCCAAAATATATTACTCAATGGAGACAGCACACATTTCCTCCCATGACTGTGATTTTGACTTTCCTGCTCCAGTCTTCTGCAGACTGCTCTGGAAGATTTTCCAGCGCATTTGACCAGCCCCTACAATTTTTCCTGGTTGTCTGTCTTCATCCAGACTGAATTATTACGATGCCCAACACACTGTGCTCTCCTTAAAGGCACCCTATTACATTTCATCTGTGGAGGAATGCAAATTTTCACGTGCTGAGCTTGGTTTCTCGTGAGAAACAGACTGCATGAATTTTCCATTTTCCATAATGGTGCTCCCGTGGCTCTGTACACCTCGGGATGGTTTGTTCTGGCAGTCTTTGTGAACCTCCTTTCCATGTACATTTTCCTGCTAGCCAAGATCACATCAAATATTGTTTCTTTCAGCTTTTTCCCAGGATGGTTTGTGTTTACTTTGTTGCGCCCATCTTTCCATTTTTAAAGTTTGATCGCTTGTGATGTTTGAAGAAAACAATGATGAGAGGAGCATTTTTGATTATTTTTTAATTCCTTGACGTGTTCATAATCCTAATTTACCGCTTTGTAGGCCTTGTCATATCCATCAGGGTTCACTGAGGGCAGCAGGTGGATCCTTGTGTCCTGGATGAGGTGCACAATGCGTGGGTTCCCAGCCAGGTATTCCTGGCACATGAACTGCATCAGCAGGAGGATTAGCTCTCGTCCAAGCACTTCATTCCCATGAGCTCCTGCAATGTAGTGGAATTCTGGCTCCCCTGTGGAAAAAAAAAAATCACGGAGCAGAGTTGTAGTCAGAGCAGCAAATCAAATCTCTGTCAAATGGCATTGATGTCAATCAGCAACATTCACTGCAGGAGAGCTGGAGGAATGTCTCAGCTGCACAGATGAGAGGTGGAAATGTCGCTTTGGAGAAATAAATTTCTTTCTGTTGCTATTCTAGAACAGGCTTATGTATTAGTGATATCTAAAGCCACTGTGTAAAACCTCTAAACCCCATTTTTGATTAAACATATCTATAATTCTACTCACAACTTCAGCACGTTAGAGATAGATTTTAACAGTTCTGAAGGTCTAAAGGTCACATGAAAAATGCTTTGCCAGAAGAGAATTTTCCTAGCAACTAATCTAAACACGCTATCAGGGATGTCTTCATGGATAGAGCAAAGCACAAAATTCCTTTATTCCAACAGCTGTCCCAGGCACAGTGAGAAGGACCAAAGACTGAACGAGTTTCTATGCTGAAGAATTATATCATGGTAGGAAATTGAACCCCAGACCTCATGAGTGAAAAATTAATTGGAGATTTGACCTGTCCCTGCTTGCAATGCATTCACCCCACATAAAAAAGGTAAATTTCTATCCATAGCTACATCAATCCCACTAATAAAATCCATCCTCTAGTATAAAAATTCACTTTTATTTTATTACTGTGAAGAACGATCATTAAAGAATACGATCCCACATTCAAAATGTCCTCTATTTGTGCTCACCCTCCTCTTCCCAATTTAGAAATACAGCACTGAGGTTCCTCCCACATACATTTGAAATCCTTGCTGCCATGAATATAATTCCATCAGTGATAATTAGTGCAGATACAGAGGAAGAGGAGGGGGAAAAAAGCCAAATCCCAACACCCTTTCAACAGATTTAGTTAAGATTAAAATCCTAACCAACTTCGTGTTCTCCTGGGTTGTCAGAAATCTCGACAGCGTACAGCTTCAGCCCTTGGTAGCTTTTCCCAATATTGTAAATTCTTGTGATATTTGGGCACATTTTATTCACAGTTTTCATCAACTGCCAACAGAAAAAAAGAGAAAAAAAGAGAACATATTTAGACAATGCAGCATCAAAACAGATCCACTATGAATTGGTTCGTTCTAAATTGGATGCAGTACAAACTCTTCATTTGCTTCTCTGATTACTTCTTGGTTGTAAAAGCTTTATGTTTAGTTCATGAATTTATAGCTCTGCTATCTCATTTTTAAAACATTCTGCCATGGAGAATAATTAAAATAATGGAGAGTAATTAAAACAACCACACTCTGTGAGGTACTATAGGTAAGTGACTTGAGGTGACCCAGGGTGTCAATGCACAGAAATGTATTTATTTTGCAGGTTGTCAGAGTCTCTCCAATAGAAATATTAATTTTTTTTCATTCTGCCAGCAAATAGAGATATTGCATTAAAAGCAGTTCTATTTTAGCTAAAGGCTAAAACCATATTGTATAAATAATGTTACTGAGTCAGACCTGTGTTTACTAATTTCTCTCCTCACACCTTCTTCAAATTGAAGGAAACTGGGCTGGCTGATGTTTCCCTGCATCCTTGCAGCTCCACAAGCTGAGAAATAGGGAATGTGAGCCTGTTGTCTCAGAGCTGCCTCTGAAACCCAGCAGAGAAACTCCTGACTCTGAAACTTCCACGTGCAGAAGCTTTCCTGACGTGCCTGGCACTGCAGTGCTCACAGGACACCAGGAACATCAATTTAGAGAAGTGGTTGGAAGTATGGAAATGCTCATTAATAGTGAGAAAAATGCCCAGAACCAAGTTCAAAGTATATTACATTCAGTGGAAATATTTGTATTGGCCTCAGTAAGCTCTCCATCATCTCTTTAATTGCAAACATGTGATTATTTTCTGAGTCAAAGAACTTTTCCTGCATTAAAACCTTTGTAGTAACGTTTACTGTGACTCTTTAGGTAACATGTAATGCAATGGAGTTAATGGAAATACAGTGCTGAAAATGAACGTGTTTCATATCTGATCTTCTAATTTCCATTTCCTACAAATGGCACAATATTTCACCTCTGATCTGGGTTTGTTATCTCAAAGACAAGGCTGTACTCAAATACCCACATCAGACATGTAACAGCTTCCTGTGCCGCATGAATATATACAAATACATACATAGCAATGAACACAAAATTAATATTTTGGGCTGTAAAACAATGCTGCACACAAGATACAGTGAGCATTCCTACTGACTGGAAGAAGAATATTAAATGCTCTTTCACAAGGAGAAAACTGGAGCTGTAAATTTCATCCTCCTAACCAGAGACTTGTATTAAAACTACCTGACACTGAGAAAATGCCTCCCTCTCACAAATACTTGATTATTACAAGTAATGTAATGCTTCCAAAACATGGCCCAGGAACACCATCTCTTCCTCCTTCGGTGCTGATAATAAATCACTTCAAAGAACAGCATTTTTCTAAGATGGTTGGTGGTGAAGTAGTTATGAAAAGTGACAGTAATGTATATTTTGGGGGGTTTGGGATGTTTTTGATTATTGTTGTTTGTTTGTTTTTAATAAGAAGTTGACTCTGGCAGTTATTATTCCACTTTGCACTGAAGTTTTGAGAATAGTTTTGGGAACGTAAGACTTGTTGCAATGCAACCCACAATATTCTGCCCACCAGCAATTAAAATCCAATGAGCTCTAAAAAATTTAACTATTTTGATACAGAAGAAAACAGAAATTTTTCTGGGAGAGCAGAGAGTTCACAATTCTCAACCACAGTCACAAATTTTCCATTTGTATGAAGAGTGCAGAAACATTCTGGTTTAAAGCTGTGGTTTTTCCCCAAGATATTTCTAACCTGACCAACCTGCCTTTCTGCAATGACAAAATAAATACATTTTATTTTATTGTTCCTGACAGTAATTATGCCAATTGAGTTCCTACTCGTCTAATCTCTGTGCTAAGAAATATAGGCCATGAAATCTCTACCAAAATAAACGTGTGACTCAGTACACAATTGCTCAATAAAACCCAGTGGTGATTCATGCAGTATAAATACACTGAAAATCCAGCACACAGCAAGTGAATCACACACATCAAGTCCAAACATATTATCTTTATATTTGAAGAGAAAGTGGGCAGAAATATTTCTTCAGGACAGCCCACACTTGTGTCTGTGGTGATATGAAGCAAGATTAAAAACAATAACAAAGCCAAGAACAAGGCTGGCTGTTTGAAGTTAAAGGAACAAGATTAACAAGGGTGGTAGATTTAAAATTATACTAACAGAGTTTTTTTTCTGGTGAATTTTTGCTGATTTTCACAACTGTGAATATGGAATTGAACTCTAGAGTTTATTCTGATTATCCAAACCCACTGAAATATATGAGAAAACTGATGGCTAAATCAGAGTCAAATCTAGAAGGAGAAACCACCATGTCATTCCCCTCTCAAATACACATGGAAGAAAAAAAGTGGCACATCATATGAAAATACTCCCTCTGTCACGTAGTGTCACCTCTTTCAGGTCAGTTTATGTACCAATTGGGACTTTATTGGACTGCTTCTTCTAATAGATTAAAAGAGGGAAAATGTTTTAAAAACATACTGTAGAGTTTAATAATATTTTGTAGAGGTGGAATCCAGATTCCACAGGGCTGAGAAGCCTGGAGCCATCCACCCTCCACCACACACCAGCCTCTTTGCCTACCTGCCTCATCTCCTTGTAGTTGTGATGCTTAAAGTCCAGATTATCAGTGGTTGTCATTTCATTTCTTCTGTGGTAATAATTGTTTGGGTCTGAGAAAAGAAACAAGAGTTTTCACATGCTTAGGAATTTAAAATATAAAGGTGCTTTGGCACAATGCATGTAAGGAACGTGGAAATCTGAATTCCACTGTCCTGTGTGTACTTAAAACAGGTTTTCAAAAGCAAAACTCAGAGAAACAACTAATTTTAAATATTTCTAATCACTGCCCAAATCAATTCGTACAGATCCAAACAAAAGCAAAGAAGCATCAGCCTCCCAGACAGCTCCTCTGCATTAAGAACTGAACTTCAACAGAAGAGCAGAAGGGCAGCCTTAGGCTGCAGAGGAGGGGAAAAGTCGTTGGGAAATGATGAGTCAGATGCAAGATAAAAGAGTGGAAGAAAAATCAAATTAGAGGAAAAAGCCACAGTAAATGTTTTGTGTCCACTTGATTAATTTACTCTTGCAAGGAATTTTAGTTTTCTTGGTGAGTACTTTCCAAGTCCACGCACTGCTTGCAAAATATGGACAGGAATAACTGTGTACATTAAACATTCCTAATTATCTTCCAGAAGAGTTCCTGTGGAAGTCAGAGGTGCTTGTTACTTAAAAATTTACATATTAGCTTATTAATGGATACTATTTATAGTTTGTTCACTTTGAAGTATCAAAGGAGGATATGTGGTCAGAAAAGAATCTTTTGTCTCCTTGACATTCCAGGCCCTTCACCTGTAAAAAAAACTAAAAAACAGGCCAAGACTGTTATGGCTCAGCTTTGAAGTTGCTGATAAATGTGCTCCTAGCCTAATCTACTATGATTTATTTTCAGAGACAAACAAGTCTGTTTGGAAAACATCAGACACATTCCTTAACTTGCCACATCTGGGATGTCTGGAATTTTGAGTAATCATTTGTCAAGCCAGTGGCTGTCAGGCTTCAATGAAAAATTGTTTCCCTTCACACAAAATCATCTTCATTGGTTTAAAATTATTGGGGGAAAAGCGAAATGTGAAAAAGTCCAAATATCATCCTATCTTATTGCAACACAAAAAGACATTGTCTCTAGAGAAAAAAAAAATGGTTTTAAACAATATCACCTGTCAGCTGTGACATTTTTTGGGGGGGAAAGAACAATTCTGAGTAGCAAAAATATGTAGTTAACATCCCACAGCAACAAATCCTTAATGAAATTATGGAAAACTCACAACACTGCAAAATACTTTATAACATTTTAAAGTTTCATATTTCTGGCATTAAAACCACTAAATATTCCCATAAAATGCTAAAATTTTTTGGAGTTTTTTGCACTATTTAAGTTATTTATGAAATGAAACATGCAAGTTTCATTAAGCTTCACAGTAAC
This sequence comes from Trochalopteron elliotii, assembly GCA_024734555.1. Taxonomy (NCBI): domain Eukaryota; kingdom Metazoa; phylum Chordata; class Aves; order Passeriformes; family Leiothrichidae; genus Trochalopteron; species Trochalopteron elliotii. The sequence goes on along the minus strand of JANPWX010000455.1, from coordinate 252,577 downwards.
ACGACCCATCCTTGTCTCCACTTCCATTTCCTAATCTACAGCAAAGATGCTGGAAGGTCAGTTGAAGGCTGCTCTACAAATATGACTGAAAAATGTCCAAAAAAAATCTTGTTTCATGAAAACCAAGGTTAATTTGTAGAAATTACTCATTAATATACTGATGGATAAGAAACAGAAATCAGAAAAACAAAACCCCACTTCTTAAAGAAACAATGTGTTAAATGCCACACAGAATATCTTCATAATTGAAAAAAATACCCCCACGTTGTAAAAATACAAAAATAAACATCATAAAACTGCCAGGATGTTGAAGGTTTTCTGTATCACCACGAGCCAAAATATACAGCAACTGATTTTTTTCCCCTGATACTTTAATCCCATTCCTTTCAAAGCCTGGCTCTTTTTCCATACATCAAACACTAATATCATGGGAATGACTGTGAATGCTGCAGAGTTGGTGGAAACTTAAAAAAATTGTGCAGTGAGAATGATTGTATCTCTGGCCCTTCCTCAACAACAGAGCTCAATTTGACAGTTCCCTAGGGAATTAACACTCATACTTTGCCAGGCTCTGCTGCAGCCTGCTTGGATCTCTGGATTTCTGCTGCAGCAGGAATACAGATTAGAACATTAAAAGCTAAAATGTACAAAGGCAAACAAGGCTTGCACACAGCTGGATGGGTCCACTTCGGCAAAAATTATTTTTTTTTAATAAAACTGAGAATAAGAGACTGAGGAACTCAAACCACAGAAGAGTTATAATAGAAACCTATTGATTTATTCACAGAAATTCTGGAGAAAGTCTTTCTTTCTTCCAAGGAGAAAAGGTCCTGCAAAACTGTGGCATTCCTATTTATAAAGAGGAATATATTAGCTTTTTCTACCACTAATCTATCTTTGTATCAGCAGTAGAGTTAATGAGGTTTGCTGGTAGAGGCACCTTGTTCCCTTCATCCTTCTTTGTAAAGATGGACAAGTTGTTAAGCTGTTAAATCATGGATTCATTGGGCCACAGAATGGCCTGGGCTGGAAGGGACCTTAAATCCCATCCAGTGCCACTCCTGCCATGGGCAGGGACACCTTCCACTGTCCCAGGCTGCTCCAAGCCCCAATGTCCCACCTGGCCTTGGGCACTGCCAGGGATCCAGGGGCAGCCACAGCTTCTCTGGGCACCCTGTGCCAGGGCCTGCCCACCCTCACAGGGAACAATTCCTGCCCAAAATCCCATCCATTCCTGCCCTTTGTCAGTTTGAAGCCATTCCCTTGTTCTGACACTCCAGGCCCTTGTCCAAAGTCTCTCTCCATCTTTTTTGTGGCTTCCCTCAGGCACTGGAAGGCCACAACTTCACCACATCAACACCTTCTCCTCTCCAGGCTGAACAATCCCAATTCTCTCAGCCTTTCCTCATGAGAGAGCTGCTCCATCCCTCTGATCATCTCTGAGGCCTCCTCTGGATGTTCTCCAACATCTCCATGTCCTTCCTGTGCTGGGCACCTCAGAACTCCAAGTGGATCAATTCCCAACTACTTTCCAGCATGAGAGCTCTGAAAACTGCCCATTAAAAGTACCAGAAAGGACCAACTGCTCAGCAGTTGATGGAAAAAAAAAAGATATTTTCACTTATTACAGCTCTACAGCACCCCAGTCAGTGAAGCCCTGATGCTTCTTCCAGCAGGTTTCAGTTTCTCAGAAGTGGTGCTCCAAATGTAGGCCATGATGAAGGCAATTCAAGGGATTCAGAGAAGTTCTTGATTAAAAGGGTATTCTGGTTTAAATCCTTTAGACTGCCTTCAAAAACCTCAATGTGCTGTTTCACCTATGACTGGGTTTTTTTAATTTCCATGTAATTCAAGTGAATTTGACTTGTCTTCACTAAATTGAACATCTCACAGACAGCACATGTGTAATCTTGAAATAAATCTGCTGGCAGCCACATCAGGCAATCTGAAGTTTTCTTCCAGATGATCTATTTCATGGCAGCCTCATGAGCATTGCTCATGAGCATTAACATCACACATGAAATCAGCAACGAAAGGATATTTTTCAACTACAAACTGATTATTTTCTCCTTTTATGCTCAGAAGTAGATGCTGGATTTAAAACTGCTGTTTACATGACCATTTATAATGAGAGATACTTGTAGAAAGTCACATTTTTATCAAAAAATGAACACAACTCTAGACTTGACCATGTAGCCTGGCACTAAGAGAGAAGCAGTAAAAATAAGACTGAAGCCACTGCAAAACACAGTACTCCATTACAGAGCTGTTAAAGTTCATTTTTTATCTTGGGTTCAAAGTAACAACATATCCATGGTACCAGTGATAGTTTCCTATATAAGAACTATTAAAAATTAAATTTCATCCCAAATTCATTCCATTAAAATAATTGCCTCTTGCCTTGAATACTCCACAATATAAATAAATGCATGAAGAACTCAACTAATTTTCCCTCTCCAATCTCTGGGTGCTTTTGATCACATGTAATTTCGTTTTGACCTTCCTTAGGTTTGAGAAAGAGAAGTCAAGGAAAGCACATCCATCCCTCTGAGGCAATTGCAAAAGATTGTGTGTGTCAGTCTCCCTCTATGGAAATACCAGCATTTTTGGAAAGTGGAGAGGGAATTAAATGCTTGTGGTTTTTGTCCTCTTTTTGCCCTCTTTTCTGAGACGTGGCAGCTCTGATTGTTGCAATAGGTAGGATTTTCTGGCATCTTTCCTGCAAGGTGCAGGAAATCTTTCTCCTGGTGAAACTGCAAATCCCTTCTGTTGCCCAAAGATATCACTAACATAGTTGGACAACACAGCTTTTTGGTTTTTTTTTTTTAGCTACTGTAACAGTCTAGAAAAGGCTTTTTGTCCAAACTAGCCTAAGATACAACAAAACTGTATGTTATAGATAAGATAGAAGCATGTCACTGATAAAAATTACAGTTATCTTATATAATACTGCTTAGATAAGCAGTAACTTCTCTGTTTCAGTTGTCCAAATCGTGTTTTACCATGATTTATCCAATTTTTAGTGCATCTACCACATGCAGCAGGTTTTATGGACAGAGCCCTACCCACAGGAATGGGTTCTAGCTGCCTTTAACCATTTCCATCTCATTCCAACAGTGCTAACAACCTATCCTAGATTATCAACCTTATTCTGTTTTTTTCATTTTCTTTTATCTTTTCTCCTTATTCCTTTATTACCCTCCTTTGTGAGCCTGCTTGATGGAAAGCTGATACACAGCATAGACTGAATGCAAATGTTTTAACGTATGCAGGGATTAATAAAGGCATAAACCCTGAAATTACAAGTCCAGAAGACATGAAAAGTCTTCTTTGAAAATGAAAAGAAATTCAGAGTTACAAAAAAATGGGTTTCTTTCCTTCTACCCTCCTTTAGCTGGGGTATTTCTCTATGCCCCAGGCTTCGGAAAGGCTAGAGGTGTGTGAACTAACAGAGCTCCACCTCCTGATTTTGGTGTATTTAGGAAAACTGGTAATTTTTTATGGAAAAAAAAAAAAAAGAAGTCAGGAAAGAAGAGCCCTTGGTTTCCAGCCCCCACAGCCAACACAGAGTGTAGGACCAGCAGTGTCAAAGTCGCTGCTCCCATGACCAAACCATCCGGATATTTAACTCAGAACAAGCAAAATTACACCAATAAAAGGTGAGGAATCCACTTAGAGGGAGCTGCAAAAAAAAAAAAAAGTCCCATCCTACAGGAAGAAAATGTGCGTGGAAAGGCCTCTGGAACCTGAGGAACAGCTTTGGCCCGGGCACCTCGCGTGCAATGAGCAAAATGAGCAAGGAGAAAGAAATGCCAGCTCTTTCTGAGCTAAAAAAGATGGGTCAGCACTTATCCAAACTTATTAGTTCTTCAGTCCAATTACATTTAGAATGAACACACCCCGTTCCCATTGTGTTTCTCAATGAATGAATCTGGTGTTTTCTTTCAGGAATATACTGAATCAGCCACTGCGGGCAATTAACTCAATAAATGACTACCAGGGGGACGCACTGATGCTGTTTCCATGTGAATCCAAGATCTGTGAAAAGCTGGAAGAGCACTCAGCAGGACAGTGCTGAAAGTGGAGATGTGTTCCCAGCTTCACCCACTGACACAGACCCGTGAAACTGAAGGCTAACAAATGGCAACACTGCCATGCAGAATTTGGGCCTTGGATGGGTGTAAAGCCAGTGAGAATCCAGGGTAAAAAACTGCTGTACTTCATAAAAATCACCTTTCCAAATACTGTCTGCTTTTTCCCATTTAAATGCAGTTTTAGAGGAGAGAAAGGGATCATGAGAATTTCCCTACAAATTGCCCTACAAAACAGTTTGGGTGTCATCTCTATTATTCCCTGGAGACCCCTCCGTGTGTCCTGTGTGCCATGGTGCTGAAGAAAGGTTCCTTTTCCTTCAGCCTTACACCCTGGTTTATAGAGAGTAGTTCCACACAGGAATTTGGGATAAATCACTGCTCTCTGAGAGTCCTTTCAAGAGCTGAGAGGAAATATTGTCTGTGGAATTGCCCATCACAATGGGAAACAAGCAACCCACAAAGGTGCAGTGTTCTAAACCCACAGCTAAAGGAAATCAGAATCCTCCTGAAAACAGGGAAATTCACATGCACAGGGCACCTTTGGTCACTGCCATCAAGTCCAGGATGTATTTTTTACCCACTGACAGCAGTTGTCTGTGTGCTGCTGAATTTCAGTGCTTCATGATAACACATCTACAGACTAAATTTTATGACAGTGCTTGCTCCACACTTCTCATTGGCAGAGAATTATCCCCTTCCATGCCCCAAACAGTTTTGCTTATTTTTTCCCCCCCTGAGTGTTTAAATATCCAAAGGACAAAAATCAAGCTGTGTCTGCTTGGCATGTGAAGACCCTACATCACCAGAGGAACTGGAGACAGCAAGTTCTGCACAGAGGTAGGAACAGTAAAAGCAGTGATGAAAGGCTCTGGAAAGTTTTTTTCTGGCTTTAGTGTTTCTGAAAACACTATTCACAGACCTCTGCAAAAAAAATCCCCATGGTGCCAGAATTTGAGATCAAAGAAAACAACAACAACAACAACAACAACAACAACAACAACAACAACAACAACAACAACAACAACAACAACAAAGATGAGAGGTGTGGAATGAGTAGAAAGCATTTGAGAAAAGAGGTTTTTAAAAATATTTATGTGCATGTACACACAGAAATGAAGACATAAATCCACCACAAGACTATTCACAATGTGCCTGGCAGAACCATGGATTTGGCAGAATTCACAGTATTGAATGGGTTTGGGTTTATTTTTTTAAGTGACCTTGCACAGCATAGGACAATTTCCCCTCACTTTTGGTTTGCCAAGGATGATGCTGGATTTAATAACACTTGAAATATCCTAGAAATTCCTTACAGCCCAAACTCCCCTCCTTCCTCCCCACAAGCTAAGCACTAGTTCAGCAACAGGATTTGCTTTCAAAATATTTAAGGGAAGTTCTATGACCTATATAATAATAATAATAAAAAATAAAATTAAAAACCAGGCTATGTAATTGTTATTTCTTGCCTCAGAAGCTTGGGACATCTGCAAGTGCCTGTCCCAGTACAGAATCCTGTTATCTCCATTGTGCACGTGCACTCAGGAAGATTTGTTGCACCGCATTTAATCCCAAACAACAAAGAAAATCTTGTTAGGTTATCCAGGCAATCTTGTTTTATTACTAAAGGCATGTAGATAGAGATGCTACTTAGAGATATTACGGGTTGATATCAAAAGTTATCTTGATGCTGTCTGTGGGCTTGGGCAGATATTTCTGTTTCTTTTTGCATAACCCTACTCGCTGAAGATAAACACCGTACCAAAAGCAAAGCCATCCAAAGGAAATGAGATGTTTTGAGTCTTGCCACAGGCAGCCACGCCAACATTAATTAGGAAAGGCTCTCCTTACCTGGCAAGGGGCAGCCCAGGATCTCCAGCCTCATGCAGATGCTGCCCTCCTCGAACCAGGAGCGGGGGTTGATGCGGATGTAACGCGCCACCAGCGGCACCGGCAGCATGTTCAGCACTGGGATCTCCTTCTCGCTGTTCCCTCCAAAAATCTGGGCAGGACAAACAGGGGGAAATGGCAAAGTCACTGCTTGCAACTGTCTCTCAGTGGTTTTGGTAAATAGAAATGTAAAATCAGCTTTCGGGTTCAGGCTGATGGTGGCTCAGGTCAGAAGTGCCCTTTGAGGATGGCGATCCCCCCATTCCCCTGGAGAATTTTGTACCTTGGGATTTGCTCTTAAAATCAATGGGACCACTGAGAGATGCCACCACTGACTTATCTGTGGCCAGTCTCTGCTTTCCCACCTCTGCTCTTCCTCATAAAACATGTTTCATCCCACTCACCACATCTCCAGATTCGTTTCTGACAACAGTCCATGCGTGGCTGTCATTGCTCACCAACACTCTGTAAGAGGTCACCCAGTTACTCCTTGAGAAAGAGAATAAATAAGTTATTCTTCACAACTTAGAATGGCTGCACATTATTTAATATAATCAAGCTTAAAAGGCTGCTAGCAGTGGAAATCCCATTTGGCAAAGTCATGCCAGTCTGGTTTCAACAGACTATTCAAAAATCCTAGCACACACAAGCAAAATCCTGGTGAGATAATATTCTGGGATTCCACAAGGTGAGAGACTTGCTGTTCTCCTCTCCTTTGTTATGCAGAGTTTGGGATAAATGGCTTATCTAGAACAGATTTATGCAGTGTTCAAAGATCATCTTTTCAGCTGCAGAACATTTATTAGTTCTGCTGTTATTACCAGAGAGGATGGGAAAAAAGTAATAAATCCTCAAGGATGAAACATCTGTGAATTTCAACGAGCAAAATTTTCATTTCTTTCAATAGAAGAATAACTGGTGCCTGCAGTTACTCTTGTATTTATTAGCAAGACATAGGGACAGAGAGACAATTGATCACAGGACTACTGCACTCCTACAATATTCTGATCAATCCCCAGTAGGCTGATTTTTCTAATGTTATCTCATATACAGCAAAATCCCCTGTCATCTAAAAATGTCAAATACTTCAGTTTTGCTTCATTTGGATCCATCTAAAGAAGAATATGAGGAAATGTAAAACGCTGCTTATTATATTCTGGATTAAAGCTGTGGAGTTTCACACTGGCTGGGCATTACCTGTGGAAATGGGTGCACAGGGATGGAGAAGGCTGAAGAAGGTAATGCCTAACTCTCCTCTCACATTTGTTACTCAGAAAGAGCAGCAGTGATTTAATTTTTTGCCCCTAACACCTGGTTTCAGCAGGCAGGGACTTGGAGGAGAAGTTGTGGCTTGGAGGAAGGTTTGTACCATGAAGTCAGTCCAGGATGATCAAATTCCGTATTTATGTGCAACCAGCAGGGCTCTGGAGCTGCTCTCCTTCAGCACAGGTTCTTAGCTAAGCTCCAGTCCCATGGCTGGGAGTGAAACCAGGGTTAGGAAAGCTCTTGGCACTGGAGAGAACAAAAGGGGCCTTTGGGGCAGGTATTGGAGAAGCAGCAGAGCATAAAAACTGGAGACCAGGAGTACCTGGAAGGACAGACACACCTAAGAACTCCCCCTTGTACTGCTCCTATACAAACACATCTTTGATTTGTTTTTTTCTTTTAAAAATCAACTAATAATAGCAAACTACCTACCAACACACACCCCCACACTGAACCCACTGTGCCTGTGTTTAAAGGGACAAACCAGCCTTTATGTGCTCACTGAAGAGAGTCAGGCTTCTAATGAAGACCAAAAAGGGACAAGGATGGAATAAGAGTAAAACCATCAGCCCCAATTCACCAAGCCTTGTACAAAACAGACAGCTGAGGGGCTTTTTTTACACACCTAAAAACAAAGATGAGGTAAATACTTAGTAGGATTTGGAAAATCACTTCTGGACATTCTATACTAATGCTCCCAAAAGAAAAAAAAAAAGAAAAAAAAAAAGAGAGATTCTGAAAAAAAACCAAAAAAAACCCACCACAACTGAACAAACCCAGCTCTGTTTTAGGCACTAAACCAGTCCTTTGCAACTCTTTCACCAGCCTCCTTCGGTGAATAGATTTTCCATTCATGTTAGATTAAATGGAAAAATCTTGACTATTGCCAAGCAGACAACTTTTTGTTATGGGAATGAAAAGAAGAGTACATCTATCACTTGTAATGCACACAACTTTAGTATTTGGTAAACAAGTGTAACAAGTTAGCAGCCCTCTGAAAATCCTAATTGTCTGCCTTTCAGTGGAAGGGCTCCTGGGGTAGGAGATTTACTGGAGAGCACAGAAGTGCCGTGCTGGCACTTCTCTAGAATTTGGCTGTAAAATGATAAATGACACACAACAAAATAAACAGTGACTTCAGCATGTTCAGCATAAGTTTCTCCTGACTCTTGCATAAGAACTTTCTTCCCTCAGCTTCTCTGTGCTCTTAAGCTGAAGAAAGGCTGATTTACTCCTGTCAAATAAAGGAGCTAACAAGAAAGAAGGAAAGGGACTTGAGACAAGGACATGGAGTGCCAGGACATGGGTGATGAAAGAAAGTGGGTTTGGATCAGATATTGGGAAGAAAATCTTGGTTGTGAAGGTGGGCAGGCCCTGGCACAGGGTGCCCAGAGGAGCTGTGGCTGCCCCTGGATCCCTGGCAGTGTCCAAGGCCAGGCTGGATGGGGCTTGGAGCAGCTTGGGACAGTAGCAGGTGTCTCTGCCCAGGGCAGGGAGTGGAACTGGATGAGTTTTAATGTCCCTTCCAGCCCAAACCATTCTGTAAAATGGCCAACAGCAAAACTCTAAAAAAAGAGGAAAATAGCTTCTTCTGAATTACTAGAAAAAGACAAGCTTGAGATCAAAACACCTGGGCTTGAACAAGGGTGCTGGTGGTAGTGTACATATTCAATGCACATAAAATTATATTGGGCTTTTTGCTGTTTTTATTTATTTATTTATTTTCTTGCTCATTTTGTTGAGGGTTTTGCATGGGCTTTGCATAATTGGGTTTTTTTTTTACTGTTCTTGGCCACCTCTCAAAATCAGGCTGAATGACCAAAAGAGGCAACACTACAAACCAAATAACATCATTGCTTCTGAAGTATTACAGAACTTTTCTCACTTCAACTGCACAGATCAGATTACGAGGGCAAACACAACACATCCATATTCATTGCTCAATATCCACAGAAGAAATTCAAACAGAGCACTAAAGTCACATGAAACCACAACTGTGGACAGACTCTGTAACAGATTTTGTAAGAAAATCATGGCATGTATAGGATGTTTTATAAAACAACAAGCTGGCTTTACTGGCATGAGAAAATATTGCTGTCACAGTAACACTTTTAAGCTGGGACTTTTATTTAACATATTTTGATTTTCCCACTCCCTACCATTACAAGAGTTCAAACTTCTCCCAAGGGAAAACATATACAAGCAGCCCTGCACATTTTCCATCTTGAGTGGCAACAAGTAACGTGCTATTGAGAGGCAGAATGCAATTAAAATCCTAATGCACTGCATGCAGTCTTGGACCTCAGAGGGTCATGGATGAGGCAAATCAGTGCAATGTATGAAGGTGCACACCATATACTATTAACTGTGTTTGCCTGTAAGGAAGAAGCAGAATAAAAACATCACAGGGGATCAGATCCTTCTCTCACTGGCACTACATGCAAAGCTCCCTCCAGGGGCTTAAACCCTTCCCCCTTTTTCCCCCAAATCCATAATAAAAATAGCTTCTGGTAATATTAAGAAGGTTCCTGTAAATTCAGACACCCCTGAGAAATGGCACCTTCTCCCTAAAAGCCCCCCGCTGGGGAAGGGGAGCTCTGTGTGTGTTCTTGTGGTCAGAAGATCTGAAGAAAAACTGGCATAGCCTAAAACTGGGAAAGCTTTGGCTGAGTATCTTCAAACCCCAGACACTTCCACAGCTCCAGCCCAGCACAAGAACATCCAACTCACTAAATCTCCCCTAGAGCTGCAGTTCTCCCACCCGTGTGCGGCACGGGAGCACTGCTAACCCCAGGAAGCAGCTGGATGTGTTGCACATTCTCCTGCCTGTTTGCAGCAGGAACAGCACTTCCTGGGACCCAGGAGTTCCATGAACACCTGCTTTATTCATGTAGGCACAGAAATATAAAGGGGTTTTTGTGGCAATCCATCAGGGGAACACGGCAGCTGAAGCAAAGCCTTGTGCTGGAAGAAGTGTTGGGGAAATTCATCTGTTTGATCACCTGGTGACACCAAGATCCATCTCCTGGGGTTTGGGATTTGCAGACAGGGATTTCTGTCACATCCAATCTTTTTGGGGCCCATCAGCACTGAACAATAAAGCTGTCTAAAGAATGCTGAAAGAAAGCTGTAATGTTTTCCAAGACTCAGGATGTCCCTGCTGTTGTTCCAGAGAACCTCTTCTTGTTTCACTCTGTAAAATCTCCCAGGACTTACCTTTGCACTCCTAAGAGAAAAATAGAGATATTTGTTGGGTTTATAGAGTTAAGGAGACAGAATTCCAGGGAATTCCAGGTCCTAGGCCAACATTCAGAAAAGAGTGCATTAATTATCCCCTTGGCAGAGGGCAAGGAAATACAGAACCCATTGTGTGACAATCCACAAGTGCCTGAGGTTACCCCCAGCTCATCACCCCCTGCCACAAAGTGACACTTCTGCCTCACAGATTTCCTCCATGCAGGAAAAAGATCACCAGGTACAGATCTGACAGGGATCCTTTGGATTATTCAGGTGCATCTCTTTTAAATAATCCCTTTGAAAATTTATGGCAGCCTTATCTCTTCAGGAGCAGCCTATCTGAAAAATCTCAGTATCCACTGACAGTATTAATCAATTCCTTTCAGAGATAGTAACTGCAAAAATCAAAATATGATTAAAATTCACTTAATGTGGTGGATTTTTGAATTATTACGAATTACTTGATTTTTATCTGTAGTGCTCTGGCCTTAGACAAAGCTTATTTGAACACCTTCAATTTCAAATTCAGTTTCTTGTGATGCATGGAAACGTCCTGCTTTTCCATTTTCATCCAAAAAGAAAAGCTGAGGGACTAAATAACTTGCCCAGGGACAGAGAGAATAAACCTGAATCAAAGCAGAGAATTAAAAGCAGATCTCCTATAGCTTTGGCAGGCTCCTGTCCCAATAATCAGCTTTTCCTTATCTGACCACGGTATCAGGCAACTAGGCAAAAAGAGCATGGGCAGCACCAGGACAACAAAACATCTTCCAGCTGTGCCTTCCCTGACAAAATTTCCTGACTTTTCTCTCTGTGTGTTGGACCCAAGGCTGAACCCCAGCTGAGGAGACACACAAGTGCTGAATGGGAAGCAGTGCAGGGATGCCTAGCTTTCTCCTGCCCAGGCTCCAGCAGGCAGTGGATCAGCTGAGAATTGGGACTGTTTGGGTTTATTCTGTTTGAATAAACAGGATGTATGTAATATTTTAAGGCCAAGCCTCTCAATCATGGAAAGCTGAACGGGCAACAAGTGAAATCCTGGTTTGATTGACTTTGATCCTGGTCTCTGAGGATGCTTTTCCACATCAAGGAAATCCCATGTGATGATTTGAGGTGAACAGGTGACTTGAGGTGGTGGTGAGCAGAAGGTCAAGCCCAGAGTGGCAGAGAGGGCCACAAAGAAGACTGAAGGGATGGAGCACCTTCCTGTCTGGAATGGAGAGAACAGGAGTTGTTCAGCCTGGAGAAGGCTCTTGACTGGACCTCAGAGCAACTTCCAGGGCCTAAAGGGGCTCCAAGAGAGCTGGAGAGAGACTTTGGACATGGGATGGAGGGACAGGACACAGAGAATGCCTTCCCACTGCCAGAGGGCAGGGATGGATGGGATATTGGGAAGGAATTGTTCCCTGTGAGGGTGGTGAGGGACTAGAATGGATTTCCCAGAGAAGCTGTGGCTGCCCCTGGATCCCTGGAAGTGCCCAAGGCCAGGCTGGATGGGGCTTGGAGCAGCCTGGGACAGTAGCAGGTGTCTCTGCCCGGGGCAGGGAGTGGAACTGGATGAGTTTTAATGTCCCTTCCAACCCAAACTATTCCATGATTCTCTGACATTCTTGGAATGAGACCAGCAAACACCAGCAGAGCTCCCATGAACATCATCTACAACAGACCTGGCTCCAACTGAGCATTTTTATTCTTCTGCTGTCAGGCTAACCTGATTTATCTACAATACAAACCCCAAAAATTAATATAAAGTAGAACCAGTCAGGCAAATAAATGTGTACCCAGCAATAATTAATAAATTGACACACCAAAATACTTGATATAGCAAAATCTCTATACCAAAAAAATGCTGGACAAGCCTTATACTAAATGATACTCATGCAACAGAATCAGCATGATGGCAATTAAATGGCTTTCCACTTGAAAAATTAATTTGTACTCTCATGCAATTAAATGTAAAACCATTAATATTAATATTCTATAATAATATTTATGCTGATAAAATTTTAAATCACCCACTGCCAAACAACTTCCCAATAAGCCAAATCAAAAAATGCCCAGGCTAACCACAGGTAGCCCAGCAAGTTCTGCAAACTAATTAAAATAAATATGATTTAGTAGATGAAGATTGACTAGCCAGCAAGGGTATTTTTTTTTAATAACTGAAATCTTTGAATGTTTAATTTTTAAAATTGCTTCTAGCTGACTGAAATGAATGGACTGCTGTGAAACCCATCTCTTTGGAGGCCCTGTGAAAAAAAGCTCAGAGCCAGAATTTCACTTGCTTGAACCAAATTCAGCACACATTTTTCAAAGCTTTACTCAATAAACGGGAGTTGGGGTTGCAAATACCTTTCCAACCCAACATCTGCAACTTTCAGTCAGGTTTTTACAAGAATTTTATGACTTTCTAGAAAATCTAACACTCCTCACTCTAAGCCACTCTTTGCAATGAGATCTGCATGAGTTTGAAATTCCTTCTGCACCAGATCCTCTGCAGCTGCTGACCACAACCAAGCTGTGATGCCTTTTCTTCTGAACCTCTTTTCCGTGGCATTCTCAATTTTCCATTCTTTCTTGTGCCTATCTCACCTTTGTAAATCAGTCACGTATTTGAGGAGACAAACCCAGACTTTACAGGCAATGCTTCACTTTGTGGAAGTTTAAAATTCATTTAGAAGAACTTAGTGAATGTTAAAATACAGGAAAATGAAAGGCCTTGAGAGTAACCAGCAAACACACACTGCCACTCATGTCCACAGCTCAGAGAACATTTACAGCAATGCTGAAGGGTCTCAGCAAGCCCACAGAGAGGTGGCCAAGTGTGGAAGGGACACTGGTTTGGGGAGGGCACAAGTGGAGGGACAAGGAGCCTGATGACCCCAACATGATCCCCACCCCACCATTCTCACTGCAACAAGCCATGGTGCACGTGCCAAACACACAAATGCAGGCTGTGATGAGTAAGTGTGAGTAATCTGCTGCAGCAGATGCTGAAATTCACTGGAAGTCACCTTTTCCAAAAGGATTCGGCTCACTCGATTGTAAGTCCCTTCCGTGGAGGTTAAAAAGCTTTGGAGCTTTTCTGAGCATCCCCAGTGAGCCTCACTGTGCAGGGCAGGTTCTATCCACTCCTCAGCAGCCTTTGGGAGGGCAGAGTGGGCAGACAGAAGTTGTCCCTGGGGGTGGCAGTGACCTGCTCCCTCCCAGTGAGTCACGGAGGCTCAGGCAGAGCATCCCCATGACAAATCAGAGCCACAACAGAACAGCATCAGCTCTGACATCGTTGTCAAACAGACTTGTGAATGCATAAATCTGTCCCTGGCTGTGCTGTCAGCACCCCACCCACACAGCTGGCCACCAAGGCAGTTCCCCAGAGCCCAGGGGAGGTGAGAAGTGCTCATCAGAATGACCAAAGCTGTGACAAAATCCTAGGCAGGGGACAAGAATTGAGCTGGAAAATCAACAGGGCACAGGTGATGCCTTGGGAAGGCTGACCTGGAACAGAGACTGGACAAAGCTAAGAGAATAAAGTAGATATTTATTAAAAGGCCTTTAAGGATACACCTTGGGCAGGACAGGGCCTGGCCAGGGCTACACCCAAAATGGACACAAAATGGTCACAAAATGGATGACTGGTCACAAGGTTTCACACTTTTATAAATTTTGGTCCATTTGCATATTGAGGCTTAATTGTCCAATTACAACTTCAGATGATGAAGTCCCATCTTTCTTGTTTTCTATCTTCAGTCCACTGTTGTTTACACTTTTGGGCCTGCAAACTTGTAACCATTGTCCTTGGCCTTCAGCAGGAAAAGGATTTGTTTTGTTTCCTTACTCTGTGCAGAGCTGACTGGCACTAAATATGAGGCTCAGAACTGCACCCCAGGGCAGCACAGAATCTGAAAACCATGAAAGCTGAAACTTAAGGCATCACAGAGACTGAAATTAAACCAATAGATGGAGAGGCCTGGAGGTGCAGTTGCCAAAGGCTGGCTCATGAAAGCCCATGAGAAGGATTCACCATGCCACAGTCAAGAGAAAATATAACTTATTAGGTAAACCCATCATAAACATTAATCTAACATGTAACTGCTGACATTATTATCTCAAGGGAGCTCTTTCTGCAATGAGTTCAGGTTGTTTTATAACTCCCATCAATACACTTGATATGATTTCTATGGATTTGGAATGATTCACTCCATGAGGCTGACTTTGGGAAAGCTGTAAAAATCCCTGCAGTCCTGTCACCCAATCAGGACAAATAACAGTTTGCACTGATTTAATGCACCAGAATTCCTTGAGTCTGCACACAGCAGCTGCTTGTTTTGTTACATGATTTGGATAAAACATCGAGACAGATCCACTGAACTTGTGGAAGTTTCACCAGGGTGTGTTTTCACAGCCTCTGCATGGGGACAGGAGGAGCTGCTCTGAAAGTCAGTGCCAACTTTGTCTGTTGTACTTGTAAGCTGGGAAGGGTTTAGGGTTTATTCTCCTCTGCTCTCACAAGCAGCACTGCACTGCTGAATTCCTACCCTTCATGTGTATAGTGCAAAATTCTGTTTTCTTAGGTTGTAGTAACAGCTCGAAATACCTGTGAATATCCACTCCAGTTTCTTGAATGTACCACAGTGTCATTGGAAGGATTATCACTGCTCTTTCTCCTGTTACTGCTGGAATACTGAAGATGCTCATGTGATTATCTCTTCAGGAAGCCAGTGCTACTACTGAGACCATGACCTTAGTACCAGGAATAGCTGAAAAGACTCTGCCAGTGTTGGACTTGATGATTTTAGAGGCATTTTCAAACCTTAATGATTCTGTGACTCTGATTTTTACTGGCTTGCAAGCAAGGAAATTACCCCCTTGCCATTGAGACTGCCTAAAAAACAAACCTGAGCTTCTGAGAAACTGCCAGTGAGTGCAGCAATAAGTTGAAATGTGGGGCAACACATCCATTTTGTGACTGAAGAGCAGAATGCTGTACCACCGAAATTAGAAGCAAGCAGGCAAATTGCACTGACCTAAATTTATCCTCAACTGTATCTCTGGAAGGCACCCAGCTTGTTACAGACCTCCAATCCCCTCAGGACAGTTTGTCAAAAGGGATGCTGAGGCATCATGAAGAGCTACACTGCACACAGGAAGGGCTGAGGTCGAGGGGGTACTACCAAAAAAAAATTGCAAAATCATTCCCCTATTCAATCACAAGAAACTTGTCTGTAGCAAAAGCATGATCAGACACTGAATCCAATCTGCTGGATATTTATTATTTGCTGTCTCTACAGAGCAGCTCAGGGAAATCAAGCAAGTGACACAGCAGGGAGTGTGCAATGGTGTCTGCACCAGCTCCTAGTTAAAATGTTTCTTCAGCACTAATGAAAATAAGTGACCAGCTTAAAAGTGTATTAGTTTAGAGCCAGGCAATGCATGAAAGTCATTCCTTCCAGCCAGCAACACGATTGATTTGGTGTCTCCTCAAACCTTTTAAGAGCTATTGCAACTTTGGAAGGCACAGGGAATAACCTCTACCCAAATCAGACCTGAAAAATTAAGATGCCCCCTCTATATTTTTTTTCTAAAGACAAATATCTTGCATAAAAGTAAAAAATCTTCAATATTTTCATGAAGCTGAAAGGTCTTAAAGAGAACATGCTTGAAAGTAAGTCTATATTGATTTTTCTCTAAAAATATCATAGTTTTGCTGTGGAATTCCAACTTTCTGCCCAGATCAGTTCATCCATGCTTTTTCTTATTGCTGTCATTTTGTCATTCCATGGCATGCAGTGATAGTTCACAATTTACCATGACTGAAAGGTTAATTTTTAGAAAATATATCTCACTCACTGCAACATCACATCCTCTCCTGAAAACCAAAACATCCTCTGCATTCACACAGCCTGAAGCTTCATATCACTGTCAGCACACACTGACTCTATTTTGACATGTGGGTTTTCTCTTGATAACAAAAGATGATGCTGAATTATCAGAAGAGAGTTTGGTTTGTGGGAAACAAGTTTGCTCTGTTTTTCAAATTCCTGCCAAAGTGCTAAGAGTGATTAATAGTTTCATTCCCCCTGTCAAGAGAGTGCATATTTTAAACTACCACATCATTGCTTTAAATCCGTGGCACAATTCCACAGTGATGCTTCCACTCTACAGCCTTGAACAGTTCTTTAAAGATATTTGGTTCTCAAAACTGGAAGACGTATTGGCAGCAATATGCAGAATTACAAATATTATGTCTCCCCCAAAGCAACAGATATTCTGCTCACTTACAAGGCACTGGATTTTATTCCTATTATCCAGCACTTGTGGCACTCCTGATTTTTTGGATATCTTCAGTGTAAAAATCAAAAAGAAGTCCTGGTTCTCACAACTGGGCTCCACTTTTTCTGTGAAATTCATCATCTGCAGATCTTCTGGATGATCTAAGGAGATTTGCCCATTTATGGTGGCAAAAGAACACTTTTCCATGATTTCAGGTTTCCCAGGAACAACTGAGGTGCCTGAACAGCAACTGCTCTCGAGCCCATGTGCTTGGTTTGACTGGTAAAAGAAAGGACTCCTCAAATCCAGGATTTTTTGTTCAAAGCCTGTTTCTGCTTCTTACAGGCTTAAAAAAAAAGAGAGGAGAAAGATTTGATTCCCTGTGACCATCACAGAATTCACAGCTGAGCAAAAAAATTGACTCAGAAGTGCTTTTCCTTAAAAAGGAAATGATTAAACAATCCAAGTATTCATCACAAGCCAGGCTCAGTTTCCTTGTCTCCCGTCAGGTCATTAGTGTTTTCAAGAGCTGCTTCTGCAACTCAGCCTCTTCCTCCTCAAGGCTCTCCTATCTCAAGCTTGGGATGCACAAGAGGAGCCAAAATCCACCAGAGGAGACAGACAGGGAATAGCAGGAGAGGAAGAGACTGAGGAAAAGCAACTCCTGCCAGTGCACAGGAAATGGCAACCCCAATTATTTTTGTGCTCTTTGCATTGTGTGAAGCGTAACCTTCAGTTCATCATTGCATAGAAAGACCCCCAAAAAAACCCCAATGAGCAAAGGTGCATGTGAGCAGATCCCCCCTGATTGGAGTGGTCATGAAAACAACCAGGCTGCAGGTGCCAGAGCTGCTCCAAAGGAGGAAAAGGATGAGCCCAGCACCAGTGAAAGAGCTCTGGCTGCAGCATCACACACAGGAGAGCAAAGGCCAGACTGCTCTGAACTCAAGTGCTGCAGCTTTGCAGTGAAAGTTTGGTAGAGGATTCAGCAGGATGTCCCTGCCTGCCCTCCCCTGGCATTTGAAATGTCCTCATTAAGTCAGCAGCAGCAAACTACAGGGACTAGGACAGGTACAAATCTGATCTAGGCAGATCTTCCAGTGAAAGACGGGGTTTTTCTCATTTTGTTAAAAGATTCTTGTTCAATAAGAAGAGTTGGCTTATTGCTTCTTTATCCCAGTGTCATGGAATCACAGAGTGCTTTAGGTTGGAAGGGACCTTAAAGATCATCCTGTTCCATCCCCTGCAGTGACACCTTCCACTGTCCCAGACTGCTCCAAGACCCATCCAACCTGGTCTTGGATCTCCTGAGATCCAGGGGCAGTCACAACCTCCCTGGGCACCCTTTGCCAGGGCCTCCCCACCCTCACAGGGAACAATTCCTTCCTAATATCTAATATAAGCCTGCTCTCCTTCAGTGCCTCGCTTTTTTTATTTTTAAAATATAAAGCTGGGAAAGTCTCCAAGGCTTTGGACTAAATAAAAGTCTCTACCTCGGCTCCCCTGCCTGGCAGGCTTTCACTTCTAATACAACACAGATCAGAGAGGTGGTTTTTTTGGCTCCCACACCTACAATAAGATTATTCCCCAACATACGTTTTCATCAGTCATGAAAGCACTCTCCTCTTGTCACACAGCCTCATAAAGCTGGGAAGGTGCCTCAGGTAACAGAAGGGCATCTTTTGGTACAAGCTTTCATATCACAAACAATCCCTTTTGATCCCATCACAGTCAGCAGCTGAGGGTGAGGGAAGGAAAATCCTGAATTTCCTTTGTTTTCTGAGCAAAGCAGGCTCAGAGGAACCTTCCCACCCCAACACAAATCCTACCCCACTCTTTTCCTGTCCCTGACTAGGACTGTTCCTCCCCACAGCCCTGCTCCTTCCCTGGGGCACAGTTCAGGCCTACAGGAGGTGTTTTCAGGAGACATGAACCTGCCCCACAGCGCAGCTGGGCCTGTCGAAACCACCTTTGCTCCCATCAGGCAGGAATGTGCCTGGTTTTCCTCAAATCTGAGTAATAATCCAGGAGGAGCCTGGACCTGCTCTGCCAGCACCAATCCTGCTCTTCCTCCACACCCTCAGGGCTCTGCCTAACAATTCTTGATGGGGAAAGAGGGCAAAACCAAAATTCCCTGCCCATGGCAGGGGAGCTGGAACTCAATGATCCTTAAGGTCCATTCCAACCCAAACCTTTCTGTGATTCTGCATTTCAACGGTTCAAAAAAAAAAAAAAAAAAAACCCACAAAACCCCAAGATGACTGTGAATACCAGCTATAAATAGAGTGTCAAGATCTGCTAAAACTCCTAACAGAGCTGAACTAAAAATAGAAGCATGACAGGATGAAGCAGTGCAGCTCTGGCGTTGAGAGGAGCAGCAATGTCAAGAGGATGAATAAAGGAAAGAGTAAGGCTTTGCTACAGTAATTATCTACCTGCCACATGACAATGTGGGATAAATATAGAAACCTTGTTGCCAAATAAGCACCTACTCCCACAACCACGTTTAAAGGAATTAAAAAAAAAAAAAACAAAAACAAAAACAAAAACCAAAAAAAAAAAAAAAAACCCACAGAAAATTAAGAACGAAAAATACTCCTTTTCTAAGATGTAGTGGCATTTTTTTATGGTTTACCTTCAATTATACATCACATTCATTTTCTAAGGGAGAGTTCTGACCAGAATGGATCTGTCAGAGTGGTTGTGCATCTCCTGCATACTTGTGCAAAAGGTCCAGCAGCACAAGTGGAATTATCTGCTCAAATCAAGCTGTGAGACTCAATGACAAATTAAAAGGCCAAATAAACACATGAAGAGAAGGAAAAAAACCCCAAATCCTCACCTCCAGTTCCTGTTCCTGCCATCTGGTTGCTGCATCCCTCATACACACTCCATAACACTCACACAGGAGTAAATGCAGACAAATCTGGTCAAAACACTTATTTCTCAGTGCCATGAGCACATTCTCTAGCACAAGCAGTGGCCAGAAAGCTCAAAACTAGTGTATTTTTTATATATCTACAATATATATATTTGCATAATTATATGCAGATATGTAATGAAGTCGTATTTTAAAATAAAAATAATTATAATTTAATACATAAAATATATTAATAATGCATGTTTGATATATTTTATATATATTATATATGTAAATATATATATATATAGTACTGTAAAGTTTGTTTTATCTGCTCACATAAAAATCATGTTATTCTGGAGTTACAGCAATTACTTGGTGATTACCTTGGAATTAAGACATCTCAGAGGCATGGTTATTCTAAACTAAATGAAAAAGGTACCTGAAACCATAACCTAAGCTACCCAAGTTAAATATTGGAAAAGAATGAGGAAGTTTAACACAAGCAGATATGCCAAGGTGAGTATAAAGTCCCAGATGTAGATCATGACTACAGAAGTTTGCTACCCTTAAACTTCTATTTTCTGCCATATATAATGACTTTGCCTTTTACTGTTGCCCCATTCCATTACTTGACATCTCACAGCATTTCCAATCTTTCTGGCTTGTTGTTGTTTTTTTTTTTTTTAATTGAAGAACCAAAGCACATCAGGACATGAATTCCTTGGTCTGAAAGCTCAGAACCCCATGGAGGAAAGTCAGAGTGTACTTACGACCAGAGGGAGTTTCTTCCCTGTGTGATGACTCCAGTGAATTTTGTCAGCCTTCGAGCATCTACTTCAATCCACTGGTAGGGGTCATTTCTTCCTGCACACCAAGCACCATCATAAAAATCATTTTCGTTAACACCTGCCTGAAAAGAAGGCAAAGCTGACCATAAATCAGAGCTAAGAAACTGAAGGTCTTTCATGGGAAAAAGAAAGGAACACATCATTCATCCCCCTCACTCCTCTGGCACCACTTTTAAGACCCTTGAGGCCCTCACCAAAATATTTCCTTACTCAAGGCAGGGCAGGAAATTCTGGGAAGTCCCTTTGAAAACTAAGAATGTTTACATATAAGTTTAAGTCAGAAAATATAAACAGAGCTTCAGTCTGTTCTTGTGGCCTGATAGAGCCACAGGACCACAGCCTTTATCCAGAACAAATTATCCACATGGTCTGCAGAGTTTGGAAAGTCCTACAAAGCCAGCTCCAGCCCATGTAAATAATGGTCAGTGATTAGAATATCTCATTTCCCCTGGAAGCAGCAAAGCAGAGTGCAGGAAACAGTAACACTATCTCCCACCAGAACCAGAATTATTAATTTTCATAGCAAGGGTGGCAAAGGTTAAAAATTCAGGAATGTCTGGCTGTTCCCCAACTTGAGCACCAATCTGTATCCCAACTTCTGCTGGGAAACCC
This sequence comes from Trochalopteron elliotii, assembly GCA_024734555.1. NCBI lineage: Eukaryota > Metazoa > Chordata > Aves > Passeriformes > Leiothrichidae > Trochalopteron > Trochalopteron elliotii. The sequence goes on along the minus strand of JANPWX010000455.1, from coordinate 231,497 downwards.
ACCACAAACAGCCTTCCCACCACTTTCAAAGAAATAGCTGAAGGTATTTTGGGTAAGCTGTTTTCCAAATAAATCTGAACCAGAATTTAATGAAACATAGCATCTGAAGCCTTCAGAGATTTATTTTCCTTCTAAAGCCCAGGAAATGTTTGGCACCAAGCTGGATACTGCCATAAAGGGCACAGAAGCTTTGCCATGTGGTCCTCTGAGGCCACCGTGTATTTTTGTGGTGTTTCATCAGTGGTTTATGTGCATTTATCATTGCCATCAGTGCAATTCCAAGAATGGATATTGTAAAATATTTCCCAAATGAAAATGAAGAGCTTTGCAGATTTTTCTACCCAAACGGGTGGCTCTAACTCAGAGGGGATGCAGTGGTTAGTCCCTTTTCCCAGTGTGGCTCTGATGGCATCTGAAGGAAGTGCTGCAAAACACAAGACCCTGATTCAATCCATAAAATTTCCCATTTTCTCAGGTATTCAGGTCTGAGATAAGGCAGCTTAAAAATTATTTGTTTTCCTACATCTACCAAAATTAAATTAAGCCCCCTACTGCTATGCATTAGCTCTAATATTCTAAGGAGAAGTTTGTATAAAAATCAAAGAAAAAAACACAGAGAAAAAGCCTGTTAACAATGGGAGACAAATTCTTCAAGGAGAGCAGAACAATGGGAAAACATGAGAATACAAACACTGACCTGAGTTATAACCCTTCACAAGGAAAGGTCTCAATGCATTTTAAAGTAAGATGGAATTTGAAGTAGCCTCAGGCTTTAAAACCTTGCCAGGAAGCGTTAAGATCTACAGAGCACCTTGAACCAGCATCCTGCTAATCCCCTTCACACCGGGGAAATTCCAGCAGTTCCTGCAGGACAAGTCCCCCTCTCTCCCAACCCCTGGTCCTTATTAAGCTGAGGATATTTCCCACTGGTGTGATGCTCATCAGGGAACAGATCTCCCCTCCACGTTGCAATGAGAAGTGGAAAGCAGAAGAAAAAAGTGTGAAAAAAAAAAGTGCTTATTAAAATAAAAAAAAAAAACACCCTCCCACCTAAATTACATTCTTGAGTATCCATGGTTTCAACTGGGTTTAAATAAAGTTAAGCTAAATTTGCATATCAAATATGGGGAGTCTTAGTTTTCCACAGCTTAAAATACTCTAGCTTTAAATAGGTGCAAAGATACCATAAAAAAAACCAAAACAAAACCAAACAAACAAAAAAATAAAATAAAGAGAAAACCATGCTGCTACTTTCCCCTGCTCTCTTATTTTCTGGCATCAGCTTCTCTGAAGCTAAAAAAAAAGGTGTTTACTGTGTAAGAAGAAGCAGGTGTCTGTGTCCAATCAGCACAAAATACTGTGTGAAAAAGAGGAGTTTAATCAATGAGAAGTTCTTTTTAAAAATGTTTCTGAAGGAAAATATCTCAAGAAATTTATGCTACAATTTCTCTTCTCAAGCTTCAAGTCTATATTTTTTTCTGAAGGTGCTTTACTTCCCCCTGGCCACTTCAAAAAACTGCTTCTATAAAATAAAAAACTTATACACTCAATCAAGTATTTAGTAATTAGAATTCCTATTAAAATTCTTCGGAAAAATGATCATTCTTGGGAGAGGAGTACAGTTACCACCAAGTATTCTATCAAATAATACAGATCAAGATACCTTTCCTCACTAAGGTGTTTACTCGAATTTTAAAAATCCATATTGAATTACCAGAAAAAGCAGATTCAAGTTATATTATGGGTATTTAAATTATCTTCATAAGCAGGAGGCTGAAGGAGCTAATGAAAATTGGAAGCCAGGGCTAAGTCTTGAGCAAATCCTTTTTCCCTTCACAGAATATTCAAGAATAACTCCAAGTCTAACCCAGTTTGTGTTTCACTTGCAGCCAAATGCAAAAATATTTTTCAATATGCAGTGTCTTATGAAAAAACCCCACCCTTTTGGATAGAGGAGAGTTTTTTCTGTCACTCATAAATAAGTTATTCCCAAGTGTGAAAGTTGGAAATTGTAATCCAGCTAAACCAAGTCAGCTGCTTATTAGGTATCCAGAAAATAGGATGAAGGTCACAAATTCCTTTAAAAATAATACGACTTTGCATTTTAATTCATGTTTCTCTTCCAAATTAGATGTGTGCAAGGCAGAATAAAAACTTGCCCACAACACCAGTGTTCTAAAAGTCTTACTCTATAATGAGGAGAAAGATGATACTACCAAAATGTATTCAAATAAAGAAAGAAATTCCAGTCTTCTGCCACAAATCAGCTGGAGCAGCAGTAAAAATACACCAAATATCAAACTACCTCTGCTCAAATTCTTTTCCATTCCCAGTAGGATGATCAAAAAAATATTTTACCATAGGAAGTTTGGGAGGGAGAAAAAAAAAAGCATTACTCATCACAGGTATTTATAGCAACCAGTGCCAGTAGGGAAGAACTGAAATACACTGTGAGTAAATCTTCAATAATTTTGTCTTTTTGTTGTGATTTGATAATGCAGCTTTTCAAAGGGAACAAAGACCTGGAAAGACAATCATGGAATTACAAGATGGTTTGGATTGGGAGGATTTTTAAATCCCATCCAGTGCCACCCCTGCCATGGGCAGGGACACCTTCCACTGTCCCAGGCTGCTCCAAACCCCAATGTCCAACCTGGCCTTGGACACTGCCAGGGATCCAGGGGCAGCCACAGCTTCTCTGGGCGCCCTGTGCCAGGGCCTGCCCACCCTCCCAGGGAACAATTCCTGCCCAATATCCCATCTAAAATTTACTTCTTCCAGCTTAAAACCATTCTCTGTGTCCTGTCCCTCCATCCCTTGTCCCCAGTCCCTCTCCAGTCTCTCCCAGAGCCCCTTCAGGCACTGGAACTCCCCTTCATACACAAATGTCTGTGTTTGCAGACATGGGATTGCTTTACTTGGTTAATCTTCAGTGTCTGGATTTCTCCAACCAGGAAAATGAGGAAGGGAAAGAAACACAGTTTGACAAATTATTCACATTTCAACCACTCTTAATTATTGTAGGAGTGACAAATGCTAATGACTTTTATCCCTGAAGGCAGAGAGCCTCAACTAATATTATTTTATGCCATGATTTCTCTTGATGATGTTAAATTACTCCTGGTTGTGGCACTATTGCAGTCAGATCTCCAAAATATGGAGCTCTACTAACATGGCTCGTGCCCTTGAGAAATCCCACCTTAATCCCCACATTCAGGCAGGACTGGGAGGAAAATCAGATCCCACACAATTCAATGGCACAAGAGAAGCAGATCCTGCAAAGTCTTATCCAATTCTCTGGAATAAAGCACATACCAACTGATTCATTTCATGTACTTCAGATAATCTAAACAGGAAAAAAGGAAAAAAAAAGAACAACAAACCCTGAAAAGCTTTTGAAAAACTTAATTACTCTGCAAATTCTCTGTGAATTGAGGCAGTGCCAGCTACCTGGGGAGAGCCCTGAGTTTCTCAGCTGACTTTGCATCAGATGATGAGCTTGGGGAGAGAGAGGATTTTGTATTATTTTAGGGAGGAACACCACAGTCCCATATTGTGACAGCTCCGTGGGGATATCCAGATCACTGGACGAGGGCAGCAGCCCATGGAATTTCTTGTCACCATACCCACAGCATAACATGTTGACACAATTCCAGTGGCACATCAGTGTTTCTGAGCTGGGCCAAGTGTTTTCCTTCACGTACAGTTCTGAACAGCAGGAAAACACAGCAGCTTAAATCCCAGTGCCTTCTGCCTTTCCCCAGCAGGCTGCAACCTCCTGTGCTGAGCAGCAAAGAGAAATCACCAGGGACCTCATTACCCACCTGACACATCAGCCACCTGCTGTACCTGTCCCTGCCTAGAAGCAAATTCCCTCTAAATATGACTGAAATTCAGGAATCTTCATGCAGAGTAAAATGGAGCACTGAAACCCCAGTGACAGGACTGAAACCCCAGTGACAGGGACCTGCAGATTCTAAGTTTAGAAAAGTGTTAGTGCTGTTCATTTTTTACTAAGCCTGAAAAACACCTGTTTTTATAGAAAAATAAAGGCAAGCCCATTTTTTTTAACAGTTGTAGTAACCCTGTGGGGTGAGAGGGTTTAGGGAATTACTGTATCTATAGTTTCAGTAGGGATAAAGAAAAATTTGGTCTAATCCAAGCTTTGGGAAATTTTGGGAAGAGCTGAGTGACATTTTTTTTTCTGTTTTGCTTCCCAGTAAAAGACTGTGCCCTTGTCTTCCCTGGGGATTATATTTAGAGGAAACATCAGCCATTGGTAACTCTCTATTTATTTTATATATATTATATATTTATTTCTCACCTCTCTATTTATTTTAACACACTACTGGTGATGACAGGACTGCATAGACTCCTGGTCTAAACCAATGTGGTCTTGTGATTAAATAAATTGAACTTCAACAGCAGCATGAAAAATAAGTAGCCAGAACCAACAGAGAACTCAGAAGTTTGCACAGTCCTTGGTTTTATGCCATTATATAAACAAGACTGTAATAAAATAAATGAGCATTTCTCTAGAACTCCCCTGAATATCATCTGCATTCCATTTTTGTGATCATGAGGGGCTTCTTCCTAGCAGAAGATACCAAGTAAAGAAGCAGACTCCCTCAGTGGGCTCTCAAAAGACAATAAATATGAAGGCTGCAGGTGAGACCTCACCTTGCACACAACCCCATGAACCTGCCCACTGGATTGGAAAGGAAAAGACCATTCCCACCTCTGTGCTTTGGCTTTTCCAAAGTGGTTTCCTGAGCTTTCTGACCCACTTTAATACATTAAAACAAACACTAAAAAAAAAAAAAACAAACAGAAAGAAAAAAAAGATCAGGAGGGGTATGCAGGTATTTTCCCCAGAGAGAAGCTCAGAGAGATGTTTGTGCAGAGGCACAATGGGATTTTAACCAAGGGTGATGATCCCTCTTCCAGAGGGAAGCTCATTCCTCCCAGTCCCAGACTTAGTTCCCTAAGCATCAAACCTCTTCAGCTGGGGAGAAACACAAATCTCCATTTGTGGGTCTAATAATGAAAGATAACAAATTAAATAAACTTCAGAGGTCTTTCACTGTTGGCTCGGTGCTGATATCCTGTTTATGACTTCAAGTGTTGTGCTTTATCATGCAAAGTAATATTTTTAGTCTGGACAGACTGTAATTCAGAGAACAGTCCTAATAATAAACTGGGAAACTGAAACACGAGAAATGGGAAAATGGCATTTGTTCCTGCAAAGCACCTAAACACATTTTTAATCTTAAATAAAAGAAGTTAAACAGGACTGTATGTTAGAGAGTTCTGAACTGAAGCATTTTTTGTATGGTATAATCACTACTTCTGAAAAAAAACTGCCTTAGGGAAAGGGCTTCACTTGAAACCACACTTTTAATTAACCATTGTCATTAACTACAGGCAAACAACAAAGAAAAAAAGCAACTTGCTGTGAGAGCTTCCTTGCAGGCTGGTTGTGAAGGGAGCTGGGATGATCTGGAGCTGGGAAAGGAGCTGCCCCACCTTTGCTTGCTCACAGAGATCTGTCTGCATTCACACACCAAGTTTGGAGTTTCTCCTAAAACTCCACGAGCCCAAAGGTTATCCATCAAACTTACTCCCTGCTACCACCCCAGTGCTTCCCCTTCACTTGAATTACATGAGCTGACAAAGCAGTCAGAAGCAATAACTATCCACTGGTTCTCTTTGCTCAGCAGCACAACCTGGAGCCATTTCTCCCACTCAGGAGAAAAAAAATGGATGTTACCTGAATATTGAGCCTTCCCCGGTGCGCCCCGAGGCCGTAGCGCTTCGCTGTGGAGGCATGGAGCTGGAAGTCAGTAATTTTTAATGTCTCCAGACCAAGTGGAGGGCAATCTACAGAACAAAAGATTGATTAAATTTTAATTAAACAGGAAAAAAAAAATAATAATAAAAAAATCACAACAGAACAACACAAAACAAACAAGTATTCAAAGTCTCTGGGTTTCGGCAGTGCCAAGCTGGCCGGGGTCCTCCCTGGGACAAACGAGCACAGCAGAGCTGAGGGCAATGAGAAATGGCAGCTCCAGGAAAATCAATGAGGCAATGCAGATTTACACCGTTTCCAGGGGCTCAGATAGTTATTACTGCTTGCTCTGCGCTTCAGTTTTTTCAGGGACATGCACAGTGCTTCCTGTCAAGTGCTTTTCAGTACAAAACACCAGTAAAACGCCCTTTTTATTTTTCTTTTTGGTGTTTTCTTTTGCATCTCTTGCTTGGATTTTTCCCTCCCCCCCCTCCCTGTACTCATTCCAAGCTACTGTATGAAGTTATGTTTCTAATTAAAATCTGTTCTGGAAACTTCACTCAGAGTCCCTCCTGTTGCACAACAGCATCTGTTCCAGAGGTCTGGGAGCCCAGAGAGAGATGAGCTCTGCAGAGGTGGTGATTCAGCACAAACAGACCATCCCTCTAAGCCCCAAATTCTGCACATCCTTGAGGACAGAAAAAGCAAATGCCATTACTTTAGCAAAGCAGTGCTTGGAGCTCTGGCTTTGGAAGAGAAGAGATTGGGGAAAATCTGTTCTGTGATTACCAGGCAAATGTTTGGCTTTTTAATCCCTCACCAAAATGTCATGAGGTTATCAAAGTATGAAGGAATCATTTGTGTTGGGAAAGCCCTGGAAAATCATCAAGTCCAAGCACTCCCCCAGCACTGCCATGTTCACCACTATTGTCCCCAAGTGCCACATCCACACCTCTGTTAAATCCCTCCAGGGATGGGGACTCTGCCCTCGATGGTGGGAATGTACCTGAGAGTCTCATCCTGGTCATATTTAACTTCTGGGTGAAGTTTTGTATTATTAGGCACAAACTGGCAAGATGTGAAATTTCTCAGACTCCTCCTTAGCTCACAACAAACTGAAATCCCTCAGGAAAAATGTTACAGGCTGTCAATTCACGCTGCTGGTTCTTTGTTCATCCTTAGGAAGTTCTCACACAAATCCAGGGCCAAATGTCTCCTTCAGAAGTAGTAAAGACAAAAGCTAAAAATCAATGTATTTTCTAAAGTACCAACAGTGCTCTGAGTCTTACATAAGAGCTGAAATGTAGACAGCTCCTCATTTCAAAGAGCTTTCAATTCAATTATCCCAAACAGAGAAGATACAGGATGTGCAATGAAAGCCAGAGGAAGGAATAGCTGGGAGGATTTTGGTTTGATTGTCTGATTGTTTTAATTTCATTTCCTTATAGAGTGTTGCATCTTTCATCATACTCCAACTGGAAGAAGTCTCAGGCTCTGACAGATCTCTACTGGGAGTAAATTACATGGTTGGGAACTGCCTGCCTGCCTTTTTTTTAACAAGTTTGGTCCTCGAGGCAAGTTTGGAAATCAATGTCATGGTGCAATCCTGAGAGTGCTTTGGCACTCTGGTGTATATTCCTCTGTGAACAATCAACATTCTCCACACTCAGAAGTTATCCAGAACTACCTGTGCCAGGTCTGAGCTGAGAAAAAAAAGTCAGCTGAGAAATAAAAGCAAGTTGGTTTTGCATGCTCAGTTCATGAAGTATCATTTAATTCAGTGTTTATGCTGCCCCTACCAAAGGCAAGGGGCCATCTACAGCTCCTGCTGGGAGTTATAAAATAAAAGTTGAAAAGTCTCTGTGTTCCACATCCTGTTCTCTGCTGCCAAACTGCAGCAAAGGTTTATAGAGCTACCCCAGGTGTCACATCCCTACTCCATGGGATGCACAGTCACTATCCACCACTGCTCCTGGCTGTGCAAAACCCTTTTTTGATGAAACCTGTAGGAAATGCACCATTTTTGAGCCTGGCAGAGCAGGCTGAGGTTCCCTGCAGTGACATTCACTTGCCCATGAAGGTACGAGAAGCAGGTTTGGTTTTATTCAGAATGAAATGTTACTAATTCACTATAAAGCTGCAGAATTCCTGGGTTGCCTGTGGATTTAGGCTGGAAGATGGGTATTTCCAGGCTGGAAAAAATTCCCAGAGTATTCTGGTGTTTGCTTCTAGAGGAATTGAAGCTTAATAATAAATGTTCATGTGGATCTCAGAGAAAGGCACTTGACTGCTCTTTAGTTTTCAAGGATGAATTACTGAGTTCTCTGTGGATCCATCAGATTACCAGGCCAATATTAGGAAATGCTCAGTTTAGCAGGAGCTGTCAATAACCAAGACTGGGCTGTGTGAGCAGGCAGGGACTACCACAGGCAGAGCAGGCAACTCTGATAAAAACCCTGCAATGCATCGTTCGCAACACTCCCCTTCCCAATTTGCTCAAGCTTTCCAATATTCCAAGTGAAATCATGAGGATGTTTACCATCAATTCAACAGTAGCCTGGAATTTTATTTTTGACAGTTATCCATATAAATTAACAGGAGAACACCTGCTTTCTCTAGACTCTAAGCTGTGACTTCACTAACTAACCAAATAATTTTTTTTTTCTTTCATCTTGGTAAGAAAAACTCTGAATATTTTTCTCTAATACTTGACTAAAAATTAATGAAAATACTTTCTTCCACTGTTGGCTCCTCTTTCTCCAGTGGACATCCCAAACTGGGAGCAGAGCAGCAGGATTTGCATTCGAAGACCTTTAGATATTTCCATCTGTGTAACCCTGCATGGGGATTACATTCTTGGAATCATCAAGACTATTGTTTGCAGCAGCTTGGATGTAAGGAATTCATGCAGTTTTCCACAAAAGAAGACTTTTGATTTTGGTTTAAAATAAAATTATGTCTTCTATTTACAGCCATAATATTTGAATATTATCTCTTCAGGAATATAAATGTTTTCCACGTGCATACAAATTCCAACATCAATAAAGGGATGAAAAGAGGAGCACATAGATCAGAACAACAATTTGTAATGTTCAGAAATGGTGGCAACAAGTTTTTCAATACAGCCTCTTCTGATTGCCTCAAATTTACTCATTATAACACAACAAAATCCACATGAATTTGCCTTATCACTATTGGAAAAAAAACAAGCCAAACCTGAGTCATACTGTGAATTTCATTTTGGATAGATTATTTTGTTGGGGTGTGTGTCCCCTGCTTCTTAAAGCTACTGGAGATAACCAGGACAGCATAGTTTTGAAAAACACACGGGAAAAGAAACTGATTTATGGCATTCATAAAAACTTTACTTTTTAAAGTATTGCTTTAATATATTTTATTTAACTTGAAGAAACATTTCATGAAACAATGAAAATTGCCACCCAATCAGTAGGGCTGTCTTAATGATTTTGTACTCTCTATGCCAGTTTGGAAAAACCTTAGGGAAAGCTACAGAAATTGGACAGCAGGAAGGACCAGAGAATTGTGTGAACCTATTGCATAATGGATTCAGCTGGAAATGACCCAGTTATTTGGTTGTTTCTTTAACCAGCTGAAAATTTAATCATTAGAAAACACAGGGAATTCAACTGTGGCTTTGAGACATTGAAATGCATGCCCTAGGCACATAAGAACTTACCAAAAAAAATGCATTTCTTGTTCAGATAGACAAAAAGCAAACATTAAGCTTGAAGGTGCAGGGAAGGGGCTGTTGTGGACATTTCTTCCTCCCTGACTCATATTCAAGCATGATTTTGTGTGTGATTTGCAGCCATGGATAGGTACTCACTTCAGAAACCAGCCATTAATAAGATGTCTAGATCAAATGAATTAATTCCAAGCTCTAAAAAGAGACAGGGCTTGGATTCAGAGTTGATAACATTTGTCTGTGAGAGTGTGTTCTTGTGAGGTTTGCATTCCAGAACAGCTTTCCTACAGCAATGCCATCTCAGTGGCCATTATTGTCAATTATTCCTCTCCCAGAAGTCCCAGCCAGGACACCAAGGCACTTCTGGTACCTGGGCACTGTGGGAAATCCCCTCTCCCTAAAAATCAGCAGGAGAAACCCTCAGGAATTAGCTCAGCCTCCACCTCATCGCTTGAAAACTGAATTTACCTCTTATTCCAGGTTTGCCCATAGCAAGAGCAACACCTGAATGTGCAGCTGAGCTCCCTCCTCAAGCCAGCAGGGGCTCAATTTGCAATCTCAGCATGTGTGGGGATATTTGAAAGCAGTTTCATCCTCATGATGGCTTTGTCCTGTTGCTGCAGCATCTTCAATTGAAGCTCTGGTGAAAAAAACCCAGCTTTTGCAGAGCCAGTGTGGTTTCCTTCACCCCTGCAGTGTAGTTACAGCTCCTGTGCTGCAATTTTAGCTCTTCTGTAGCACACAATTGTATTAGCAAGGAAAACACTTGTGTTCATCTCTATTGCCTAAATTGTTCATTTGTTTTATTTCCTTCTGGTGTAAATAAAGGATGCCAGATAAATCCAGATTGCCTTTATGGATGTTGTATCTAATAAAGATGCATTTAGGAAATCATTCTGTCCTCCTCTTTCAGAGGCAAAGCAGACAAACAATTCTTTAACTTGAAGAGAATTTTCCATCAAGTTTGGAATTTGTTTAGCTTTTCAAATGGAAGGGCAGAGAGAAGCATCATGTTTCCTCTTCAGTCTGTATCACAAGAGCCATACCTGTAATCCTCTTCAATTCCTACAAGTGCTGCTCTAACTCCTCGTGAGCAGAGATTGTGGGATCTGGAAATGGAGAAATATCAGCTTTGTGCAGTCTGACAATCTCCTGTCCCAGGGGAGATACAGAATTTAAGTCTTGCTTAAACTAAACACTTCAACATGCAGTTAACAGGCAAAACTGTGAATTTACCTACAGATACAGGTAAATTAACCACCCAAGTAAGTGTGTATTTAGTGGGAATTAAGACTTTAATGTTCATTATACCATTCCTACTATTCTTTATGGTCTCGCACAAAAAATTCTTAATGAGGTCAATATAATACATTTTGCCCTAGCAGCTAAATTTAGAGGTTTTCCTATGAAAAGTGTGGTTGATAATTCATCTTCCAACAGCAGAAACTCTTAATGGGAACTCTGGCAGTCTAATTTCTGGGGCTGAAGTTATGCTTATGTCACAGGTACTCAAAGTACTTTAATATTGCAATGCTCCTGCAAGGTGAAATAACAGTAAAAAAGCACATTTCTGACAACCTTCACCTTGCTGAAAATATCTTGTGATTACTTTTCTGTGATGGACAGCTTTTGTAGGGGCTGAGTTAAACAGAATAAAATTTTCCATTTCCTAAATAATTTGTTATATATATATATATATAACATAAATAATTTATACTTATTTATGAGGACATTGGGCAGGGGGGGTGTGTGCAAATTTGGCCTCTAAATGTTGCTGTTTTGATGATGTGATCATGGAAGTGTGAAATTCCCACAGATGTTCATGACTCACACTCCACAGTTGCTATGGCCCAGCTTTTCCCTGGAAAAACGTCCATGGATTTCAGTCTGAGTGGTTTTCTGACTCTGCTCATATCTCAAGTGTTGCTAACAACAATTACAAGTTTCTTTTCTGGCCTGAATTCAGACCACCCTACACCCCAGACCATTTGAAGCAGCATCTTGAGGCAGCTGAAAGTTCCTCAAACACGTTTTGCTTTTATTTACTTTTTCTGAAAAACCCATTCCCAGAGCACTGCGAGACCAAAGCAAGCAAAGTGCACTTACAACACATCTCCTGCACAGAAATGAAAATACTGAATTATGGTCCCAGACCACAGATCAAATAAAGAATTAGGGAGATGCCAACATTTCCTATCCTAAGACCACATTAATTATTGGCTAATGTTGCATTGAAACTGTATATTTTTCTAGGACAAGCAACAAATGTTGCATTGAGGTCTTCAACATCGGGGACTTCTCTCAGGAGGAAATATTTACCTCAGCACTGCAACATAAACTTGTGATTGCTCTTCAAGGTGTAAAAACAAATAAAGAATAAATGAAGAATTATCTGGGTTCTTTAGGTCAGGTCTGGCATGAAACCAAATGAGATTCTGAAAGTACACTTTTTCATTTTCTCTCATTAGCTTTTCACATTTTTGCTCTGTCACAAGCCCAGGTTGCGGCTGGCTCCAGATGCAACAAAACATTCAGCAGGAAGAGCTTCTATTATTCCTGGCACAGCTGGAGGCAGGAGTTTCCAAAGTGCCTGGGAGTTTTCTGGCCAAGCCTTCAGACTCAAGAGGTTCATCTAAACTCCAGACATCACATTCACTCCCTGAGCTGCCTTCTGCTGCCACCAGCCTGGCAGAGGATGGGATCTGTGATGTGGCACAAGGAACCCTCCAATTTGTACCCACATCTGCAAAGATCTCCCCTCTCTCTACAGAGAAAGTATTTCATTTAATCTCACTGAAGAAAATGTATTTTCTTCAGTGGCCAAAAGTACCCAGACTGAAAAATATCATACCAGTTCTTAACTTTTTATTATGAGCTTTGACAAAGGCTGAATTCTGTGCTCTTAATTTCAAAATGTCTCCTCTGATGTTTTTTTTCTGAAGCACAGGATGAAGACTTCCTGTCATTCCAGCTGAAGCCACAGAACTGAGTACAGCCATCAAAAATGAGAACCATCCCCTTTTTTCCAGAGCCAAACAAACAGACCTAGCCAAAAAAATGGAGAACAAAACTGAGACAGACCACTTGCACAATGGCTGGGTATAGGACAAAAATTACCATTAAAAACACATCTTCGTGCCAGAAATAGCTAAAAATACCAGGTCACTGAGGTGTACTGCAAAAGCAAAGGTTCTACACTAACAGCATTAATTGTAGCCATCAAAAATAAACATTAAAACTTGGAATGCTATTAACAAGTATAAAACCAAGACAGAAATAACTCTGAGCTTAAGATACAACCCTGGCTCAATAAATGAGACATCTCAGCGGTGCTCAAGTTTAACCATATTAGCAACCCAGTTTGGGTGCATTTTGCCAAAAATAGGATAAATATATAAGAAGTTTCATGTATGAGTATGAAACTGGCTTGTAGTGCAATTCTTCCCCTCCATGAGAGCTGCAGCAGGAATTTTATGCAGCACTAAATATATCCAATATATCCGTGGTTGGTATAGAACATTCCCTGGGCAGAGTGACAGCACAGTCATGAACTTTCTTAAACATAAATAAACTGGAAAGTATCCATAATTCCTGGTCCCAGATATTCACACTTACTGAGAATTCTGGCTGGTTTTTTTGAGGATTTTGCAACACAGCCATGCTTTTGGGAAAAAAAAAACAAAAAAAACATGGATTTGAGGTGGTCCAAAGGAAGTGTCCAAGCAGGAGGACACAGGAAAGGGGCTGAAAATCAGAATTGCTCACCTGGGGCTGAGATACACAAGAACAGCTTCAGAAATCCTCTGGAAACACCCAATTCCACTGGAGTAAATGGAACTACTCTGATATCACCCAGCTTTCACCTTCTCACTCTCCCGAGCACATGGGTGAAGCCCACATACATGGAGCAGGAAAAACCCGAGAAGCTGTGAAGTTCTCATTAGCACTGACGAGCCATTAAATTTTATCCCCACTGCTACAGTCACATCCACTCCCAAGTGCTAAATTTACACTTGAGAAGGACTGAAACCAGCAGCTTCCCAGTCGGTTCCACTTAATGTTATTCAAATTTTAATCCGGTTAAGCTCCAGCACAGACAAAACTGTATTTTTTTTTCACTCCTCAACAAGGCAGAAAATGAGTTGAAAACGATTCTGAAACAGACGCATTAACTTCCTTCGATGATGTAACTCAAGGAGTAAATCATGGATGTGGGTAGAGTCACTCAGTTCTCCACTTTTGGGTTTCATTGGCTGTTTTCTACCTGTTCAGCTTTCTGACTTAGCTCCTGGTGCAAGCCAGAAAACTCCAGGGCCACGCCGATGAAGCAGCACGAGCTGTGCCTTGAGGCAGCCGAGAGTCATTAATCATCCTAGCTGAGAGTTGAGATGTCGTCTTTCACATTTTTATTATTGAAGTTAAAAATACTCAAGTTGCCAACAGAGTGCAGACTAGCAGCAGTCTGTATCTGCAGTGAGACCTGGGTGAGGATCATCCTTCTGACCTGATCATCAGTCCTCCTCTCCCTTGTTGCCTTGGGAAAAACTCACCCTTGTTGGTTTGAAATCTCCCCAACAACGTGCTGCTCCTCAGTGGTGACACTAAGGTTTGAACACACGGCTGCAAACACAGCTCCGTGCACAAGCAACACCCTCAAAGATGGGCTGGGATTGCCAAGGCAACCCTCACCCCTTGGAATTCCCACCCTTTCTCCTCCAGCAGCACTGAGGGAGCATCTCTGGGAGGCTCTGCTCCAGCCCCAGCTCTCCTGGAGCTGTCACCCTGCTCTCCCTCCCTACCCAGCCCTCTGCCAGGCTGCACATCTGGGATAAATACTCGACCTATATAAGGAGCCTGTGACAGGAAATACCTCAAACAAATCCAGCTTGGTTTTAAAACCTTTTATAATGTGTAAGGTCTGAGTTTTATGAAGACCTGGTGTGTCTGCTCTAGCAAGTTAAGACATTTATACACTTTTTTTTTCCTCTAGCATCACATCTGTTGTTATTATTTTATAGGAAACAATAAGAGAAATTAATAAACCCAAACACTTCTCATAAGGCACAGAAGTTTTCATATTGCCTGGAGCCGTTGCCCAGACAGTGATTCCAGGGGAAAATTGTGTGGTAACAATAAACCTGAACTCAAGCTTTGTACTCCTTCCCAATCCTTAAAAAGGAATCAGTTTGTAAGTTCTAGAGCAGAGAAAAAGAAAAAATAAGTTTGGTTGGCTTGTCTGCTTCTCACTTAGTTACTTTTTTTCATTTAACTGATTTTTCATTTGATAGACTGCGTATTCTTTGAATACACAGAATTCTTTGAATTCTTGAGTATTCTTTGATACACAGCTCTTAGATAGCACTAAAATATCAGAAATAACTCATACATTTAAATCCCAAACAGTGGAAAACTGCTTCAGTGGAGGGATAAAAAATTGGCCAGGTGCACACAGAAAATAACCTGAGGTTCTTTGGATATATCCAGAAGTGCAGAAAAGCAAAAGATTTAGGAACTCATACAACAGAGCTTTCTTGTTTCCTTTGAAGCCCACTACGTCCAAGCTGTTGCACCCTTGAGAAGCACCCTGAGAGCAGAGGAGTTAAGAGCTCAAAGCACCAAGAAGCAACATGTCAAAAAAATAACTAAAACTCTGAGATCTGAGAAAAATCAAATCCAGGCCTGGATTGAACTGTGAGTACCCTCTTTCATTTAAAAAAAAACAACAACAACAACAACAACCAAACAAAAACCCAAACCAACAACCAAAAAACCCACACTCCAAACCAAACTCCAGAAATAAATAAAGAAGAAAAGAGGAGTGGGATTGTAGGGGTGCATGAGAGGGGCTTCCCTTGGGAAGAGGTCTCCAATTTGTGCTCACTCAGGGGACACAAACTCCAGGGCAGCACAGGAATCCCTGGAAAACATGGAAAATCTAAGGACAGAGCCCAGCTTGCAAAGGGAATCAGTTCCTCCCCAAAGCCATTTTAGAGAAAGGCATGGTGTTTAAGGAGCTCAGAAAGCCCCCTCTGCAGCCGGGTTCTGCCTTTCCCACATTCCATCAGGTGTCATTCCCTGAGTTTTTGCTCATCTTCCCAAAGACTTCAGCTCTCAGGTGACTTTTTAGCTTTCCTGTGTCCACTGTAAAGATATTTGGACATACCTGAGTCTCTCTGTTCAATTTCCCCCTCTCTACCTGCCTCCAAACCAATCATGGAAGAGTCAGCTTACGGAAATAACTCAATAAATGAATTTTTAACTGCCTCAAACCCAAGCAGGCACCAGGAATCTGTGGATTTGAAAGCTTGGTTATTACCTTTTAAATTCTGAACACTCAGCATTTTCTCAAGGCTCTGAGCTTTCTGTCTGCAGAAAGAAAAATGCTAAAATTGAGAAAGACATTGCTTTTGGGGATCTCTGAGAGGACTGTAGGGAAGGTTTGGAGCTTAAGGTGGGAAGCTGGTGTGAAGCTCCAGCTCCAAGCTATGCAGCAAAGGAGATAAAGCAGTTCAAGCAAGGTTCAGACAAATATCTCCAAGGATGGGCACCTCTCCAAGCCAAATGGCTGAGTGTTCAGAGCTCCTTTCTCCCTATTCCAGCTTCCTATGGTCATGCAGCCTGCAAAAGATTCCCAAAATTCATCCTGTCCAAACATCTTTTCTGCTTTGCTTAACAATTCAGCCGTGGTCCAGCGAAGGCTCATAATCACAGGCTCCACATTTAGCACACTGGAGGCCTCATTGGTTCAAGGCAAAGTGTGCTAGGAGCTCCAAATAAATTGGAATCTGAGTTACTAGTGAATATAAAACTGACTGCATTCATGTCTGCCTGCTCCAGGCTGAAAGCCCAAAAATCCAAGCTGAAGGCAACACATTTCCCAGCTGGGGGACCCAAGGAGGAATGCTCAGGAGTGCATTTAGATAAACTCTAATTTTTACCAGTGAGGTTTGACATCCTTTCCCTGGAGAAAAGTGCCCACATTGTCACCAAGAGATTCACCTCCTCTGCAAAACATCAATGTGTTATTGTGAAAAGTTCAGGTCATGATTTGGGACTTATTAACTCCAGTGCTGTCTTGGAGAATCCATCCTCCTTCCCCATGCACAGGAGCCAAAAGTATTTGCTAAGTGCAGGTATTCTGCACTTGAAAAGCTTTGGAATAGGGAAAGCTTCAAGGCAAGCTTCCCTGAGCATAAAACTCCTCATTTTTCCACTTCCTAATTGGAAAGGAAAAAAATCTGATTCAGGATTAATGAGCAGAAATATGGAAAGAGTTGCAGAGGAAAAGTTTTGTGCTATTTTCTGTCTACTTTTTCAAAGAGTTCTTTGGCATTTTATCTGCACTAACTCCATACTAGCATACTTTTTAATCATATTTTTTAAAGTTTCCCATTTTATTCCTCTTGTAAGACAGCAGGGGGTCTACATGTCTGACTGCCATTTGACTGGCATTCGAGCACCAAAAAAGCCAAGTACACATTTGGAATATGGAACAAATCAGATCTGTCTGCAGGATTTTGCATTATTCCACATGCCAGCAGGCTCAAATCCCTCAGCCCTCATTCCTGCAAGTTTGAGGATTTTATCCATTTTCTTCTCTGAGGCTCTTGCCTTTCATCCATCTCTTGGCTCCTGCAGTACCTGGACTCACTTTGTCAGCATTTCCAAAGATCTTTGGAAGAACACTCAGAGTCCACTCACATTTCTGATTCTGTATATGATTCCCCAATCCTTTGTTCCACTGCCAGATGAAATCAGGATTTTTGGGGTCCCTTTTTGTCACTTCCATGTGTCTGATGAAAGGCAAAGGAGCTGGTCTAGATCTGAGCCACTCATCTGAAGAGCCTGCAGGAGTTCTGGACTGCAGACCCCTACTGGGATCCAAAATTATCCAGAGGAGCCTGAGGAACAAAATATCCCCCAGAAGAGCTGTCAGACACTTTTTGTCTTAGCTGGGGTGTGTGCTGGGTCTGACTGCTCCTCTCCTCATCTCTCTGTTTCCCAGCAGTGTGAGAGCTCTGGCCTCACCTGGGGGGACCCTCCTGCTCCAGGGACATGCACTGAAGGCTGGGACACATCCCCAAGTCCTTGGGTCAGCCCCAACCTGTAACAAACCCAAATCCACTCCAGATTTACCATGGGAAATTCCAGCCTCCCCACCAGCCATCCACATAGACCATATATAGCTCAGATTTACTTTTGGCAGAGCTCTCATTGGATTTTTTTCGTTGGAATTTAAAGACAGTGCAGTCTACACAGTCTGGGATAAAACTGGGTCTGTCCTCTGGGATAGGGTACTTCCCATCCAGCCTGTGATGACAAAGACAATTCTAACTAAGAACTGACATGAATAAAGGACTCTGGTGCTTTATCCAACTGAGTTCCATTGTAGAACTTTCAAAATTCCCATATTTTTAAAGTTTATAACTATAGATACACACATAAATTATTTACTATCAACTTCATGGAAGATCTCAGTTGGACTTGGTCTTTGGGAATCACATTGATTATAGGAGACCAAGTTTTCCAGGTACATACTTCAAATAATTCACCAGCAGCCCCAGGCTGATGTACAGTCACACAAGAATTCTGTCTGGCAATTCATTTAAAAAAATAAAGTAAACCACAAAATAAATCTGTAAGTAATTAACCCCCCACCCTATAAAAAAGCTCAATTAATCACCTCCACCATCCACTTTGAAAGTAATATTTTGTGTCAGTAGTTAGAAGTTACAGAGCAGATACACTGTGTAGGAGAAAGTAAAAAGACATGTAACTGTGATCTCTGTTTAACTCATGTACACAAGTTTTACTGTGTTCCCTGTTTGGCATGTTGGATGCAGCAGCACTTTTGCAATTACAGCATCCTGCTAAAGCTTGTGTGAAAGCAGGAGCAAAACTCTATCTAGTGTTATTTACAGGCCTGTACAAATTACAGGTAAATAACCACAAAGAAACAGAAGATTAATCCCTTATCTGGGTACCTTCACTCCTAAATCAACTCAGCCCCAGCCATGAGTCACAGCTACTGGAAGTCACTGTGGAGTCCTCTGAAGCTTGCCAGCTCTTTTTCACTTTTCTGCAATGTAAAATCCCAGCAATGCAGCCCCACAGAGCTCAGGCAAGTGCAGGTTTGGGGGGGCATTCGTGTGTCAGAATAGGAAATTATTCACTCTTCCTAAGCCAAGAGTAAAATGAGTTTCCCCACTTCTGGCAAAGTAGTATTATCTCATGTAATTCTTTGAAATGTATTTTTATAAAATATGCTTCACAGTCTATTGGGGCTGATTTCCATTTATGAGACAGCTCCTTTAACCACCCCTCCAGAATTAGAAAGTCACTTTAAAGCCATTTTTTGTTTGCAAAAATGATGTAAATCACCGAGCAAATAAGGAATGAAGCCCTTGTCTTTAGTTGTCTCCATTTAACCCATAATAAGATGGTGCAAAGCCTTCCCCACCAGAAGGGAGGCACTTTATGTCCAAAAGAGGGCTTTAGATATCTATCAGCAGACTGACCAGGATATCCACTGTAATTCAATTCGAGCAGGGCTGGAGGGATTAAGAGCTAAACCCAAGTGCTCCGAGGATGCCCTGAGTGATCTGCACACACTCCCTCTGATGCCTTCACAGGCACCCTGACTCCCTGAGTCACCATCTGGCATCTCCTCATTATCCTTGTTTTTCTCACCTTTGTTTCGTTGCCATTTTTAGCTACGGGTAGAAAAGAGAAACAGTTTTCCTTTTACACCTGCCAAGTTGATTTGGCACTGCCTGGCAAGTGCACGAAGAATAAAATGCCTTGCTCCTCTCTGATAGTGCTCCACCCCTCCCAGCACAGAGCAGACAGCCAGAATACCCCGTTCCTGCCCACACTGGGATGTTAAAACAGCAGGGGAATGGAATCATAAATGCTCCTTTTGCTGTGCCACAAGGAAATTATAAATGTGGTTGCAGCAGAAGTAATGAAGTAACATCGCAGTGTGTTTTACTAATGGTTTAATGTAGGTGTTTCTCGTTGATTGATGAGATATGCAAACACCCCACCAAACGACTTTTGAAGTTGAAATAGTCAGAAGAGACTCCAGAGGAGCAAAGCCTGAGCCTGAAAGATGCAGGAAATTGTGGTTTAGGAACTCTCATCAGGAAAATGATCAGACAGCAGCAGTGGTGAAGACCCATCTTTGGGCTGGCAAGTTTCCTCTGGACATCCTCATTTCATTTTCCAGGCACTGAATTGAAAAGTGCATTCTAAAAGGCAAGTAATTTTAACTCCATCAGAGCTTTGTTTCCTCCCATTTTCCTTGAGTACCCAGTGCTAAAGGCACAGATTTATATTTACATAGACCAAATAACCCCACAAGACATCACCTCACCAGAGACCTGACAAGAAGACCAAATCCAGAGCATCCTTTGCATAATAACAATAAAATCACAAGCAACCACTGTGTGAATATGACACTTAAATCCCAACTCTGTACTCAGACCATCAGTCCTTTGGTAGTTTGCTTTTTACACGGACAGTGAATTGGGCAAGACTTAAAAATCCCAGCTCAGATATTGAAAATTCAGGAAATTACTTCTTCTGCACCACAGCTTCTACTTCCACTACTTCATCTTTCTGACAGATTTGAAGCTCATGCAGCTGACAGAAATCTTCATTCCAAACCCAAAAGAAATAAGTGAAATTTGGTTGTGAGCCATGGGATTGACCTGTCCAGCCAACTCACTGAACAGATAATAACATTAAAACCCAAGACTGAATTCAGCTAATGAGTGTCTCATAATATGCTGGCATTTCAGGAACAACTCTAGGCTCAGGCTGAGACTATTAAAACCTATTCAGTGAAATCATCCCCTTTTTAAAGAGATGTTTTTAAAGAGAGATTTTTCTCACCTGAAACATGGGGTTGAATTCAGAGAAGGCTGCTGGAAGAATTATCTTTGAAAGTAGTTTTCTCTGGCATAATCAAATGTGTTTATTCCCATTTTTTTTTTCTTTCTCATATTACATTATTCATTGAAGCCATGGGTAAGGAAAGATACTAATCAAAAAGGTTTAGCCAATTTTGAGGCTATTGCTCATTGTTCATTCTTAGTCATCCCTTGTCCTCTTTTGTTGTGACATTCTTTAAAGGATGGGCTCTTAAATGGAATAGTGAACATTTCATTATTCTGCATATTTTAGAAGTGCTGAGGAGAAAATAGAGGCTGGTAGATGAAAGAAAGCTCATTAAAAGCCACATTGCTTGTCACATATGGCAATTAGGATGCAATACAGGTCATATTAAAATTCATGGGATATCCACCTAGGGCCAGGAAGTTCACTCTTAAAAGAGTTCCTATTATGAGAAGTTTAAGCAAGAGCTTTAAAATTAAAATCTGTGTTCTAGGTCACAGGAGAGCTCCACTTTGGGCTGCTCAGAGAAGGAAAGTTTAAGAGATGGGACACCAAAGGACTAGAAAAGAGCAGCACATGAGAAATTCTGTGCTGGTGTATCTTGGTGACCAGGTCTCAAGTGCTTTCAGCTGTCAGTTCAATGCCTTATGTGTCACTCTGCCATTTCTTCTTTCTAGTGAACAAAATCACCACACAAATGCCAGTAACACCCCAAACCTGTCATGTTTTTAACTTCACACACTCCTCAGAGCTTCGCCCCCATCTTGCACCAAAATATCTCCAGTTTTTCCTGAATAACATCCCTGTGATTCAGCTTTCCCTCCTCATTCACTCACTGATCTCTCTCCAAGCTTTCATTATCTTGATAAACATCTCAATTAAAAGTACTATCTGTTTATTTTTATAAATTCAGATTCTCTCTGCTGGATTATTTCCATGTTTGCCTGCACTGTCCATCTTATCCTCTCCTTGCCTTCCCTTACTGACTCCTTCTCACACACATGTCCCAGGGAAGACCTGGCCCATCCTATGCACCACATGAATAAAAAGAAATAACAAACCAAACCCCTTAAGAACTGCATTGTTGAACAGGTGGCAAGAGTGTAGAAAAATAAACAAATATGGGGCAAGTAAACACTGATGCATCTGAGGAGTTTCATCAAGCCTGGGGAAAGCACCAAATGAGATGAGACAAAGGAAAACCCTGATTTCAGCTAAACACGGACAAATGTTGGGTTTTGCAGAGATCAAACACTGGGAGACCTGTGAAATACAGAACAAATGTGCTCCAAACCCCACTCTGAGCATTGCCATACAAATAAACATCACTCCTTTATTCTCTAAATACATTCAGAATTGAGGTATGGCTCTACCAGGACTACAAGTATAGGTTTTGTAGGTCAAATCAAAATAATTACAGAGTTCATTGTGGCAGATTTGGGCTACACTGAGGTGGTTACTGGGCACCTCAGCCCCATAAATCTCTTGATGATGAATTTTTGCCTGTAGTCAGACCCCCAGACTCTGAAGGATCTGCCCCACAGATGGTAGCTGAGGCACCATGTATCAAACTCTATTAAAAGCCTCATAAAAGAAAAACATTGATGTTAACAAGACTCTTTCCACTGATTTGAATGGGCTTTGGACAGAAGCCTGTACAAACAAGGATGGGATTAGAAAATGGAAATCTGTTTATATACACAAAATCTGTCAATCCAACTGTTTGCCTTCCAAGAATGACCTAGAACCACTTAATTTATGAGGCATTTAAAGGGCAAAGAGGCAGATTGATACTTTTAACTTTTACCTGAATTGACTATTTGCAAATATTGATTCTAATACTTTAAATAAAAATTGCAAACACACTGGCATCAACTGGATTTCTTTCTACATTAATATTTCACAGGCTGCAAACATCTATATTCTGGCCACCTTCAGTAATTAGCTGAAATAAATGGAGTGTGTGTCATCTGTTTAGTGCCATGTCCTTGAGACTGCTCCCTTTGATTTCCACTTTGATTCAAAGCTGGGGTTGATCAGGACCAGCTGCTCAGCCAAAGGGCACATCACACATTCCCATTCCTCCTCCTTCTCCATCCCAGCTCCCAGCCAGGCTATTGTTTGTTACAACTAATTAATCCCACATGTCCTGGCTGCCAGCGAGCATCACAAACCCCAAATTTCTGTATTTACTGCATGTCCAATAAATTAATTCCACTTCTGGAGAGATGCATGAGCACAGTTGTGTACATGTAAGCACAACACGCATTCTTGCCCAGCCAGATTTATGGTTGTTATTATTGATATCTGTTTGACAGCTGCTATTATTATTTCTAGCTGGCCTCTTAACATCCAAATGTGAGTAAATATAGGTGTGTATTAGTACTTAAACATTTCTGTGAGGGCCAGATTGTCAGATCTTCATTCCAAACTGATCCCTGGTGACATGGGGACAATGGCACTAAGCATCAGAGTTACTGCCTGGGCAGGACCTTGTCCTTGCCCGCCTCTGGGTGAGGAGAAAAGAGAGATTTTCAATATTATAGCCAGAACTTTTAACACTGCAGCTCAAAGTGCCTGACACTTCCTGCTGAAACCCTCCTGTTTTCACTCACATCTGTGACAAGTGGTGACTGCTCTCCTCGTTCACCTCGGGGCTTATTGTGCCTCTTGCAGTTAGAATTGTTCAGCTGCTCCCAGGGAAATCCCATATTCGAATCTTCCCATATAAATAAGTCCAGCAGACAGTTTGTTGAGTTGATGTCAATCACCCATATCCTGGATCAAGAAGGAGGAGTTTGGTGGAGGAGATCAGTTGCTTGTTGTACCTCTGGCTATTTTTTTAAGAGCTCAGAGGCTTTGAAAGCTCTTATTGCACATGGCTGGTAAAAGCTTGGACGCTCATCTGTGTCCAAAGAGCCCAAACTTGCTGTGGAAGGAGGGATTGATCCATTTCCAGCTGCTTTTGGTGGTGCATCACGAGCCTCTCCCCCTGTGCTCATTGCAGCAGGTGGGGAATGAGGAAGATGCCTGTCTGTAAAGATAAATTAACTCTGCCCTCATGGATTGGATTCTCTTCTCATCACTGTCATGTTTGGAGCAAGTGTGAATCCCCAAGTGCTGGGAAAATTGGGAAAAAGCCAACAGGGAAGGTGAAAGCAGAGATGAACCACAGAACATCCCACCACAGGATGGAAAACTCGATTGTCTCCACCACAATGAGGAACCAAAAACCTAATTACAGAGCTTTAATATCCAAGTGTTTCCCATGGTCATGCATTTATGGAATGGTTTGGGCTGGAAGGGACCTTAAAGATCATCCAGTGCCACATCCTGCCATGAGCAGGGACACTTTCCACTATCCCAGGCTGCTCCAAGCCCCAGTGTCCAACCTGGCCTTGGACACTTCCAGGGATCCAGGGGCAGCTACAGCTCCTCTGGGCACCCTGTGCCAGGGCCTCCCCACCCTCACAGGGAAGGATTTATTCCCAATTTCCCATCCAACCCTGCCCTCTGGCAGTGGGAAGTGGTTCCCCCTTGTCCTGAATCCACCCGATTCAGTCAGCGGAGGTGGAAAGCAGAGCCTTTCTTTCCTCAATTCAAAAAACCAAACAAATGAGACATTGAAACAAGAACACCCTCAGATGATGTCACATAGACTGCAATGACCATACTGAGATAATAAACCTGATAAGGCAGTCCTTGAGATGGTCCAGGCAGTGCCACCCCCTTGAGAAGCTGCTGGACCCCGCGATGTTGGAAAACCCAGCTCTGCACAGATGAGGCAACTGAGAGAAACATTTCAAAAGGAAGAGGGGGAGATGGGAGACATGGATTTGTAGAGGATTCTCAAAGCCTGACTGAAAATTCACACAGTCCTGTACATCTGTGTACAAACTCTGAGATAAAGTGTGCTGACTTAGAAAGGCCATAGGATAGAAAAGACATTGTTGAGAGAGAAAGTAAACTGGAAACAAGTTTCAAAGGATGGCCTTGCAACAGACCAGGTATTTTGGAGAATTAAACCTGTGAAAGATGCACTGTAGCAAGACCATGTGGGGTAAAATAATAGGTGATTTGCATTAGAACTATTAGCAGCATTGTGTGGCAAAAGCTAATTAGGCTGAAAAACATTTATAAGGTATTGTGACAAAGAAATATGTTGACTTCTGATAGAATGGCCTTGAGTTTTACATCCCTTATATCTCACCCTTCTATGAGATTGATAATGGAATAAAATCCTTGCAAATGCCTCTCAGTTGCCCTGCCCCTGTAAAACAGGGTCTTTCCACTATGACGAGACAGGAACATGGATGTCTCATGCCTCTGGTCCCCAGACAAGGTACATCTGCCATCACCCTTAACTTCTGCCTGGAGTTACCCTGACAAGCCACGCTGCCTGCCCCACAAATGGTTTTCCAGATGTTAGAAATTACATTTTCTTATCATTACTTATTAGTATAAAAGCCCATATTTTTGCTGCACAAATGCTAATTGATTTCTATTAGTTTTATCATTAAATTTAAAATATTTTGTTCGCTGCTGGATGTCACTGGATAAACCTAAACCCACCCTTGATCCCCTGTTTCGCTCTACTGATGGTTCCAAATCACAGATTTTGTGCCATATGCCCCAGTCATTAACATGAAGTTTCCTCATGAAGTTAAGGGAAGTTCAGCTGTAGGGGAGTGAGATTTGGCCCCAAATTTTACAACCCTAAACTTCATGGACCAAACTCACTCTTAAGTATCCCAAACCAGTAAAGTACCTACCAGACAGTCAGGGAACACAAAAAGGAATTACTCTTTTGGGGTGGTGCAATTAGGTGTTAATGGGAACAAGTGGGTGGTAAAAGCCGATCACGTTTCTGCAAACTTCAGAAAATGGAATTAAGGGTGGCTGTTTTATTATAAGGCGTTTTTGTTGCTATTTAATTTCTTTACTTAACTGGTCAATAATTAAATTGAGCTTGTTAGGGCTTAGTCTTTGCCAGGAAGATCTCTGTTTACATATCTGCCTCTGGAGGGCTTCAAAGTGAAATCTCAGAGAAATTCACAGGTTTAGATGTGAAATTAATTCAAAAACTTCTCTTAGATTAAAGTGACAAGGGATAAGGTGAGTTGTCACTACATATAATCACCTTTTACTAAAAAATCTGTCTCTGTTCTTTTGCTTATAGAACAGCAGCTTTCAGAGCAAGCCAGTTGCCAAGTGTAATTAAGAATAATTAAGAAGGAGAAGTCCACAGACTAGCCCAGAGTAGCAGAATTAATACATTCCGACTCTTTAACTCTTTCCAAGTAAAGAGATTGTTTCAAAATATGTAAAAGTTCTGCGGGTCTGTTCTGTGGGATATTAAACTTTAATGTGTTGTCATCATCATCATCACAGCCACATTTATTGTTACAAGTACCAAGACTGCCATTAACGGAATATTCATTAATGCTAAAAGTCAGTCAGCGTGAGATTCAACAGGCTCCAAACTCTGGAGGAGAAGGTGGAAAGTTACCTGGTGGCGTTTCAAGAACGGACTTTCCTTTTTTGTTATTCTTCTTCTGTTTTAACTCCTTCTTGCTCGGTTTGAACCCTGGACGCTCCTCCGTCTCCGCAGCACGGATAGGTCCTTCCCCTCCGGGCTGCTCCGTGAAAGGAAAGAACTCTTCCCCGGGATATGGAAAGGAGTAATAATGATCCCTGTTGGTGATTTCCTGCAGGTAATAATCCTGATCGTCCATGGGGACAGCGCGGGACACATCCCCCAGCAGCGCCAGCCCAAAGGTGCAGAGAGCGAGGCAGAGCCGGGAATGGCCACGGGGGATCATCGCTTGTTTCGCAGGAGCGCTGGAACTTTATTTGGAGAGCGGGCAGAGTTGGGGGAGATGGAAAAGCGCTCCGGGAGCGGCGGGGGAAGGAGCCCGAGCCGGGAGCTGCTTCGGGCAAGGAGAGGCTGCGGGACGGGGCTGCGGGGAGGGGCAGAGCCGGACACACGGACACTCGGACACACGGATACAGGGACACAGGGAAAATCGGACACTCGGACACAGGGACACANACGCAGGGGAATACGTGGGATGTGGGACGGTGGCAAATAATCCATAGAAGTTATTCCCTTTTGTGGTGCTTCTTCCCCCCACTCTTTTAACTTTAAAGTAGGATCCGTCTCCAGCACCAATCTCTGCCTCCCCTGTTTGTATTAGTTAGCATACATATGACAACAAAATTTCTTTATAACTTAGTTTGTAGTCATAAAACTATATTTTAGTTTATAGATATTGAACTATATAATACATATATATAGTTCTATTACTTTATAGTAACTTACAGTTTATTGCTTAAATAATATAGTTTAAATCATGTAACTTTACATAAACTTTTACTTTGCAGCAGCTTCTTATTTTATAGCAACTTACAGTGAGTTATCTATAACTAATACAACTCAACAAATATCATGTGCCAAGTTTGAAGAGGCTTTTCCTGGGGTACATGGCAGCTCCCTGGGTTCAGCCCAGCTGAAAACCAGGAAGAGCAGGGTTCATCTCTGGCCCTTTTTCTCACTCTTTTGGGGATAATCCTGATATTTGTTCTCCCTCAAACATCTTCCCAGCAGACCAGGAGGTTTTGTGCTACACACACATGCAAGCCAGCGTCGTTAATGAAATCAATTTGTCTGAGAGCAAAATCTTACCTTTCATCTTTTTCATACCTCTAAAATAACCTTCAGTGCTGAAGGAAATGTGCAACAGTTGGCTCACATGAAATATGAATTCTTACTCCTGTGTTGAAAATGGCAGCTTATATTTTCATCATGTATATTGTATTTCTTGCCACGGTCTAGTCAGCTGGGAGAAAGCATTACATCTGTTGTCCCAGTCTTTATCCTGGCTTTGTGCTCGCATTTTTAGTCTGTTTCTCATAATTTTGATACCATAATAAGCATCATTTCATGTCTTGGTACCTGTATCTTTTGATGTATTTGGTTTCCAGGCTGTGGGTGATCCCATTCCAAATAAGCAATGATCATCCTTGCTTTCTTAGTTGCTATCCCAAAAGGAATGTAGTGATTTATATTGTGTCTGTTGTCCTTCCTTTTATAAAAATGCAGCTGTACTTTTACCCTGAACCTTTACTTGTTTTTCCTTTAAATCCGAAAACTACAGATCTTTCTATTTTAAATATAGGAATTTTTGGTTTTTTAAAACTAGAATAAAATGTACTTTTCTTTTTTGCTGCTTTGCTGAATTATACATATATACATAAATGAACTTTATTTGATGAAAAGCTGCTTCCCATCGAACTTTCAGACCCTTTTATATGTAATAGGTGGCTCTGTCACCTCTGCCTCTGGGAGCAGTGTGGGAGCAGGCTGAACATCCTGGAAATCCCCTCTTAGTGATTTCACAAATATTCTTACTTTGTTTTCCCTTTCCAGAGTACCCAGTCCCCTCCTGCCTTGGTCCTCATTTCTGAGGGCAGAGCACAAGCTACAGAAGATGTGTTTAATTTTGCTGCCATTTGCAGCACAGCCAGTCTTCTGAAAACATTTATGAACACTCACATACCTAGAGAAGCAGCAGGAAAATGACCTTTTCCATGACATCATTAAGGGCTTGGCTATTTGGTAGCTAAAGAAGCTTTAACTGCAAATCATTGTTGAACTCACTGTAGTGTTTAAAGATGGACACAGAGACGAGCATAAACATTTTCAAGCATAACAAGAAGCATTTTCATAAAATACAAAGTTGAGCGTGCTTTAATTAAAGGCCTGAGGAATGTGATTTGGGGAAATTTTGCATTCTGCTGGGAAGAACTTTGCAGGACGTCAGGCAGCACTAAACCCATTGCTGCTCCTCCTGCACTCACCACAAATAACTCCCTCTTTTCTCTCTGTAATTACCCTTCAGAAAGATTAGTTTATTCAAAGACTCATCAATACCTCTTCCTGGGTATCAACCTGTGCAAATAGCCAGCCCCCCTGTATTTCTTTTTTAGGGTTTTAATACTTTCTGTGGGTGTGAGTGTGGATTCACTGCTTCCCCTTCCACACCCACCTCTCATTTTGGGCTGTGCATGAATTCAGCCAGCTGAACCCACACAAAAGTCTGCCTCTAGGCACAATTTTGATCTACTTCACCATGAAACCTTTTTGCTACTTTTTTATCTTTCAGCATCCTAGAAGCAACTTACAGAAAAGGAGATTTTTCTTCTAAGAGTGGCACAGAAGTATGAAGATCACTGAGGGCTCAGATGTTTTGGGCCTAAGGGCTGTTTCTTTTCTTTTGCCTGGGAAGTATCACAATAGCTTGTAAAAACCTGCCGATGTGGAAGGAGATAAAGCAAGGGGAGATTTCTGTAGAAAACAACTGTAACTAGCATCAGCCTCCCTCCCTGAAATGATGCCAGTGAGAGTGTAGAAGTCATTCCACACTTGGCTTTAAACGTTTGTCCTGCTGCAGTGAGACACAACATGCTGTGGTCTGAGAGGGGTTTCCCCCTCTGTTTCCAAGAAGGATTTATTTGGAAGGTGATGGTTTGCTCTCTAAGCTGAGTTAACACTTCTCAAGCCACGTATTTTGAGCCAATTTCAACACCACCTCTGGAAAAAGAGGCACTCCCAGCTCTTCCTTGCCCCTGGCACCCTCCCTGCTGGGGGAGGATTAGAGTGGATATTAGGGGAGGTTTCATCATGGAAAAGGTGATCAAACATTGGAACAGGCTGCCCAGAGCAGTGGTGGAGTCCCCATCCCTGGAACGATTTAAAAGCTTTGTGCATGTGGCATTTGGGGGCATGTGTGGGATTGGCAGTGCGGGGGGGGAATGGATGGACTTAATGATCTTAGAGATGTTTTCCAGCCTGAATGTCTCTGGAAAGTGCAGATTCAAGGGTACATTTCACTGAGGAGAAAGTAAAGGTGTACCTGTAAGCAGCGTTCTTGTTGAGGGTCTTAATTTGTATTTATACCACACAATCAGTGACCACACATATAGGTTTAATTCAACTTCAAACAGCTCAGTGACTCCTGCAACTTCTCGTTTGGAAAATCATTTTTTTAGTTGGAGCAAAGCTTCGTGGTTGGGGAAAAAAAAAAAAAAAACAAAACACCACCAGACAAAAAAAACAGGCATCTCTGTTTTCCTTGCCATTCCAGGGTAATTTTCTGAGGTAGCACATAAGGTTTCTATATGCTTTGGCAACAAAATGACTCTAAAAATAGCTTTCCTCCTGAACACCAGTGAAGTTTCTGTTCTCTTGTACTTCAACTCTGTAGTAAATCATGAAGCACAGAATGGAGCAAGAAAAGAGAATTACACTTTTCTGAAGTAATTTTCTTTGTTGCATAAAGCATTTACCCCTGCTGTCAACAAGGTCAAACCATCTCAGAGGAAATGGAAACCTAAACCTGACACTGGGAAATACAAAGGAAACTGCATTGATCATTTATGTGGCTCTTTGATGCCTGTTTCTTACACGTGTAACAGAGACAGGTGCTAAAGTTTCTGCTCACCTGCACAGCCTCAGTATTCTGACATTTAAAGCCCTCTTTGCACTTGTTGATAAGGCAGATCCTTACAAGAGTGGTTCTTACGAAAGAAAAACTGACTGGAAATATAAACAAACTCTTACACGGAGAGATTTTACTCAGTTTTAAGATAACATTTAATTTTAAAGGGAATATAATTATTTTACCAGGTGAGGGATGCCAAATATACCCAGAATCTCAACATTTGTCTCTGAACATATCAAATAATGGTACAAAATATCCTCCTGAGCAGGCTGCTGTTCCCTTTAGGCCAACAGATTTGAAAATAAACTGATGCCAGTAATGAAGGCAATTATTTCCTTCAGCAGTTGTTTATTTGAACTAGTTAGAAATGCAGTGTGTATCCTGGCTGGGGAATTCATCCCAGTGCATTCTCCCTAACTTTTTCTCCTAAGAACAACATGACCTTCAGATAATCATTCAGCATATTGCCTTTGTGCTTGTGTCTGGAGAAGGAGCTCGGATTGCCATGGAAACAAAAGTTCCTTGTTCTCTTCTACTTCCCTGTGCTGTGATATCATTTTCACTATATGAACCCTTTCCCGAGCCACAAATGGAATTGTGGGATTTTCCTGTTTTGAGCACCTCAGAGTGATGGATCAGTTCATGGTACAAATGCTGTGAATGCCAAGCAGAGACTGCACCCACCATCATCATTATTTGGGGATATTTAGATCAGATCCATCTGCATCAGCCCCATTCTGCTGGAGAAATGAAAATTGTCTACCTACACTTTCCCAGAGTTTTCTTCACTTTTTTCCTTCTGTGCTGAACACATGAGGAGAAACAGGATTTTAAGAAAGGCAAAGTTAACCAGTGACATAAACAAAGTCAAAAAAAAAAGAATTTCTGCAATTTTTGTGAAGAATGTAATAGTTTTTAGGGGTTTGTTTTTATTATTATGGGAAGTACATTTCTTCATGCCCCAGCATGTCTGTAGATTTTGTGTTGACAACACATTGCCCTGGCATTTGGCAGCCACTGCTGGGCCAAAGCCAGCAGGATTATCACTAGGAAAGGGACTGGAGAAGCTGCCTTGGGATTAAAAAATTCTCTAACGCTACCCCTACAAAGAGGAGAACTAATATTTTATTTTCTTCTAATACTATTTATATTTTGCTAATTTATCAGCATTGGAAGGACTGTAGTTCTGCACTAGTCAATGCTTTAGAGTTGTCTGCATTGTCCAAAAATGGGCAAGTTTAATGTGCAAATTTTATTTTCACTGTAAAACCGAGACAGCTCTGAGACAACAGAGATGGGTGGATGACAGTGGTTATATGGAACAGTTGGAGAAAATGGGATGAAATTCCCCCGCTGTGCTCACAGCCCATCTGGAACCTCCCTTTTTGGTTCACTTGGATGAAAACAGCCACTTCCAGCAAGTCCCCGTGGACATCATCTACCTGCCAACATTTGAATCCCAAAAAGTAACGACTCTCACATTTCAGTCTGGTATTTCCTGGACTGAAATTGCTGCACATGTGCCATGTGGAGTGTGAGCAGCATGTTTAACACATCCCAGGCAGCAGCAGGGAAATGCAGTGTGGAGTTTGTCTGAAAGGTCATTTTTTCCTGGGATTTCTTCCACAGCCTAAGTGTAGCCTGAGAAGTCATGGATGAAAGTCCACTGGGGACTGAAGGTGGCACATAAATGTGGAAATATTGGTTATGCTCAATGTGATAGAGCTGGCAAACCCATCATTGGAGAGTAGTCCTTAAAATTCTGTATTTAAAGGTTGTGTTTTCACGACAGAAGAGCCAGCAATTATTCCTTTCAGATACAATCATGGCTAGGATTACTTTGGGTGAAGAAATATTTAATGTAATGCAGCATTTTCATGTGATAGCAATGTCTCTGCATAGCTTAATTCCAACCCCAAACTGATGAATTTAGTGACATTTAAAGCCAATATTTGAAGATCTAATTTTATCTCCATAATCACGTATTTTTGACAATATACTGAAGGTACCTTCCACAGTGCATTCACTTAAGTAAACAGTGAAAATGGGAAAATTAATGTGAAAGGAAAGCAATGAAATGAGTTTTCACTTGTCACACAGAGATTCATGTCAGACTTACATTACCGGATATGCCAATATGATTTCACAGCTGTGTAATAAACTTGTTTGAACTTAACTTTAAGCCATTAAAAAAGGGCTTGTGCCAGCATGCTGGACAAGGCTATTTGAGAGGTGAAATGACAGGATTTAAAGGCACACTGAAGTTTTAATGCTATGCAGATTCTTACTAATAGGTGGCATAACATAAATTATAAAGTTTCACTCTTTGAAAGGCATTAATATATTTTTCCACACAGGACTTGGCACTAATTCTGCCAAAAAAAGCAGGATATAAAAATTACCTTGCATTTTAAAATTTATCCAAAGTAATTTTGTTTCCAAAAATCATCGAATAGCTTAGGTTGAAGGAGATTTTTGGGACAACAGCATCTAATTTTTTTAACCTTCCTTGTATGGTTAAAGTATAAGATCTCTAAGACAGAGTATATTTCTCACAGTGTGGTTGTATATCCCACTCATTAATGGGATCAGCAGTGTTAGGGATACTATTGAGTCCAACAGTTTTACCCTACAGAGTGTCATTATCATTTAGGTAACTGAATTTGGGTTTGGAAATACTGAAATTTAGCCAAATGCACCCCATAGTGCAGTTCAGATATGGTTTTGTTTGCTTCCTACTGGTTAGGGCAAACTCAGTCCAAGCAAAACACCTCAGCCTCACTTGAGGCCAGATAAGCTTGTCAGCAGAGTGGGGAGTAATTTCCAGAACCATCCATCAGGACTTAAATGGTTTTATCTTGGAAATAATGATAATATTTTTGAAAGGAAACCACCTGTGACTAGTAGGAAGAAGAGCTGCTGGCTCCTTTGATCATCACCTAGACAAGGGAGTTTCTTGTTCCCTTTTTATTGCTATAGCTGGATTGATAACAAAACTGGTAGGAAGCAATTTCAGTGTTTCCCTGGCATTTTAGGGATGCTGTTATGTGCTTTTATTGCTTATGATCTTCTCTTTCTCTCCTTCCCCTGGTCCCTACACATTTGCCTTGGTAAGGGCCTCTTCTTCTTGATACTTGATATAGTATTGTATATTTAAGTATATTTTATATTTAGCATAGTGCATCAGGGGAGAGGCTGAGCCCAGAGGTTGAGCAAGGACCAGGGTGCTGCTCCACAGGGTGAGGTATTATAGAGTCAAGGAGGCTCCCAGTGCCACTTTCCCAGATTTCCATGCAAATATTGCTATGGAGACCTTGGGATTGTGTTGTCCTTCATGGCTCCTTTCTGTTTCTCACTGACCACAGGCTCAGGGCTCCACATCATGGGAGATTTCAGATTTGCAGTAGTTTGGGAATGAGATCAAGGCTGGCAGCCTGGGGAATGGGACATCTGCAGAGCTGAGCCTGAGGTTGGCCTGGTGTTTGTGTACAACACCATCCCATAATTATCTTCCCCATCTTGTTTCACAGGTGGTTTGGAGCTGTAATAAATGGGATGTGTTTTCTAAATATAACCAAGCATTTTCAAATGCA
Source organism: Trochalopteron elliotii (assembly GCA_024734555.1). NCBI lineage: Eukaryota > Metazoa > Chordata > Aves > Passeriformes > Leiothrichidae > Trochalopteron > Trochalopteron elliotii. The sequence continues at coordinate 198,005 of JANPWX010000455.1, read as the reverse complement.
CTCATCATCTGTATTTTATTCACTTCAGACAAAATCCCAGCAGAAACTCACAATATCTGGAGCCTCAGAAGAGAATGTTACCAAAGGCCTCTTTGCCAGCAAATGAGGAAAAATGAAAACGTGGCTCCTCTTTCTCCAGAGAACTCCATCATGAACTCACAAATTTTGGTTATTTAATGCCCAGTGACAGCTTTAGGTTTTAAGGGTAATTCTCATGTATTTTAGATGAGATTTCAGTCATACGAGGTCAAAATGTTTTATAAATTTTAGAAGCCACTTGCAAACAGTCCTTTGAAAACTGGTCTTAGCAAAAATGCCACACCTCTCCTATGCATCTGGATCATCTCCAACAAATCCAAACTGTTACAGAAGCATAATTTTTTTTTTTCATTTTTAGTCCCTCAAGCCCCATGGAAGATAATTTATTTAGTAGTTTCTTTGGAAATGCCTGTCCCATTGTGTTGTCCTGTCACCAAGCTGTCTGTTCGTTCATTTTCCCAAAACTCTGTCCATCTGCAGTGCCCTCATCTCCAGTGGTGCTGGAATTCCTCATGGATTTCATTTGAACTGAATGGAAAAATCAAGATGGCAAATAAATTCCCTTCACATGTTTTGAAAATTGGCTGAATAGTAAAAACACAGCCAAGTTAATAACCCCAGGGATGGAAAACTGCGTTGGTGAATTTAACAATCTTCTGTTTTCTTTAGCTAGCTGATTTCTCAACATACAGATAGCTGCAGACCAACCCAAGCACAGGAATTCCCTTGTAAAAATGACAATTTGAGTGTGTGGAAGAGAGCCAAAAGTACTCAATTAGGACAGAAGAACTGGAGATTTGAAGAAAAAATGAACTTGGTGATGAGCAGCTCTAGGCATTGAGTCCCTGGAGAAGAACCGTAGAATCACAGAATGGTTTGGGTTGGAAGAAACCTTAAAAATCATCTCATTCCACCCCCTGCCATGGGCAGGGACACCTTCCACTATCCCAGGGTGTTCCAAGCCCCAATGTCCAACCTGGCCTTGGGCACTGCCAGGGATCCAGGGGCAGCCACAGCTTCTCTGGGCACCCTGTGCCAGGGCCTCCTCACCCTCACAGGGGAACAATTCCTTCCCAATATCTCACCTAAATCTTCCCTCTGACAGTTTGAAACTGTTCCCCCTTGTCTTATCAGTACCTTTCCTTGTAAAAAGTAATTTTTTGTCTTTTTTCTAAGCCTCCTTTAAGTACTACTCCACCAACATCTCTGGCATGTGATTTGCACAGCCCTCCCAAGGCTGACTAGCTGGGCAGGAGGGCAGAATGCCAAAAGCTCTTCCCGAGTGAGCTCCCAGACATGTAGGCAGCTTGGAATGGAGCTTTATAGGCACGTTTGATTTAAATCACTTCAATTCACCCGAAGGGAAAAGGGAAAAGGAAACTTCCCTCCCAATAACACAGCAGGGAGGAAGGATGTTATGTGCCTAGAAAGTTTTCTGCTGCTCTACCAGAAGTATCCACACCTTGGTTGTGGAAAATAAAGTCTGAAAGTTCAGCTGGAGGATCACTTACAGCTATTTTCTACATGGTTTGCTTCTGAGTGTGATCCATCACACATACCAGACTAATGGATTACAGTACAGCAACCTTAGCTTCATCTTCCTTTATCTTGGAAAATCTGGGTAATGGCATTAAGTGTATTTTTCCATAAATAATTTACAGGAGGAGACCAACCTTGTAATTGCAATGGAAAATATTTATTTCTTGTTATTTCGCCCAATCATGTGCAAATTCCTCCTGCCCACTTGTCTAAGACTGCCACAAAAGAAAAAAATACTTAAAAGGCAATGTTTAAAATACCCTGAAAAACACCAGAAGCTTAAAACAAGCCACTAGGGTAGCAAAAGGCAAAGCAAGCCTCAGTAAATTCCAGACAGACAGCCAAATTCCACAGATAAACATTAAACCAGAAAAAAAAAAATCCTTGCAATTTCTAAGATTATTGGAAGCGGGTGTCTGTTGTCACCGATTTAAATTTCCTATATTTCAATTCTTTTTGGCATTTTCTGCCTTTCCTGCTGCAGGAATGGCTGGGCCTTCATTCACCTGCTGCTGCCACAGCAGGGACAGCACCACGAGCCGGGCTTCAAACTCAACCCCAGCCTCATCCCTCCCTCGACCAGCCAGGAATGTGAGGTCTGCTGGCTGCAAACATCGCTCCCAGCTCGAATTCCCAGCGATTTTTTCCTCTCAGAAAGCTCTAATGAGATGGTGTTTACAGAGTGGCCGGAGCGACCCTGCCCTGCGGTGCCGGGGCCTGCGGCCAGCCCTGGGCTCCAGCAGCCCCAAAAAGCTTCCTTCAGAACACCTCAATTAGTGATTGCTTGGATTTCTATCTCCATTCCCTTCCAGAAGACCCAGTTACTTTGTAGCTTGGGCCTCCATGCCTGTGCCATCCTTTCAGGTGCCTCCTGATTCCATTTGTTACAGTGTTGATGCTCTTCCTGGCAGTTTTTCCGATAGTTGTTTTTCTAAGAAAATAGGATAAGCCCAGGAGGTTTTATTATCAGCCCAAACAGCCATCTATTGAGGCAACAGTGCCTTTACAGACAGACATTTCTGCTTGCTCTGTCAGTCTCTTTCAGTTCCTTGTCAGAAAATAAATGTCTGTGCTACAAAGAAAGGTTTAAAATGGCACAGTTGTGATCATGGTCTCTTCAGAGTGGACAGTATTGTGCTTCTATAAACTATTAGAAACTATTAATTCTGGAGAACCAAAAACACAAGTTCATCTTTCAACAGATAAGCAGCAACGCTGCACTCCTTAAACATCAGATTTAGGACACAAGAGAAAGGAAAACTTTCCTTTTTCCCTAAGTTACTCCCTCTCCCCCAGGCTCCTTGCATATTTTCCTTTCTTTGCACTAAAACAACACAAGGCCCAACCACCACGAGCACAGAAATCTGAGGAATAGCAGAGCAGAGTGTTGCTCTGAACTCTGGCAGAGTTGCTGTGTGAACCTGCCCATGTTGCTTAAATTCTCTGTAACTCACTTCCTGCATTTATTCTCCTTGGAAAATGTGCATTTTTATGCAGCTGAGAAGACGTATCAGCATTATTCACTTGTTCTTTCATGTGCATTAGTATATTGAACAGAGATAATTGTGGTTTTACTGTTTTTTTTTTTTTCTCCATTTATATTATTCAGAGTAACAATTAATAAGTTGATTGTGAATGATGCTCAACCATCCTAACGACGAGAAAACAGGAAAATTCTTGGCATCTTTCCAATAGTGTCACCTGCACTTACTCTGTATTGTAATTTCTTGAAGAACCTACAAGCTGTAAACTCTCACTAAGTTTTACAGGCACGTTTACAAAAGGGATTGTAAGAGCCTCCCTCCTGCTAAGGCAGCTTTTGAAGTCTCATCTCTGCAAATTTCCTGGTTAAACTGGTGATAAAGCATAATCATGGTTTTCCTTTGCCACAAAAGGGGGAAAAAAAAGAGAACACCTAAAATGCCAGTTATGTTCATAGTTGATCCAATTAAAAAAGGTATTTTCCCAAGAAAATGAGGCAAAAAAATAATACCTGTACTTTTATTGAAATTACAACATTTCCCTAATGGAGAAAGCTGGTGTGCAAAAATTAGAGTTATACTCTAAATATCAGTTTCTGCATACAGCAAGTGTGATACGTGGCTATGTTTCTAAAGAAAGGTAGAAAATTTGTTTCTTTTCAAAAAAGCTCCACAGTTCCTGAATTTAGGGCTGGGACCCCAAGAGGATCACATTGGTGGACTTCTCGTAGCTGGCTGTGTCAGTGCTGGTTTTTGGTGGTGCTGGCCATGAATCCCCGTGTCCTTTGGGATGTCAGAGGATTGCCCAGGAAGCACCAGGAAGAAATGCAGCAGGAGCTGTGCTGGTGGATGTGGAGCAGCCTGAACTCCTCTGCAAATGCTGCTAATGAGAGTTTAAACCTGAGGTCGGGGACTTGGGTTTGTCCAGAAAAACATGCAGCTGGTAATGATGTGTAGCTTCTCCTTTCTCCACACTTTTCATTAATTCAGGCTAATTCTGAAGAATAGGCTCGTGATCTGGGTGGTAAAAATTGTTATAATTGGATATTTAACTCCCTTTCCAGAAGCTCTGGGGAGCTGAATGCTCTTGGACAAAAGCAGCAGAAACTCTTCAAAATGTCTGTTGACATTCTCGAAGACTGATGTCATCATGCAGCTTTTTTAAATAAAAGGTTGATACCTGTGTGTGTGCCTACAATTAATTAACTCTTCTTTCTGTGTGGCTCTGGGTAGTAAATGATTATCACTTCTATTTGCATGATAGTGGTCAGAACAGATTAGCTCCAATTGCTCCTGTTTCATATCTAAATAAAGGCAGATCATAATAGCAAATAAACAGCAGCAGCAGCCAAGCTGACCTTTAAGTATAACATGCAAATGAGCTCACAAATAATGACCCTAAATTAGGAGGAGGATGTGTGTCCCTCTCTGTACATGTAGATGCTCTCTCAGGTAGTTTCTTGCTTCTGGCTTGTACTGATACTAATTCTAGAAGCCATCCCTCCTGTCCAGACCTGTTTGAGTCCCCAGATCCCCCCAGCACATATACTGTGACAAGCCCCAGGAGGATGGGTTAATTTAAGCTGTAAATGGAATTTTCAGATGCCCAGACAAATGTTGCTGTGTCCCCCAGACAGAAAGTGAGTGAGCCCAGGGAGCATCTCCTTGGGAGAGGAGCTGCAGGAGGGTGATTCCCTGTTTGCCTTCAGGGCCTCTGGGTTTCCATCATTTCCCTCATTTTGTGATCTACTTTTTCCTTTTTTTTTTGCTCTTTTTTCTTCTCTTTGTATGTTACTGTGAGTTCACTATGTGAGCAGGGGTGATTGGGACCTTTCCAGGGACGTTTGCCTCACTGATCCTGATTTTCCCTAAAATTCATGGGCGTCATTGAGCAGACACCAAGAAGCAGCTGCAATCAAATATGGAGCCAAAATCTGTCTCAAAATCAGAACAAAAACTATAATAAAGACTTCATAATAACCCATTGCAATAAAATTTAAAATTAATAAGGTTTTGTGGTGACTGAGCTACTTATGATGTATCTGCCCACATAAATTCCACATTGGCTGTTAACAAATCATTTCAAGCTATGGACTGTGCCTCACCCAGAGCATCAACAATCTGTATTTCATAAAATTAAGAATTTGGGAAAGGAAATCTGTAGCAGTAATTTTAAATCTCTGTAGCCTCCATATTCTCTGTCAAAATCCAACGAGCCAGGCCAGTCGAAACAAAAGTTTATTAGAGAAAACACCCTCACAGTATGGATATAAAAACCTCATTAATTAACAAAACAGGCTAATTAGAGACTCAAACTGGGATTTGGTAACCGCATCCAGAGCACTAATAAAATTAATTACATGGCTGCAAACCACATGCTGTGATGACTTGGGCCAAGAGATTATGACTCTGTAATCTCCTCTGAACATCAGGAGAAGGTGAGAGAGGTCTGGTGACCAAGTTCACATCAGCTGGGCATCAATTAGTGCAGGAGGCCCTCTAAAGCAGAATTCACTTTTAGAAATTTTTTTTAGAGATCTAGAAATCTCAAAAAAAATGTGGAGAGTTTTAGAAATCTTTAAAAAAAATTTAGAGAGTTTTAGAAATCTCTCTAAAGAGATTTTTGCAGTGACAGTGGCAGAGCCAACGTCAGCCTCTGTCTCAGGGGAGCCTTTTTATTTTCAGCTTCTTGAACATGTCTTTGAAATCATCTCCATTTCCATGGATCCATTTACAAGAGGTTGCACAGAAATATTCATTATAATTAATAAAAAAAGCAGCTGCCAGGACCATCCCTGTTCATTTATCCAGCCCTCAAGGTGGCTCATGCTGAGCCCCATCACTTCTGCCACAGCTGAGTGCTCTGTTCCTGCTGGTTTGAACTGATCCTGCCAGACTGGAGCACGTGCAGCTGGAAATTGCTGTAAATCTGGTGAGGACAAAACTAGCATTTCATTCTGCCTGGATTAGATGACCCAGTCCTGGCTTCCACAAAGTGAATTTACTCTCCAAGGACTGTCTTTAATGATGTGTCTGCAGCCAGCTTGTCCTGTCCACTCTTTCTTTTTCTTTCTTGAGGTGTCCCTCAAGACACACTGGTGCTAGTGAGGGACACTCCCTGTGCCCGCCAGGAAGGATCCTTGGTTCTTCACCATGGATTGCTCTGCAGGATTCAGCAGCCCAGGAAAAGCTCAAGGGGATCCAGGTCCATCAGGATGAGGGGACCAGCTGCCAGAATAGAAAAAACCCTCACAGCTGATGTTCACAGGACATAAACCTGGAGTTTCCACCAGCACGTCGCTTTCACTTTGCACTAGCAGAGCTTTTGTTAAAGGTTCACACATTTTTAATGAAAGCCCTGAAAATCAGTAAGAAAGCTTCAGCCTTTGCACTGTTTCTAGTTTTGGTGGAATTTGCAGGCATTATAATTTTACATTTTTTTAAAACTTCATGTCTTTCTCCTGCTCTGAATGATGATGCTGTGACACACAGTCCAAAACAGAGCCAACACACGACAGAATTTTACCTCCTCTCTGTGTCAAATCCCGAACCTTGTGGCTGCCTGGTTCTCACTAAACACAACATTTCAACTTGAGCCATTTTACTCCATACTATTCTGAAAAATAAGGAGTTCAAGGTGAAATCTGAGACTTCAAAAATTTGAGGAAGGGAGATGGGGGAGAAGGTATTTTTGAATCCCACCATGGCTGAAATGCCAGTGTTTGCAATGCCAACCCACACGCCTCTTGGCAGCTTCTAGAAATGTCTCAGAACACAGCTACAGAGAAGGTTGCCAGCATAAGAAATCCTGCCTTCCAAAAGCCTAAAAACTTGTTTTTCTGCACTATGCAACTGGCTGTGGGTTAGAAGTCCCCTGGGTGGAAGCAGGTCTCCAACAGCAGAGGGCTCTTTTGGCTCAGCAAATGATGGAATTGTCAGCCCTAGTAGCTGAAACCAACTGATAAAACAAATTAAAAGCAGAACAGAAACGAGCTGTGAATTTAAACAGCAAGGCTAAACTTTATTGGAACAGCTCAACTGCTGACAGATGTGATGGAGAAGTGAGAATGTCTTTAAAAGTGAATTTTGCTGTAGAAATAACCTAATAAAACACTCCTTCTAGTATTATGTAGTAGATCAAAATGGATTATCATAACAATCCATTCCAAATTTACAGCTTCTTATTCCCCTATGAGAAATGTTAAAAGTTGAGGATTGGGATGGTTAATACGATTTTAATTCTTGCACTTTGTATGTTGGTATTCTAGAAATTTGTTTTGATGCAAATGCTGTGCACAGAATTTTCACATTTTATTGAGTGAATTTTTTTTTCTCAGTTCAGAATTTGTTGCTGATATTTATTGTAGAAAACATTGCTGTATCCATCCATTCTATGGGGAAAATTGTGATTAATGTCTGTATAATCTGAGTCTGCCAATTAGAGTTTACTTAGCTCAGCATCATGAGTAAATACAGCGAAATTATTTCAGCCTGCACGTGGGGTCTCTTTGTGGGACATAGGGAATATCTGAATGTAAACTGAATACAGGCAGCTCTTTGAATTTCATAAATAAATACCATATGTCAAACCTTTTCACATGCCCCTGTGTAAATTGTTGGTTTGTTTGCACTCTGTAACCAGATGTTGTTCTATAAAATACCTCCCGTGTTGGGGGCTGTTACTGCAGGCTGCAGAGAGCAAAAGAAACAAGAGTTCTGGCCTTTTTTCCTTCCAGGTACAGCACTTTATAACTTTTTATCTCTTACTCAGAATGGATCCAGTCTTGATTTACACACCCAGAAAGCAGCAGGTGATATTTATGCAATGCCCAGTGCTGGCATCTCCATCAGCCTTAAAAACAACTCTTTCTCCTCTTCCTTGGAGGTGATGCCACCTTTTAGCCCCCAGACACGGGGCTGAGCCTCATGCAGAGGCTCCTTTTCAAGAAAAAGAGCTGTTCCAGAGCCTCATCACCTTCACTGGAAAAAACTTCATCCTTATCTAATTTTAATCATTTTATCTCATCTTAATTGACTCTCCTTTTGTTTCCAGGGCCGCCTCCATAAGCAATAAAAGGCTGAGGGGGAAATAGAAAGAAAAAGGGGCATTTGTGAGTATTTATCTCTCATAATAACTGTGGGAATTTCAGTGCCAGCATCTTCTCAGAGCTAACTGCTGCTTTTGGAAAAAAAACCCACTGTGCAGCTCTTCACACACAAAGGGATCTGAGGCAGGATCTTCTTCAAATTCTGAATTCTGCAAAGCTTGAATCCCACTGAGAAAACAGTACAGATTAAAAGAAAAGGTAGCGGGGAGCTCACAGACTTTGCTGAGTGCTCAGAGAGGTGGGAAGGACCCATTGTTCCTCTGGGAGCAAAAGGCAGATCCAGCCACGTTTATGAGTCTTGTGACAAAGGAAAGACCTCCTTCAGATAATGAATACAGCACCTCACAACAATCTTGTCCTTCGATCTGCTCAGCTGCACTTGTCACTGCTCAGAACCTGTGTGCATCGTTTGCATTTGGAGAGGTCTGCAGCAATTAGAAGGAAGTGGGAAGAGCTCTTTTGCCATATGAGCTTGGCCCTTGCACAATGAACAGGCCACCAACTGCTGGGACACTCCATCAGGAAACAGCATTTCAGTGAAAAATTACCCTGCTAAGGAGCAAGTGCAGTTCTGTTCCACTGAACAATGTCCAGAGAATGTCTCTGAGCATATGGCTCCCCCATGATCCCCATTTAAAAACAATCTGAACTGATCGATGAAGGAAATTAAAGGGTACATCCAAACATTCTCTACAGCTGTTGTCACGACAGAAAAATATTTAACTTTCCCCCATACAGGAATATAGAACTAAATTCTGTAAGGTCCCCAGCCCTACCAGTGTGTTTCCCACATGATCAGCAATAGGGGCAGAAGGCCTGGGTGATTTTCATCCCATAAATGTGCTTTTAACCACCTACTGGCTTCACTCATGTCTGTTGTCATCTGATCGTAGAGTCTGTCTCTGGAAATAAAACCATAATGCATTTCACATCAGCAGTGTGTTACTGTTTTCTATTCCTGCTGTAGATTTCCCTAAGCCCATCATGGGAATTTCTGGTTTCAGGTTTAGGTTGCAGAAGCGGATCAAATCAAAATCAGGTTCAGTCAGGGGAAGTGCTCATCTCCTGAAATTTGAACAGGTTTGGTGCTCTGTACTAGGGAATATCCCACCCAATTTTTGCTGCTGGCATCTCCATATTTATGCAGATACCTGGCATCAGGTATTCCCAGAGACTTCCACCCCACAGACTCCACAGGGGCCAAGATGTTCAGGCTCCAGGGCCACTCCAGGTCACCAGCATCGTAGCAGAGCTGGAAAAAGCTTTGTGATGTGTTATGGAAAGTTCTCAAAGCAAAGGGGACACTGGGCAGGTGAAGAAATAATCTTTTAGATCACTTCCACGTGAATTTTCAGGGATCATCTGTAGGTAACTGTGTCCTGCCCTCCTCATGTTCTCAGCAGAAAAAACAGAAAAATCATGGAGAGGTAGAAACTCTTTATCGGGCTCTGGGTCAGTTTGTCCAAAGTGTGATGGAATATCTTGATGTGGATTTGCAATTAAGGGAAATGGCTTTGTTCAGCTTCATGTACTTCAGATATTGGGGTGAAAACCAAGTCTTGAAATAAAATCTCCCAAATGTAGTCCTAATATTTTTTCCTGTGGCTGAACTAATAATATTTAAGAAAACAACAAAGGACCTCTGGCAAAAAACAGCTTGTAATACATATATATATATATATAAAATCTTCTACGAAAAGCTCAAGGATGAGCTATTGATTTGATTCATGACCTGTGGTCCAAGAGAAATCATGGAATACATTCCCCTTGGCCTTGGAATACTCAGGGAAGCAAAGACACCACATGAGCCCAGGTTTAAGGATCTGCCATGCCTCAAAAGTGAGATAACTCTCATTTCTGAGCTGAGCTCAATTTCATATTGCAATATTCAGTTTATTCAGTCTGGGGATACAGAGCTGTCCTGTGCTTCCTAAAACTGATATTTATCATTAGTGCAATAGCAAGGCAAGAGTTTCTGTGTCTGAAATTCCCAATAATGCCAACGATTCGATTCGTCCTTTTGCAACGTTTTCTTATCTGTGAGTCAGTACTGAGTCACTATTTGTTTCTCTGATATTGAGCAGTAAAATCTATTCATCTCTTTAAACACAAGGAGGCTGAGTTAGTATTTTAGGGAAAATTACTGAACTGCTCCACAATTAAAGAATTCATTTCTGGTGCTATAAAAGGCTCTTTGCCTTCTGCACACACTCACTTGCAGTGTTTCAATAAGAAACAATTTTACTGACAGAGCAGTGGCACAGAAACCCCACACTAACCCATTGTTGAGCAGTAGCCATATCAGTGATATCTTTTAATAAGCTTAACAGTTAAAATTCAGTGAATCTCAGCCCACGTGGCTGAGGCAGCTGGATATTACCAAATGTGAGGTATCAGAAGATAAAGATGATTGGAAAGAACTGTGACAGACACTAGTGACACCTGTAAACTCTTCTGCCAAGATCTTCAGTGGTAGTTTGATGCCCTGACTTTAATGGGAATTAGCAGTACGATGTTCCACAGCAAAATTTAAGTTTTACAAAGAAAAGGAAAGGAAGCAGAACTGTTAAAAAGCAATTCATAATTTAAAGCCTAGAAGAGATGCCTTACAATGAGAAACTTCACATTTGTCCTGCTTAACAAAGTGAAGATTGAGAGCCCCGTGTTTGCATTGAAAACATCTTCTCGAGTTGCAGAGATAAGCAAGTTATCTCTGATCTAATCTACATTGTGAAAGGGGAGAAGTGATCTTACTGGGTTTTTCAGCCGCCGGGTCCATGGAAAAACATGCGGAGCTTTTCTCCAGAGTCTGATGGCTGTAAATGACTGTGAGAAATGCACATGTAAAACCTGCCCAGAGCTGAGGAAGCACAAGCATTTCAGAACACTCGCACTGATGTCTTTCATTCCTTTTCTATTGCCATCCTCACTTTCCCCGCTCAGAGCCTCTCTTTTATGCCTCCCAGCTCTTCTTCTGCCTTTCCCACTGGCTGTGTTCCTCTGTCCAAAGGCACGGTGTTTCTGAGGGTGTATCAGGATGATTTCACGAAGCATCCCTGGGGGTTTCATGGCTCTGGACTGCTGTATAAAAGGGCACAGTGCATCATATATCGCACTTAATGTTTGGGTTCTGGTTTGGGGTTTGGGTTTTTTTTTGTTGTTGTTTTTTTGTTTGGGATGTTTTTTTGTTTGTTTGTTTTTGTTGGGTTTTTTGTTTAGTTTTTTGTTTGTTGTTTTTTTTTTTTTGGGGGGGGGGGGGGGTTGGTTGGTTTGGTTTGGGTTTTTGCCCCCCAAGAGTCAATAGAAGCCTTTCTTCTTGAACTAGAAAATGTGTTGCACTGCTTCTCAATCCCCAGCTTGTCCAAACATTGTCCCCGCTACCATATATTGATCAGAGCTGGTATCCTGATCTCGTGATTGCAATCAGGGAAAAGATAAATCTCAAGATGTATTACAGTATGAATGTAAACAGCATTTTGGCCATCGAGGTGCCTCTTTTCTGGCTTGTGCAAATGATAAAACTGCTTATGTGTTGTAATTGATTGTAAGTAGAGCTGACTTGAACCATTCATGCTGTCTGAGTGATTAAAATTCTCCAGATGGATCCTCAAAATGCAAAGGTCATATAATTAGTCTCCCTTTAAGTGAGAAATTCTTTCTTAAGGCTCTATCTGCAAAATAGACTGGAGTACATAACATGGATATCTCTGCAGAGTTCAGTTCAGTATCTTCATGCTGTAGCATTTCCCAGGTGAGGAGAAAGATCCCAATTTCAAACACATTTTATACTTAATAGTGAGTGTCAGATGAGCAGCAAGGACCTTCATTATGAAGTTGTTAAGTAACAAGCTTAACTTTTTATTCTATGTTTTTAATCTCAATTTTGTCTGCTCCTTTAGTCTGTATGAACTACAGATGCATTTGCTACAAGGAAATACGACTTTAGAAAGATGCCAGATTTTTATTTTCCATATTGGAAGTAGTGGAAATAAATAGTTGCTAAATTATTGAGATAATCTCGATTGTATTATTAATTGATTAATGAAATAATTTTGAAAATATAGAAAAGTCATTGTCCCTTCTTCTCTGTTTTTCCAAAAGCTTTAATTAAAAGATTAATCTTTTAAAAGATTAAAGCACCAGATGCTGTATCTCAGTGTAAATCTAAACCATGAGTTTTATCTTGTATTTTCTGTACATTTTGCCTCTGATATATCTATAAATGGCTGAAGTTTTTCTCATAAATACATACATAGGACACGTACATACACTCTAAAACAGAACTTGAGTGCAGCATTTCTAACAAAGTGCTTTATTTCCACTCAGACCAGAAGAATAATTTTAGTCAATCTTTTCTGAGTTGCAGAAATATTTAATTGACAAAATTTCCATTTTAAAATAGAAATAAGTCAATGAATAGTCAAATCCTAAGGGGTTTTTCTGCAAGCTGGAGGTTTTCCTTCAACTTAATTTTTTGTTTCGTTGACCTGTGAGACGGTTTAAACACAGCTAAAGGAAAGGTATGAGCCTGCCAAAGGGGATGCCAGGAGACAATCCATGATGGAAAACATGAAATTATGTGTCCTCAGAAAGAGCTCCTGGCCCCAGCTGGCCAATCCACAGGGAAATGGGGACATTTACAGCAAATCTTTGATCCTCACTCATCACTCTCTTAAGCTGTCCCTTCTCCAAGAGTGCAAGGAAAGGATCAGGATGCTCTTCCCCCATTAATGAGCAAGAAGCTCCCCCAGGTGCCTCAGGGACCAGCAGCTTCTCTCCCCCAGATGCAGAACTGAGGAGTTTCCAGCTGTCCCACGGCTGATTTCCCAATTCCACAGGCAGACACACAAAGCAAATCTCCTGTGCCAAAGCTGCTCCTTCAGGCTGAGGAGTGATCTGCCTTCCCTGTGACTTGGAAGGAAGGATTTGGTTTTCCTCCTTGCCTGGCTTTCCATGAACAGTTTTGCTCACACACCTCTCTGCTCAGCCCCGGGAAGCAACTAAATATTGTTTTCAGCCAGTTGTCTGCACTAAACAAACCCTCTGCTGCCTCTGAAATATGCTGATGAATTTCAGTCAATACTGAGCCTGGAGTCTCCACTCCTCGAAGGGAGCACATTTTTCACGTGGCAGGCACATTGCTGGAGCTCCAGAGGCTGAATCCATCTGGGGCATGTTTTGTTTTTTTTTTTTTTTTTTAAGCCAAACATTCTCGGTCATTATAAACTGCACTGATCCCCCTTGTTGAAATTTGCATTTCTAAACCGTGATGCATTTGTCCTGTCACATGTTGTGGCATTCAACCAGGAGGTTAATTCACTGATTGACTTACCCCCTCTCCTCAGCCTGCTTTGCTACTAATCTTCCATACAAATGGGGTTAAGGAATATAATTTAGATTTACCAGCAGAAACAAAGCATCCAACAGCCCTGCTAGGATGGAAAGCATAGGGAATTCAGGGGATAAGTAGAAAACAGCGAGGCTGAAGCAAAAAATCAAATTAACACTAAACCCCTCATGCTGAAAGTGGTGGCAATTAGAAGGAGCAAATTGGGGAGAGGAAATTTTCTGCTTCCAGCAGGCAGGGCTGGGCACAAAGGCAGGGGGGATGGAGACAACAGCAGTGACTGGGCTGAGGGTTCCCCTGATCCCCCAGATGTCTGTGGTGGCCTGAAGACCCCCAAAGGACACTGGCATGAGTCCCAAAGTGGCTGTCACTGCTGAGCCAGGTCATGGCAGCTGCACTATTGTGATGGAGAGAGATCTGGTCCAGTTGATTTAAAGCACCCAAAATAAAAAAACCTAAAAGAAATAAATTGAATAATCCCATTCATTGTTCTGAACACCTTCCACCTAAACCTCCCAGCTGAGACATCTTGCTTCCTGGGAAAAAAAGCAAAAAAAAAAAAAGAAAAGAAACACTGGGTTTGTTTCCAGCTCAGTTTCTCAGCCCACCTCTCATCCTGTCCATCCAGACTGAGAACCAGCACCTCTCCACATGGATCCCTCCATGCTGCTGTTACAGTTCTGGAGCAATTTCTGCCCTGAAGGTAAATCCTGTCAGTCTGTCCATCAGCCCAGCCACAAGGAAATAAATGCTGATTATTAAAAGTATCATAAGCTTGCCAGCTTGAGGACCCAGCAGGCTCCAGGGACTCTCTGGAATCAGTCAGTGTGAAAGAAAATAGCGATTTTTGTCTAAGTGGCACAGGTTTTGAAATCTGCAGGGAACAGTTCTTTATATCCATTGTCAACCTTGTGCTGCTCTGGTTATTATTATCAGCCAGCTGTGCCATGAAATGCCATGAAATACCATGAAATGCCATGGAAGGTCAAGAAATGCCAGGAAATGCCTCCCCCACGCCAAGGGACTGAGGTGCTGATCTGAGACCTGATGATTTCCCCACGTGCACTCAGAAGAATTCCCAGACTTTTGGCCTGTTCATTTTTGTCCCCCTGCGTGTCACAGAGGTGCAGAATAAAACCAAGCAGGCTGTCCCACAACTTCTCCCACCACAAGAGTTTTGTGAGTGTTACACTGATGGAGGAGAGGGCTCTGTGTGCTGATATTGTTGGGTTGAAAGATGCTTTGAGGTGGTTTGGCAGAAATGCTGGAATCTTGCTGAAACCTGTGGTGAGAAGGTGGGAATTACATAGAATTATATCATCTGTATTATTATATAGAATTCTATAATCACAGAGTGGTTTGGGTCGGAAGGGACCTTAAAGCTCATTTAGTTTCAACCCCAGCCATGGGCAGGGACATCTTCCACAATCCCAGGTTGCTCCAAGCCCCAATGTCCAATCTGGCCTTGGACACTTCCAGGGATCCAGGGACAGCCACAGCTTCTCTGGGCACCCTGTGCCAGGGCCTGCCCACCCTCCCAGGGAACAATTCCTTCCCAATATCCTATCTAACCCTGCCCTCTGGCAGTGAGAAGCCATTCTCTGTGTCCTGTCCCTCCAGGTCCCTGTCCAAAGTCCTTCTCCAGCTCTTTTGCAGCCCCTTTATGTGCTGGAAGGGGCTCTGAGCTCTCCTCAGGGTCTCCATCTGAATTAAGGAATAAAGGTTAGGCAAAGTATTTTACCTCCTCTGCCTCTGTTTTCTTCTCTCTCCCATGCTCTGGTTAAAATGCTTTGATTACAGAAGCCAGGAGAATTTTTCCATTGGGCAAATGAAGGGAAAATGGATCAATCTCAGGTTCAGAAATGAGGGGAGGAATCTCAGCTGCCTTTTCAGAGAGAGCTGTGTTTGAACTGCAATCTCCTGCCTTCCCTGGCAATGAAAATCCCCCTCAGTAGATGGTGGCAAAGACTGCTGCTGGAAAAGTCTCAGTGAGATGCTGATTTCAGTCCCTCTGCAGAACATTCAGACTTTTATGCAAAAAAACCCAACCGAAATGAGAGTGCTTTGAAACTGCTGAATGCAAATCCTCACCTACTTCAGCTTTTACCCACGTGAAACAGGGAGAAACCTTTCCTTTCAGTCTGGTCATTGTTCTTTAGCCTGGATGACTTGTCATCTGAATTTTTTTTTCTTCAGAAACATCAAAATCAAGTTCTTTTGGCCTGTCTGTACCGTATATTCCAATATAAATTCTTTACTGCAACAATAAGCTGTCAGAACTCTGTCTTGAGACAAAGGCCATGCAGCCCACAAGCAGAATTGCCTTCACAGACTTTGAGCCAATTGTAAAAAGAGAGAAAAAACTGAAAAAATTGGATGGAAACACCCATTTTTAATTAAAAAATTATTTTAATTGAATAAGAGATTATTCACATGATTCCACTTTCAGAGTGGATCAAAAGCATATTTAAAAATTACAGAATTTGGATAAAATTGTCAAAGGTTGATGTTCATTGGCTTTATATATCACTTTTTTAAAAAAATCTGAAGAAAATTACTGTGCAACAAAATTTCCCTCTGAGTTTAAGCATGCAGTAATTCAGGAAGTTATCATGGATTGACTCTCAAAGTCTCCTTCCCTGAAAAATGTTTATTCCATATTTGGCTGCTTTTCACTCTTTGTCTGATTTTAGTCTCACAAAACCAAGAACATAAAGCTGAGGGATGTTGTCTGGGACTTGGACCAGAAAAACAGAGTGTTTTTTGATCTGCTCCAGTTAGAAATGAAATGGATTGTTCTCTATTTTTTTTTTAAATTAATGCGTCTGAACAATTTCGACTTTTTGGGACAACACCAAGCCAGAAGTATTCAAAATGTTCCCAAGATCCAACGGGGTAATTCAAATTGGGGTGTCCTATTTACTGTTCTCTTGCAGGAGCTGGAATTTTCTGACTTCTCTTTACCCTCCCCACGGAGCAGTAAAGGATGAGGCTGAAATGTGTCTGGCAGATCCCAACCGAGGATGGGAACATCAATATTTGCTCTAGGGAGTGTTTAAAAGCAAAGATATCACAATTCACCAGGAAAATGTCACCAGTACATTAATGGCAGAGGTTTTTTTTCAATGGAATAGGTTGCCCAAATAAATTGTGGCTGCCCCTGGATCCCTGGAAGTGTCCAAGGACAGGTTGGACACTGGGGCTTGGAGCAACCTGGGATTGTGGAAGGTGTCCCTGCTCATGGCTGGGGTTGAAAGTTGAAACTAAATGAGCTTTAACCCAAACCACTCTGTGATTATATAATTCTAAATAATAATAATAATAATATTTATATAATTTATAATAATGATATATAATAATAATAATTATAATTATTATATAATAGATGATATAATTCTATATAATTCCCACCTTCTCACCACACATTTCAGCAAGATCCCAGCAGCCTGGGACAGTGGAAGGTGTCCCTGCCCATGGCTGGGGTGGCACTGGATGGGATTTAAGATCCCTTTCAACTCAAACCACTCTGTGATTCTGTATCTAGAATTGTCACAAAAGGAAGATTTGTGTGGGAATATCCCTGAATTCAAATGCTCCTGGTGTGGGTACAAAAACACAGTGAATCAATAACACCCCCAGAACGCACTCAAGAGGATAAACAGTAATTAAACTTCCTTTTCTTGAAGATCCCTGTTCATATTTTAGAAGGTAAATCCATGGTGGCTTCATGACACAATATGTCCAAGGAAGGCAGAGGTTTTTTTATGTTAGAAAATGTATTTTGCTTACCCTGGTATTCTCAGGGTAAGGATTACCCTGGATCTGTTTGTTGTACTTTCTGCTCTACAGGCTGGTCTCTGGTGGCTTCCTGAGGAGTATGTTTTGTGAAATAAAAAGCTTTTTCTTTAAACAAACCGTGGCATGGCTTTTCATCCAGCTGA
This sequence comes from Trochalopteron elliotii, assembly GCA_024734555.1. Classification (NCBI taxonomy): domain Eukaryota; kingdom Metazoa; phylum Chordata; class Aves; order Passeriformes; family Leiothrichidae; genus Trochalopteron; species Trochalopteron elliotii. The sequence goes on along the minus strand of JANPWX010000455.1, from coordinate 180,550 downwards.
CAAAACAAAACACAGAATGTTTTCAGCAGAGTGTGGGAGTGGGTTTGGAGGGGCTTCTGTTTACATGCAAGAATTACTTGAGGCAATGAATCAAATTGCTGGCAACGTGTGTTGTCAGGACCCTACAATTTCTTTTTCTTTGTGTAATAATATTTACTCTCAAAGGACTTCCAACTACAGCCTCAAAATGTCAATGTAACAGATAAATTTCACTTACAAGATACAACAGACACTTCCTTTTTTCCTTTACCATGAGGCTGTTGTTTCTGCTTCAGACTCCTTTCCATAGTTCTCCCCCTATGTTCATTTCTCTCCAGCAACTTCCATAAGGTTATTCCTCATACCTATCAGCATGAAAAACATGCACGTTCTGAGACAGAAATATTATTAAAGAGCTTTTGCAAATCTCAAACACGGCTCATTTATTTCATTTAAATAAGAACAGATTTTTCTGAATTTTGCTAGCATTTCTTGGTAACAACCCATGGTACATTAATAAAATATGGTTTGTTGCTTGCAGTCAGTGTAGGCTTTCCAGAGTTTATCCCAGTAACACAAAGCACATCCAGATATGTTCTTTAAGTGAAGTAAAGAAAAACAAGAAAGTTCAGCCCAGAGGTTTCAGTAGCATTCCTCAATCTATGCAGGTTTGAATCCTGATGATGGTTGGTTCCCCTAAAAAAAGGAGCCAAAGCTTTCCTGAGTTTGAGCTCTGCAGTCTCTGAGGTGCCCAGCAGAAGATGCTGCTGCCTGTGGAGAGCAAGCCCATGGGTGTGACACAGCATCCTGTGGTGTTACAGTGCTGCAGTCAGTGACATTGATTTCATCTGGATTTTCATAAAAAAGAAGTAAAATTAGTCCAATTTTCTGACTGGGGAAAAAAAAAATTATTAACCTTAAACAGTAATAAAAAAGCTCATTATAAAGCATCATGTTGAGTCCAGGCAAGCCGAGCAAAGTCTTTATGTTTCAACCAAGGAAACATATTCAGTTTTCAAGATGGTAGAACCCGTGTTGTTGTTATTGCTATTACTGTTATCCCTGAAGGAAAGAGGGAACAAAAAGTAGAAAAGAACATTATTTCTTAATGTTCTCATGAGTCTTGAGTCACAGGTTTTTTCTTCTTGGGTTAGAGCTTTAATAAGAGGATAATTTCCAAGTTGGCTGCGTGTCAGGGGTATAATCTTTATCCTGATTTTTAGCACAATTAACACTTGGAAAGCTGTGATTATATTATGTGCTATTCCACAGTAACTACTGCAGGAGTTCCCAAAGAAAATATCCTCAAACCCCCACTGTTCTGTTTAACTAACTCATGTTCTATTTTACTAACTTAGAGTGGAAAACCATGGACTCAAAAATCAGAGCATTGTGATTGTCGCTCTGGTCCTGCACAGTTGAAAACTTCAAGTACTTTATTTGCAATCATTTGTGATTTTGTGGTAATTTAAATAAACAATTTCTTGCTTATAAGGTCAGTCTGTAGCACTGTCAGGCATGAGGAGGAGTGGTGACAGGCTTTCAAGTGTTTTTCATTAGAACGGAGATTTCAGTTCAGATTTTAATTTGAATTTTCCATTTTTTCTTAAAAAAAAAATCAAAAAGTCACATATTGCCTGGGTAACACCTTGGAAACCAGTGAAACTAGTCCTATAATCAACATCAACACTAACTGCTGTTTCTGTGCTTGTTTCCAGCTGTAAAATGCAAGCTCTGCAAAGATAGTAGATCCACAGATCATTTTGTAGAGGGTTTTGACAGTTCAACCACGAACCAGAGCAAGGAGACAGGAGATTTCAGGAGGATGTGTTCAAATGTTGATTTTTTTTTTTTCTTTTTTTTTTTTAATATGTGTATTCTTCCTTTCATTTTTAAATTAACTTTGAGATTTCTAACCATCTGACTTTATTCCTTTTGTTCTTCATTTATGCTGAAATTTTGAGTAGTATGTGGCATTTTATTTAGAAAATATATGGAAATGCATATTCTGAGATTATATATACAGTACAAACCCCAAAATAAATATGATGTAATTGATTATGGGAATTGGTACTAAAAGGGGAGGAGAAGTGGCAACAAGATGTTGGGATAAATAAGGAAGGGCTGGAGGAAACAAGATGAGAAGGGCAGGAACACAATGAGCTCTGTCACATTCTCAGGATGTGGGAACATCCCCAGGCCTGGATCTCCAGCTGACACAAATCTGTGGCTGCACCTTGATATCATCTCCTCAATGTCAACGTTGATAACTCAGGATTCCCCTCCCAGACTCTCAGCACGTCCCTCACCAGCTCCACCACCCTCCAGGAGGTTGCCTTGAGGGACTGGGAAGAAGAAATGATAAAAGTTAAGGTTTGGGGTTTAATGGATTTAAGGTCCCCTGGCCAATGCTGCTCCCTGAGGAGGTGTAAAGTCACTTGATTTGTGTGTTTGTCCTCCTTTCTCCAGGAATGGTGTCCAACTCAACATGATGGCACCTGGAATTGTACATTTCACCTCTCTGTACATTTCACTTCACCCATGCAATCACTATTTTACAAAATTCCTGCCTGTTTTCTACCAAACTATCAGTGTCAGCCTCATTCTGCTTCCTCGAGCTTAGCAAAAGGAAAGAGTGACTTTCCTTGGAATAATGAACCAAAATAATATCAGATTTTATAAAGACAGTTCCAGTCCTGCCATCCAGAAAATGATAGCTTTATGTAACTGGGCAAAGGCTGGGTTTTGAGTAGAAACCATAATAAATGCATTAAATAAAACCATGTGGTGCTAATTGATTCAAGACCTGCTCTATTTTCGTGTGTTGGTACTTCCTCCTCTTTTAGCTCAGCATAGGTTTGGTATTTCCTGAGAGTCTCAGGTGTTAGGACAGAAAATGCTATTATTTTTTTATTTATATAGTGTTTGTCATGGTGAAAGCACAGAAATGTGTTGATTTAGGGTCAAAGCCTGAGCAGAACCTTGTGAAAATAAATGAATGCAAATACTTGGCTTTTGAGAAACTCTACCTGAGTGACCAAATCACCTGCAGCAATAATGGGGTAAATAATGAGGCAGTAACGAGGCCAATCCATGGAGTTTGTTCACTGCCTGGGCTTCCAATGTTTGCCTTGACCTGGCAGAGGCACCAGGAGAAACACCCAACACTCCCAGGAGCCACTCAGAGAACAGCCTGTGCCAGCCAGGGGAGATTTTATTACAACTCACCTGGTAATGAATATTTTCTTTAGGGCTCTGTCAGCTGAGCTTATTTAATGTGTAAGAGTCTCAACTTTCTTTTGAAAAGAGGTTCATTTCTAGCCTATGTGCCTGGGAAGGCAAACATGTAAATGGAGCAGGAAATGGGGAAATGCAAGTTTCAGAAAAAGCACTGACGTTTTATTTTAATGAATCTCATATTTCGTGGGTTTGGACTTGGCAGTTTTCAACACATGGCATTAGCAGCAGTTCACATGCTTTATACAACAATTTTTTTCATTTAATTAAACCAGAATGATCTGAAAGTATAGAACTTCTTATGCGACCAAATGGTTTTTAGAGGTCTTAGAGATTTTCTTTTGCCTTGTAGACACACCATGGTCCAAGAACAAAGAACCTTGTGCAGGAGTGCTCAGTAAAACTGACATTTATGGGTACCTGTACACAATGAATGTCCTAAGGATGGTTTGGCTGAATCCCATCCTTTGCAGAATGGTGCAGAGCACAGCCCAGGTCTGACCAGAGCTGGTGATGAACGAGATAAGGAAGGAGGTGAACCCTGGGAGACAGGAACTGATTCTTTGTCCTTATTAGTGAACTCAGCTGTGGTAAATTCACACATGGCCTCCTGAAGGTGTTCCCCTCTGCTGGTGGGCCATGATGGGCCACAACTGACTCAACTGCACTGCTGTGGTATCAGCTGTGTCCTCTTAGAAGGTGTCAAAGACTCCTGAAGTGTCTGATCCACAATATTCCATCATCCAGGTGAAACTTCCTGCCCCAGAGGAGTTACCTGGGCGTTCCCACTTAACCTGAGTGGTATAAACACAATGGATGTGATCCCTTAAGTTTTAGTCTTCATGTTTTTCAGATTCTGTGCTGCCCAGGGGTGCAGTTCTGAGCTCACATTCAGCGTCAGTCACGTCTCTTCACAGAGCAGGGAGACAAAACAAATCCTTTTCCTGCTGAAGACCAAGGACAATTGTTACAAGTTTTCAGGCCCAAAAGCACAAACAAGGGTGGGCTGAAGGGAGGAACAAGAAGGATGGGACCTCACAACCTGAAGCTGTAATTGGACAATTAAACCCCAATATGCAAATGGACCAAAACTTATAAAAGTGCCAGACCTCATGACTGTTTGTCCATTTTGTGACCATTTTGGGTCCACCTTGGGTGTAGCCCTGGCCAGGCTCTGTCCTGCCCAAGGTGGATCCTTAAAGGCCTTTCAATAAATATTTACTTTATTCTCTTAGCTCTGTCCAGAACCTGTTCCAGGTCAGCCTTCCCAAGGCATCAGTTGCTCCTGGGGCTTTCTGCCTGCTGCTTCTTTGGGATTTTTCCCACCACCCAATGGATCCAGACTGCAACCATGACTTTGACCAACACTCATCAAAATTGCAACAAGTCTCATCACAAGGCTTACAGGTGGTGAGATCTTTCTATTCTCATCCTTTCCTTCTTCTACATTTTCTCAAGTGATATTTTTAATGCTTTTATATTGCCATATTCCTATGGATAACAACAACCCAAACAGCTCTGTGCCTGTTTTCCTGTGCAACCCAATTTTTCTACAATAAACCCTCCATGTGTATATTTACAAACACTGATCATTCAGTGTTGTTTCACTCTAATCCATCCCCAAGGGATCTACTAACAGGATCCTGGGTTATTCTTGTCTTCTGGGGTGGGGTAACAACCCTGCAGCTGATGATGCTTCTCTACCATTCTGTGTTAGCCCAACAAGCAGGACCATGAGAATCCAAATAATTTCAAGAATATTTGGGAAGGATGGAAAAGAATGCACAGGGGGAAACGCAGTGTTTGAGAGACCCTACAGTACTTTAGCAGCCCAAATCTCTCTTATTCTTTCAAGAAAAGCTTGAAACACAGTTTGTAATTTTGGAAAATGACCCTTTTTTATGGAATCACAGAATGGTTTGAGTTGTGAGGGACATTAAAGCTCATCTTGTTCCAACCCCCTGCCATGGGCAGGCAAACCACCCATGAGATCAAGTGCTCAGAACCCATCCAACCTGGCCTTGGACACTTCCAGGGATGGGGAATGGTATAACTGGGGTCTCTGTATAGTTAGACTGAAAAAAACCTCACTACAAACAGTAATTTTTGTCTATTGTTCTTGTAAAGAAAAAACCCTGTTATTTTCATTAGGGAGGAGGATGATGAGTGCAAACAGATCAAACCTTCTTTTACATTATTATGACCAATTAAAATACTCTCTTTATTATATTAGAGCTTCATTCTGGCAATTAAAAAGAGCTCCAGAACAGAAAACATTTCTTTCACTGATTTTATTAAATAAGAAACTAGAAAAGACCATTTGGGTCATCAACCCCCATCCCTTTACATGCAAGGTTGCCACGTAAATGGATGCTCAGAAGAGTCCCTAAAACTCCATCTGAGGTGACCTATCCCCTACAGCCCACAGCACTTATCCCAGAAATACATTCAGGAGCTCAGCTCAAAGGTCCTGTTATGAAGTACCCCAGGGAAAAAGGAGGAGTGATGAAGGAAATTCCCAGTTATTTTCATTCCCTGCAAGGGCAACAGCGTCGCTGTTGGATAAAACTCCCAAATGTGTATGTAAATGTCCATAAATTTTGAGTAAAGGCTTGAATTTTTTCTTTTCTTTTTTAATCTACTTTTCATTTTTCCTCTGGACAAGCAATTTGTGATATTCCACTCTTTTCTTATTTATGCATCTGGAAAGGCCTCGTGGATGAAACACCAAGATCCCAAGGCCATATAAAACTTTGATGAGACATTTTCTACCAGGAGTGAGAAGATTGAACATTTCACCCCAAAGTGCCTCTTTCACTAAAACTAGGCCACTCCAGCCTTGTGACTCACACAGCCAAGACAGCAGCCCACGCTTGGAGCTTGGATTTGCTGGTCAGAACAAATTCCTGGTGTGAGAAAAGCCCCTCCAGCAGAGGCCAAGCTCCTTCCCAGCCTCCAGCTGGTTCCCAGCCGGTGTGTTGGATGCACATCTGTTTGCACAGGTCCTGCTGAGCTGTGACCTGCCCTGGGTGGAACAAACACTGGAGAAAAGCCTCCCCCAGCTGGGACTGGCTGCTCCTGCAAAGCAGGATTTGTGCTCATGGAGAAGAAAGGAAGTGTCTTTTCACCAAAAGGAGCACCTAGAAGAGGCCCAGTGCTTTGGGGAACTTGTGTTGTCCTCTTCACGGGTGATTTCGGCATTGTCTCACCCTCTCCAGCCATCCCACATTCCCTGCAGGGCACATTCCCTGGGTTTGTCTGCACAAACATCCAGGGGATGGATGTCCCTGCTGATGAGAATGTTGGTGGCACCATCTCCTGCCCAACATGAGACTTGTGACACCCACTTGCTCTGCTGTGCAAGGGTGAACTCATTTTCATGCTGGAGCAAAGGGAAAGCAATTCTTTTTCCAAATATAGTCAATAAAATACAAAAACAAAATCATAGATGCTGGGAATTGGTGCTGCTGCCTCTTACAGTCATATTCAAATCGACCTTAAACATGTAAAATGATTTCTAGACTGCAACGAACAGCACTGCAAGTACATTTGGGGCATCTGCATTTCCTATTGTGACTCACCTAGAGATGCTTTTCTTGAATAATACTCTCAGGGCTTTGCATCTCAATGTGTGCCATTTTCCTTATCCTTAATATGGAGTAATTTGAGAGATTGTAGTTCAGGGGGAAAAAAAAGGTTTATACTTCAGTATTCTTCCTGATGGGTTTTAAAATGAATGTTACACAGGCATTGTCCCTGATAGTGGTGGGGGGTTGGAACTTGATGGTTTTTCTGGTCCCTTTCACTCTGTGATTCCATGAAAAAGCTTTGGTGTTATGCAAGTGTTTGCACCTACCTGACCTGCAAACCTGAGCCCTTTGTGTTTCATCTGCTCATTAAAACTGGGCTGGTGTGGAAATGCTTCAAGGAAAAGCAGGAACCAGCCCAGCTTATTCTGGGAAGTGGTTTCAATGGCAAAGCAGAAAATCTGCAGCATGTGTGTGGAAATTGGTTACTCTGGGGAAAAGCAGATAAATATGTTAGGAAACCCAGGCCTGGATGGGGCTAAATAACAATGTGCATGTTTCAAGGCATATAAAATAATTTTAAATAAATTTAAAAGTATTCAAATAGATTTTTTAAAAAACAGTATTTTCTTGGTTCTTGGACTTAATGACAACCAGTTTTTGGCTACCCTCACAAAGCTTTGTGCACAGCTCCATGTACCAAAACAATCTCAGGATATTGTTCAAGCTACTTATTCTAATCAGTTACATTCCACATATCCCCTTTTGCCTTGCCCTTTTAAAGCAACCAGAAAGAAAACACTGGGCTAGTTTCTTGCAGCAGAGAAATTTCTCCCCATGCCTAGATGCAAACCTGACCAAATTCTCTCCACTGTCCTTCAGTCTTCTCACCTGGAGCCACGTGTGGGTAGGTTTGGTTGTCTAAGTTCCTT